>OZ002734.1:26698514-26935237 GCA_963924305.1 Polygonum maritimum
ACGAGATCGCCCTTCTTCAACCCACTGGACTCCACGAGCCTCTTCCAGCCGCCACACAGCGCGTAAGACCAGCTCGGACGATCGCTCCTCTTCCTGCCACCCGACCGCCTCGACACCAACTCGAGCCTGGAACGCGGGGGCTTGTTGTAAACCCAGCGGCTCAGCGTCAGGTTGTGCGATCCCTCACGAGGATCGATGACCTGGACCGGGATCTTCAGCAGCCTGCCCTTCTCGTCCCGGCTTTGGAGGAGGCGGTCCTCGTGATCGCGCAAGAAGTGGGTGGTCTTGGCCATCAGCTGGTTGTAGGGCATCGTCAGGCGCGTGAGGCCGCCTCTCACTTCCGACTCGAAGAGCCGCTTCCGGAAGATCAGGACTGGGGCTGTCCGGGTTTCAGGGACCGGAATCTGGACCCCGAAGAGCTTGAAACAGCGGCGGGAATCCATGATCGCCAAAAAACAGAGCAATGATCGTGAAAAAAACAGAGCAATTTGAATGAAACTGCGAAGGCAGAGGAAACAATTGAGAGGGGGAATTGAAGAGGATGAAGGAGAATGAGATGGGATTGAGCAATGTGGGCTTTATTTATAGGCTTGGGGAAAGCGTAAGGCGCAAGGATGGAGTTGGGATTAAGGGGAGTGTAGGCACTTGCCATATTTGAACACAGAGTACAGAGGAGTGAGATCTGTATTAGATTGTGTTTTAGATATGGCTATTTCTCTCTGATTGACAGCTGTAATTTGTGTAGTTGAAATTTGACAGTTGTTGTGAGTTTGTTACCCGTTTCTCTCCTTATGTACATACAAAATTACAAATACTAGTCTCTAACGGTCAGATCTAATACGACCCCTCACCCCTGGATTATTGAGCCGTAAAATGTAGTGGGAACTCTGAAGGTTAATGATCCACACCACCTGTTCGATGAATTGCTCGAGTGAGAAATTAAATGATATCCGTATCACGGAACTCATTTTTTTAGATTCCTGAAATGCATGCCATACATTGAACTTTTATCCTTGGTGTTCCAAGGTCTATATTCTATGCCTCAATAGTTCAATACTCTCTTTCTTTGCTATGTTTTTGATGTTTAGCTAATAGCTCCGATGAATGCTAGCTCAAAACTCCAATTGAAGTGAACCCCGTCAAAAAGTTCAAAACTCTAGTTACGGCACCGTCCACAGATCGCTCCAACAATATATAGGATTGATTAACCTAAGAAGCGGTTGATCTTTGTTTATCTTTTCTCATCTAAACCTTGTGTATTTTTATTCGTTCAAATCCGGATGCGCCCAAATTGACTTTATTTTCTATATAGATACGGAATAAATGTTAACGAAAAGAAAATAATCCAAACTTCGACAAAAAAAAAAAAAAGAAGAAAATGATCCAAACAACACATGAATTATTTTATTATAAGAAAATGAATAAAAGAATAGAATAACAAAAGTCATCATGTTCAAAACATGGTTTTACTTATTCTAAAATATATATATATATATGGAATTTTCTAGTGGGCTGCCTTCATGGTATCGGGGTCCACAGCGACGCCTCCGAGCAACTCCGTAGGAAGCCTGTGCTTAATACCGTGGACGTGGAAGGTGTAGAACAGCTTGTACGGGTACGCCACGTTGGTCAGCTTGACTTTGCCGCGGCCCCCCTCAAAGAGCCCGGTGCCACCTGTGACCGTCAGCTCGGAGTCGGCGTTGGAGAAGTAGGGCCCCTGCACCGACACGTGTCCGTAATCCCCGAAGTAGAAGCTGTAGGCGGCCTCGTAGCGGTCTCCGCCGTTGACGTCGTCCTCGATGTACATGATCATGCCGGCGGTGATCCCGAGGCGGGTGGCGAGGTCGCCGGAGTAGAGCTTGTTGGTGAAGGTGACGATGTCCCCCAGCGACTTCTCGGGCGCCTTGCTCAGCTTCAGGAACGCCGGGCTCCGGCGGTCCCCCTCGTTGAACTCGTACACCCTTAGCGTCTGCACCTCCTCCTCCTCCTCCACGGAGACGGCATTTCTAGGGTGTTGCTTGAGATGGAGCATTTCTAGGATGTTGTTGTTGTTGTGGTTGTTGGTCTTGGCTTTGGATGACGTTGATACTGAGGCAGCCGCGGCCTAAAGGCCGCGGCTGCTATGGTGGCTCAAGGAGGCGGTTACGGTGGCCGGGAGCTTGACGGTGGCGGGGTTGGCCGTGGTGTTTGGTAAGGTGAGGTTGCCTGACGTGGTGGACATGGCCATTTTAGTTGGTTTGTTGGAGAGATAATTAGGAGAATTGAACAAATTAGATGAGATTAATTAGTTGAAATGGAAAGTAATTAGAGAAGAAATTGTAAGAGTGAGATTGATGAGATGAGAATGAGAAAAGGAATGGAGGGCTAATTTATAGTGGATGCTTTCCCACGTGGAATAAGGAGGGGTGAAAGAAGGGGTTTGACTTTTCAAACGTGAACAACACGTTACACGTACGATCGATGACCGGAAATTTCCACCGAGATAGTATAATATATAGTCCGGGTGTTATTTCCACACAGCAATAAGATTAGAATATTATAAAGTCCTTCGACCAAAAAAAGAATATTATAAAGTCCTGATTATTTAAATGAGCTCGAATTCACGTAAAGAGAATTGCGTGGGAAACGTGACCAAGTTGGCCCGATCCCAAGTCACTTCACACGTCACACAGCACTCGTGCAAGGAATTTCGTATGCCTGCATGACTCTCCCTCCGCAGACAAATGGTCAACAACTTGTGTTTGACCAAAAATTGTTTGGTACTCCCTCCGTTCCATTGAGTTTGTCTCGTTTCTATTTTAGGCGTCTCCTTAAGTTTGTCCTCTTTCCTTTTATATCAATAATTTCTTACTATATTACCCTCATTCAAACTCACTTTTTACACTCAAAATCCAACTTTTCCTTCTACTTTATCACTTTTCAACTTTTTACATATATAAAATTACAAAACTACCCCTATTCAATTTCAACTTTTATCCATTTTCCAATATCTCAATACCTACTTTATCACCTTCTTAATAACCGCAAAATTCGTCCTATGAGACAAACTCAATGGGACGGAGGGAGTATATAATCAGTATTTTGAGTTGTTTATTACTTTTTCCGTCCCAAAATGTTTGTCCCTTTTCCTTCACAAATGAAAAGGGTCACGTTTTATTTTGTACACATATGTAGCTATCAAGAATTTTCGTCACAAAAGAAGTCGTAGTTTCAGGTCCTATCACGAACCTTCATTACAGAAAGAAATATTACTTTTTTGGTTTTATCAAACGTAACTTGTGCAAGTCAGCTCTATAAGCTGAACTAGTAAGGATCAATTCACGACTTTTGGTTGGGGACACTGACAATAAAAGTTGAATCGATGATTTTTGTGCATTATCCTTAGAGATTTAAGTGTTTATCCACTTAACTCGATGCTCGGAGGTGGATTAATTGATGACTTTGATTAAAAAAATAGTTTTTAATATAAAATAACTCAAAGAACTTTAACACATTGGAGTAAGATTCTGTACATGTCAAAAGGCTCTGGACCCTCTGGTCATATGAGCAAGTACGTATTTCAGATTTATTCCCGTTTTACATCCTTAAGATCGATCTTCTGGCATTTAGTCAATCGGTTGAGCCTTTTGGTAAAAAGTAGAGGTCTTTCGAATGACTCTCATAGATAGTACCCTTGACCAAAAATTTTATGGTAAGATCAGCGGAATTTCTGTAATCCTCAAGATCATAATAGGGGAAGTTGTGAAAACTCAAGGAAACGAGAAAGAAGCCCAACTTCTCCATAAGGGTGAGGATCGGTTCGAAACCGAATCAAACTGGAACCTAAATTCGTGAATTTGATGAACCAAAAAATCAACCGAATTCGGTTTCGGTTCCGTTTTTTCGGTTTTCAATAAATACAAGGTTTTTCTTTGAAAAATTTGAACCAAACCGAAAATTAACCGAAACCGAACCAAGCTGAAAATTAACCGAAACCAAAGCGAACCGAATTCCTAAAATTTATTGAACCGCACTCCATCAATTTCGGTTCGATTTGGTTTGGTTCGGTTCGGTTCGATCGGTCTATTTTTTCAATTTGGACCGAAACTTGCTCAGCCCTACACAACCTCTCTTGACCAAGTCCTTGTAGATTACCATTATATTGCAAGAGAATGAATTCAAAAGGTTTTAACAATTGTTTTTCCCATGAAGACTAGCTAGTAGATGAAATCATGGTTCATTATAGCTATAGATCAATTTTGATATAACTTGTTAAGCATGTCTCTCGGTTCTGTCTTTTATATCGGTCCAATTTCGGTTTAGTTTGATTTATCTAGCGCGCGGTTTAGTCTATGTGTCTATACAATTATCTAGAGTTTGTATTTCCCTTTAAAATTGGCGTCCATTTTCTTTGTAAGCAAGACTTTTCTTTATGCAAAAGCAGATAAAAAAAGCTTTTCATTTGTTTGTCTTTTGATTCAATCTAGTTGTTTTGATTAATTTGTTCAAACCCTTGGTTGATATTAAAAGGACTAGCTTAACCTGTCGTGCCATGCACGACTATTTCACATAAAAATATTACAATAAAGTTAAATATTCATATGGAAAATATTATATAAGTTTTATTATATGAACATGTTTTTTTATCTTTTAAAAAGAGTGATACTGTTTTTGAATCTCATATAACCCAAAAGATATATATAAGACATAATTTTTTCACTCATTTGTATATTTTTATAAAACCTGATTATAAGAATATAAACTGATATTTTACTTACGATTTTTATCACATATTAATAACGACTATCATAAATATAAATATAATTTAAGAAATTTCAGCAATTGATAAATTGATAAAGTTTATAAAAATTTAATAGAAATTGTTGGAAACCACAAATTTACTTGTATTAAAGAAATAAGTTGAATCTAATATTCATAGAATTTTCTTAATTTGTTTGTGAAAGATTTTTCCCTGTAATGCTTTAAGAATTAATAAATGACAAAATCTTTTTCTTATAAGTAGATAAGAAGAAATTCAATAGGAAAACCCTACATAGTGAGAATACTAAAAATTAGTTTTTTTTATATATGAGGCAGGGTCAAAATTAATGTGGTGGTTCAAAATGACCACTTGTATGTTTGTATTAAGAAAATAAGGGGTGTTTGTATAATTTGAGAAAATTATGGGATTATTTTGTAAGTAAGTAACAATTATGAAAAAGATGTACGTTATCAAGATAGAAATCGAAATTATTATTTGGATAAAAAAATAAATTTGTTATCAAAATAGAAAAAAAAATCAAATATAATGGATAAAAAATATAGTAGATCATGTAAATATAGAAAATAATTAACTTAATCTTAAAAATGCTAAATTTATTCAAGTAAATCAAATAATAAAGTAACAAAATTATTCTTTCTATTAAAAAATAATTTAAAATTTTATCTTAAAGAATCTAATTTAACTAAGTAAATCAAATATAATTAGTTCATACTTCATAGTAATTATATATATATATATATGGTGGATATTGAAAAATATATATATGGATAGACATTGAAAAATATACGTACCAAATATAATTAGTTCATACTTCATAGTAATTATATATATATGGTGGATATTGAAAAATATATATATGGATAGACATTGAAAATATACGTACAATATACTTCATAGATAAGCAATATATATATGGTGGTACACTTTCTACGTACAATATATATATGGTGGAAAGATAAGCAATTTTTAGTCAAAGATATTGAAAATTTACGTACAATATTTTATGGATAGATATTGTATATGGATAGACATTGTGTGGATAAATATATTATTGATAAGGTAGTTAATTAAAAGATTGAAAATTTACATAGCAAAATTGTGGTAATTAATTAGAAGAATTTAAAAATTATTTTGGTTAAATATCTGGTGGGACTAGAATCAACGTGGTGGCTCGAAAACGGTCGGCTTTTATAATATATATTGATTTTATATGGTATCTGTTTTAGGAGAATTAACCGCGTAACCGCGTTATTTCGCTACTATGAGGGAACCCTAGTCACAAAGATGCCACAACGCGTTACAAGCTATGAACAAAGGGTAAATAAGGAGATTAACAAATATGAAAAGAATTGTAATTGTAAAGATTGAGAGCACAATTGTATTGATCGTGTGATTGCTATTTTTGGTTACAAGCGCTTCAACTCTAAAACAAGGATTTTGACAATGCTTGATGTTTGAACGTAAGAATGCTAAAACAAGAGAGTTTTTGGCAAGTATAATTGTGAGTGTAGTTCGTGCAGATCGTGTCCCTTCTCAGCTTTTTCCTTTCCTTTTATATTGAAGTTTCCATCCCCAATTGTGCCTTTGACAAGCCTTTTCATGTGATCCCGAGAATCTCGCCATCACGGTTATGATTTTGTACGTTGATATCCTCCCGTTGCTACAGTCCCGATTGCGCCATTAAGGGCAAGCGAAATCATCGGGGTTCTTAACTGGCATGGATGAAGAATCAATGATGGGCCTCCCCATTCTTGTTCTTGGGGGCTTGGGTTTCTGACGGCCCAACAATACTTCATCAAAAATCCCGGGCAAACTCCCGCCAGCAGTTTTCCTAGGGTTTTTGACTTTCAAACTCCTTTTGGGAAGTTGTAGCGGGTTAACATCACGTCCCATCAATCTTCTATTTAAGAAGTGTTATGATGGCATGCAGGGTCTTATTGCTTTGTTCTCTCTTCCAAGGTACGTTCTTTCCTCCTTTTTCTTCATCGCCCTTCTTCTTCTGATTTCCATGGCACCTTCCAGCCCTTCTTCTTCGCGTTGTCTCAAAACCGCTTCGGCTCCTTCTTTATCACCTTCCAACATCCTTACTTCTGCCCACTAGAGAAACTCGACCTCCGAAACCCCATGGGAGTTTGCTTCCTCTATGGAATTCCCTTCTCATACAGAAATCTTCCTTCCCCCTGTCGGAATTCATGCTGACTTTTTTGCGGATGATTGGGTGTGCTTGTATGAGTACCCCTTCCGCATTGGTCACCGATACCCCTTTTCTCCTCTTGTTACTGATTTTTTGACAAAAATGGGTGTCGCGCCAGGGCAGTTACTCCCTCAAGTCTGGAGGCTTTTGCTTTCCGTTGAGCGGTGGTGCTCCTCACACGGCATCGCTTTTAAGTCTGAAGATTTCTTTTTGAACTATCGCGTTTCTAAGGGCGGCCTGGGGCATATCACGTTGAAAACCCTTAGGACTAAGTCTGATCTTATGTTCAATATTTCGAAATCTGACCGGGGCTGGGCAGATAAGTTCTTTTTTGTGAAGATTTCTTCTTTGGAGACCGACGCGACTTTCTTGCAGAGTCGTTGGAAACCTACAGGTAGTGTTTTCCCTACTTACCTGTTATGCTTGATCTAGATCTAAGTCTATTTTGGTTCTTTTTGCAGAAGAGATCACTTCTCCTCCACCTCGCAAAGGTTCTACCGTGATTATTTCACAAACCGAGGCGCTCTCTGTAGCGGACAAGTCCTACCCTGACCTTGGCCAATCTTCCTCTACCGAATCCGACGACATAGAGATGTCAAGTAAGTACCTTTGATTTTCATGTCGTTTTCCATAATTTGACTGCTTCAACCCTTAACGCGTTGTTGCTATGCTGTCAGGTTCAAGAACCACTCGATCCACCACTGCTCTCACAACAATGGAACGTCTCGAAGCCAGAAAGAAGAGGAAAGTAGAGACCGCTTCCAGCGCAGAGACTAAGGCGGTGGTGCCCCTTCCCCCAAAGATTCTAGATCCTACGGCCAAAGCCTCCAAGAATGAGTCGGGCTTTAAGTTGACGGATCTTCCCAGGGCCATGCTGTCGCTAGACATGGACCCTATGAAGTGTCTTGGTTCCTTGACACCTCTCAAGGTAGACTGCCTCAAGGGTCTTCCTCACTTGCCTTCCTACCACGAGCTCTTTGGAGAGATCCTCGCATCTCAGTGGCAGGTACGCCATGCTTCTATTACTTGCTTCTACGCGTTCATTGTTTTTGGGCAGTAGGTTGACAACTTCTCTCCGTGTAGGGTCTCCAAGTTTCTCTTGCTGCATTCGACATGTTTAAAGACCTTCCAGACCAGCTAACTCAGAGCAAAATGAGCGTCCAGAACGAGAAGGAACCCTCCTGACTCGTGAGAAGGTGGCATTGGAGTCCAAAGTCGTTGAACCGCAAGAAGCCCTGAAGAAGATTGCTCAAGAGTCCAAGGCCTGGCAGGAGGCGCTTAAAACTGAAAAAAAGAAGTCTGTCGCTCTTGCGAAGGAACGTGAGGACACGGCCGACTACTAGGCTGCAAAGGCGAGATTAGAGACAATGGAGGACTACTTTGAAGGCAACACGTTGACTAGGATGTACCCTTCGAGAGGTCAGAGTTCAAGAAGTGGTTTGTGAGTCCTCCTGACGTGTCGAAGACTCCTTCCCCTAAGAATGAGGCTGCAAAGGAAGAAGGTGCCCAAGCTGTTACCGGAGATCGAGCCGTGGCCTCCCCTCCCTCTTAATTTCTATTTGCTTGCTTGTTGTTAAAAACTCTGCTCCACCAACAATGTGTAATGGGGTTTGAACTTGTCTTGTGGCTGCTAGTATTAGGGCCAAAACTTTGTTTTTGTATGGTGCCCCCCGGATTTGGGGCTTTAAATATGTCTTTTGGCTATTCCTGCTTTGCCTTGTTTATGTTTGTTTTGCAGGTTTCAAATCAAGTTCAGAGCATGGGAGCCCTTGAAGACTGGACGTGTTCAAGTGTCTTTGTATTCGATATCGTACTTCGTATAATGCTATGTATGTAAGATGCTTTAAAGAGGACGAAAATGTAAGAAGTAGAATGACTTGAAGTGATCACGTTTACAAGTACATCAATAAGAATTCTTTTTATCTACAAAAATCTTATTGTCTTGTCTGCCTGTTGCATCTTGTTTCTTGACTAGTCATTGGGTGCACTTCGTTGCCTAGTTATAAGGCTTGGGCCCTTGTTTTGGCTTGTAACGTCACAAGGCGTTCCTTGTTAGTTTTTCAGAATAGTATGTGTCGATGTTTGTGTAAGAATGTAACATAGTTGAATCATGTACACGAAATGCATGAATGTTGAAGACAATTTTCAGTGTATACCTTGTTTAGAAATGATAAAGTTTTAGATTCATTGCGTTCCAGCTCCTGGGCACCGTTTTGTCATCATGCGACATTAACTCGTAAGCACCTTGCCCTACGACTTTCATGATTTGATAAAGGTCCTTCCCAGTTTGCTCTGAGCTTTCCTGCATTCAATTCTCGGGTATTCTAGAATACCTTTCTCAACACCCAATCTCTAACTTGAAATGCTTTAGCGTTGTGATAAACGATGATTTAGTCATTTTAAACCACAGTTATGCAAAGAAAACCAAACTAACTTAAACCAAAGTATAAAGCAAGTAAGGGTCGATTCCACAAGGAGACAAATTATCTTTAGTAGTGAAGTTTGTGTCAAATGAAAGTAACAAGGGGGGTTTTGGGAATTAATTTACACAATAGCATGCAAATATTAAGAATTCAAGAATTTATTAATCAGTATTTAGAAACACTTAGGCAAACAAATATCCACATTCGCTTGACAAGTTGATCATTGATTTCATTCAATATCTATGCAATGGAAATTCCAATACCTTTTCAAAAGTAATTAACAACACAACCAGATACCATTAACCCTAACTAGTTAAATAATCATGAAACTATCAAGATTCAATCTAACTAGCAGCATTCAACATTCGGAATATAATTGGATACAACTAACACAACCAGATATTAGCACAATGCAGTTGCTACTTATGAAATAGAGATGCTCAACCAGAAACACTCTAAATCTAGCAATAACCTAATAACAATAAATCCTAGATGATCAGGCTAGAAACTATTGAAACAAGTTAATAACAATTCAAGCAAGAGAAAAGATCAAATCCATGCAATCGATAAGGAATTAGAAATCTCACAACTGAATCAGAACGAACACTTCAATTGTCTGTCTAAGCAAAGAGGCTTAGTTCTTCATAGATCTTCGAAATACACATTAATTCAAAACTCAAAAACTAGGTCTATATAAAAGGTCTAAAGCTCCTTAAATAGGAGAAAACAAGATATCCAAAAATACATAAAAACCGGACCAAAACAATATCCAAAAGGCCCATTAACTAAAACGCAGCGTTTAAAGGAGAAATCCGCCTCGGCACTGGCAGCGGTTGCCGCCTATGGTGGCAGCGGTCGCCGCCTCCCACAGAGTGCGATTCTTCGTCTTCTCTTCACTTCAGCTCCAAGGGGTCTTCAGGGTACCTTGGCTCTTCCTTCTTTAACGCTCCAAACTCCATCTTTAGCCCCTAAAACAAGACTAAAAGTATGCTAAAACCCTATCTAAATACACAACATAATTGTGTATATCACGTTGACACGTTTATTGTAACTCCGTGTTACCCCCTATCTGTATGTTGCTAGTCGTATTGTCGCCTCATCCCGTAACTCGTCCACCGTGTCTAGGTGATGTAACAAGTTAGGGAGATTTGATTCATCGGTGGTAAGACCATCACGAGCGGTGGGCATAGATAGTTCAACAGGTAATACGGCTTTGCACCTATAGACCAAAGAGAAAAGTGTATGTCCGGTAGCTGTCTTGGGTGTTGTCCAATCTGACCATAGGATACGTGGTAACTCGTCTGCCCACTTCCCCTTGGCATCTTTGAGCCGCTTCTTGAGATTGTTGAGGATCACCTTACTGCTTGCTTCCGCTTGACCATTTGCTTGAGGGTAGCAGGGTGTTGACATTACTAGTTGAATGTTGTATTGTTGACAGAATGCTCTTGTTTTGTCGCTGATGAACTGGGATCCGTTGTCGTATAATATAGTGGATGGTATTCCGAGCCTGCTTAGGATATTTTTCTTGATGAAAGAAATAACCTGAGTATCTTTAACTTCATTGAAAGCTTCGGCCTCAATCCACTTAGAAAAGTAGTCCGTCATGGCCAAGAGATAAACGCGTTGCCCTGAAGCTGGAGGGAGTTTCCCAACGATGTCCATCCCCCATTTCATGAACGGCCAAGGTGAAGTTAGAGGATGGAGTAACTCTGAAGGTAGATGCGGGATTGGTCATGACGCTGGCACGCGTCACACTTGCGGGAAAACTCTGCTACGTCTTTGTTCATGGTGGGCCAATAGTATCCCATCCTGCTTGCCTTCTTTGCCAGGTTCCTACCCCCGGTATGATTGCCGCATTCCCCGTCATGTATATCTCGTAGCACTACCTGTACTTCGTCTTCTTTTACGCATCGTGCGTATACACCTGACGACATCCACTTGAACAAAATGTTATCTTTAACCTTGAATGTAGAAGCTTTTACCTTAAGCCATCGAGCTTCTTCTTTGTCTTCTAGTAGGGTCCCTTGCTGCAACCACTCTAGATAAGGCGTTACCGATGACGGGTTCTCATCTGGACCAGTTATTGCTAACATGTCGACTTCCTTGACTATAGATGGTGCGTCAAGATATACAAAAGGGATTTTGGTGTACTCCCGCGGATTGATGGTAGATCCAAGATTAGCTAAGGCGTCAGCCTGTGTGTTAGCGTCTCGAGGAACCCGCTTTATCTCAAAATGCCTGAAATTCTTGATGATTTCTCGTACTTTTTCGAGGTATGCTTTCATCTTTGAATCCTTGGCAACATATGGATGTGTTACTTGATTCACAATAAGTAATGAGTGGCAAATTACCTCAATTTCCTGCACATTAAGCTCTTTGGCAACGAGTAAGCCAGCTATGAGTGCCTCATACTCCGCCTCATTGTTAGTGGCTTTGAATGTGCATCAGCCTGAGCTATCCTATCATCCTATGGTGACTTCAGGACTACTCCCAGCCCAACGCGTACTTGATTTGATGCGCTGTCTGTGTGCATTAGCCACTTGCTGTTACTTGTTACATTCAACATTTCCTGCTCTTCTTGCTCCGAAAGGGTAGGGGTGAAGTCGATCACAAAATCAGCCAAGGCTTGCGACTTTATAGTTGTTCGCGGCTCATATGCAATGTCGTAACCGTTCAAGTGTATCAACCAACGCGTTAACCGACCTGATAGCTCTGGTTTTGACATGATACTCTTCATAGGGTAGTTAGTTCTCACGATAATAGAATGACTCTCAAAATAAGGGTGATATTTAATCGAAGCCATTACTAAGGAAAGAACTAATTTTTCCACGGGGGAGTACATGGTTTCCGCATCAAGCAGGGTTTTACTTACATAATATATTGGTAACTGGTTACCGTCTTCTTCCCGAATCAGCACGGCGCTAACGGCTACTTCTGTTACCGCCAGGTACATGTACAACTTTTCTCCTTGCTGCGGCTTTGATAATACCTACGGGTTAGACAAATATTGTTTCAACTCTTCAAACACCTTTTCGTGCTCTTCACTCCACTCGAACGACTTGATCTTCTTTAATATGTCGTAGAATAGCTTGTTTCGATCCGAAGAATGGGATATGAATCTGTTCAAGGCTGCTATTCGTGCTGTGAGCTTCTGAACGTCTTTGAGACATCTTAGTGATTGTAACTCCATTATGGCTTTGACTTGTTCCGGGCTTGCTTCTATCCCTCGTTGGGTAACAATGTACCCGAGGAATTTACCTGAAGTAACACCAAAAGAACACTCTGTCGGATTCAACTTCATCTTATAGGTTCGCAAGATCTGGAAGGCGTCGTGCAAATGAGTAATGTGATCTTCCACCTTTAGCGAATTGACGAGCATGTCATCGATGTACACCTCCATTGTATCCCCCAGCTTTTCCTAAAATATCTTATTAACCAATCTCTGGTAAGTAGCACCTGCGTTTTTTAATCCGAAAGGCATAACTTTATAATAATAGGTTCTTTGATTAGTTACGAATGCTGTTTTTTTCTTGATCCTCAGGATGCATCATGATTTGGTGATAGCCACTAAACGCGTCCATGAAAGTTAACAACTCGTGCCCTGCCGTCGCATCCACCATTGCATCGATGTAAGGCAATGGGAATGAATCTTTAGGACACGCTTTGTTTAAATCGGCTTTACATAGAAGGGTGGAGCCTTACAGTCCTTTAATTGCTTGTCGGACGTCTTCTTGCTAGTTTCAGGCTTTGAGTTCTTTGAAGTCATCGTCTTCATTGTAACTGAGTAGCACTCCCTTGCGAGCTTTTATTCTCCTTGGATCTCCTGTATCCCCCCAAGGAGAGGGAAACTTTACGCATTGATGATAGGTCGACGGGATCGCTCTCATTCCATGGATCCATGGCCTGCCCAAAATTACATTAAAGGGTGACGGGCAATCGAGAACTTGAAATTTCACTTGATAGTTTACTCCCTTGGCAATGGGTGGTAGGGAAATTTCTCCTAGCGTGTTACGCGATTCTCCGTTGAATCCCACCAAAGTCGTAGACGTTTTGACGATGTCGTCAAGCCCAAGGCCTAGACTGTACAAGGAATCCAACATAAGCAAGTTAGTAGAACTTCCATTATCAACCAAGATACGCTTAACAAGAAAATTTGCAATGGTTAAGGATATCATTAAGCAATCATGATGGACTTCCTCTTCTTCGACATCGTCGAAGGTAATTGGCATGACGGCATGACTAGCACGTGCGGGTGTCTTGTGGCTTTCTCGTCTAGCCTCTCTTGCGATCCTCTTAGCTGTGGAATACGTGACGCCACAGACATCTGATCCCCCAGTGATGACGTTGATCACTTCAGCATGCTTGGGGAAAACAGGTTGCTTGGCCTTCTCTATGTTGCGAGCTAAATGCTCCCTTCCACGCTCTGAAATTAGCTCCTTGAGGTGTCCTTTCTTCAACAACTCGGCCACCTCCTTCCTTAGCGTGATGCACTTTTCCGTCCGGTGGCCATGGTTGAAATGGAACTCACACCACCTCGATTCATCCTTTCGGTGATGGGGTACTTCTTTCTTCCGTGGCCACTTGACAGCGTTTCCCGTCGTGCTAAGGGTCCGGACAATCTCCGTTGCGCTAGCTCGGAAGTTGTAGTGAGATAGCTCAGGAGGCAATGGGATATTCTCGTTCCTCCTTGCATACAACGTGTTGATGGTTGGTTTGGCGTGTGGTGAATGATGAGTGGAGGGGGGGTATTGAACGTACCGTGCTTCCCACTTGCCCTTCCTTCGGTCATTTTGGTGGGGAACTTCCCCCTTTTCCGCAAAGAGGTCATCCTCGTCCAACCGAACATGGGCCAATGCTTTAACCTGCACCTCATCAAAGTTAGAACAAGGATACTTCGTTAGTTCACGATATAATTCAGGATTACGGGATGATATTCCCTGTCGGAACGCTTCCACAGCTGTTGCTGCATCACGTCCTTCAATGGTTATGAGCTCTTCATTGTAACGACTGAGGAACACCTTCAGAGATTCTCGCGTTTTGAATAAGCCAGTATACGTCACTTGATCATTTTCTAGCATGCCGACCTGCTTGCGAACCTGATCCTGAACTTGTCAACCAACTCAGCAAAAGATGAGATACTTCCAAGTGGTAAATGAGAGTGCCAATTTAGAGCGGGACCAGATAATGTGTTCCCGAACCATCGATACATAACAATTTCTTTCATTTCAAAAGGCACAGTACTAATGTTCATGGCTTGTTTAAAAGCCACAATATGCTGGTCGGGATCGGTGATCCCTTCATATATTGGGACCTCTAGGACATGATACTTTCGGGATATATCGACCCTTGCGATAGCGGGTATAAAGGGGGAGTCGTTATAACCATCTCTCCTTTCCACCGCTATCAGTTGAGGCGCCCTTGGGACCTGAGTGATCCGGTCTTCCAAGGCCCTAAGGCATTCTCTTAATTGAACAGCCTCAGTATCTTCCCTGATAGCCCTCAACGTGTTACCATTTACCTGATTACCTGTTGACGGGCCAGCGTCGTTAGGAGTGACAAGGCTCTGATCATCCATATCCAAACGCCTAGCGACATCGTTCAACACGTCATTCCTGCGATGGTAAGCCGGAGCTGATTGTACCTAAGATCGAAGCAAATTACGTTCATTAGTTAAAGATTCAATTTGCTTCCCATAAATTTCAGTAAACTTAGCATTAGCCTCCTTTTGGAGAGCAAGCATGGTTGCGCGGAGTTCCGCGACAACGCTAGATTCGCCTCCCCGGTTCTCGGAATTGCCGTCGGTGACCACTACTCCTTCAGCGGGCACTTCGCGGCCATTGTCACCGATATCGCCGTTGCCGCCATTGTTAGGATTGCGGTTGTCTCCGTCGTCATTGACTTGATTGTTAGTCGGCTCAAGATCTCCTACTTGGCTAAGAGTCGTATCCATGTTGATGAGATTCAGTGGCTTGCTAATGCGTGGCTTCTTTTTATGCTAAGGCCCCATGGTGGGCGCCAATTGTTTTGGGCGGATTAACCGCGTAAACGCGTTACTTCGCTACTATGAGGGAACCGTAGTCACAAAGATACCACAACGCGTTACAAGCTATGAACAAAGGGTAAATAAGGAGATTAACAAATATGAAAAGAATTGTAGTTGTAAAGATTGAGAGCAGAATTATATTGATCGTGTGATTGCTATTCTTGGTTACAAGTTCTTCAACTCTAAAACAAGGAATTTGACAATGCTTGATGTTTGAACGTAAGAATGCTAAAACAACAGAGTTTTTGGCAAGTATAATTGTGAGTGTAGTTCGTGCAGATCGTGTCCCTTCTCAGCCTTTTCCTTTCCTTTTATATTGAAGTTTCCATCCCCAATTGTGCCGTTGACAAGCCTTTTCACGAGATCCTGAGAATCTCGCCCTCACGGTTATGATTTTGTACGTTGATATCCTCCCATTGCTACAGTCCCGATTGCGCCATTAAGGGTGAGCGAAATCATCGGGGCTCTTAACTGGCGTGGACAAAGAATCAATGATGGGCCTCCCCATTCTTGTGCTTCTGGGCTTGGGTTTCTAACGGCCCAACAGTATCGGAGCTATCAGGTTATTCTAAGGCAATTTAGTTTGTTTCGTGCTTTCGCTAGTCGAGATGGAACCTGATATGGAATTCTGAGACACTTTAGTTTGTTTCGTGCTTCTGCTAGGTGAGATGGAACCTAATATGGAGTATGTGACTAGTGGACGGTATGGCATGCAACTTCAACCTTGACTTGCACTACGTCAACAATGATTATGGCACCTTTTTAGGATAAAATCGAGGGGTAGTGGACACCGGACACGGATATGAATATATGATAATTGAAGAGGAGGGGCACACGAAGGTGAACGAGGAGGTAATAACAACTCTGAACCTCTTTACTTGTTAAATTTTGATTCATTGGGGATGCAATTAGTTGAAGCTCTCTTTGATAACATAGATTCCCGAGCTGGAATCGAGCCATTAGGTTTGATGTAGGGTAAAAAATGAAACTAGTGTTTATTAATTAATGGTGCATTGCCAACGCTAGATAGGGAGATCGAGGATTGCGACTTTACGCTCATGAGTTGGATTTTGAATTCGACTGTGAAAGAAATCTCATAGAACTCCATTTATGTCAATTCGGCCATGGAATTGCAGAACGAGCTGAAGGTGTAATATGCTGAGTCAAAAGCTCCTCTCAGTACCACCTACGGAGGAATCGAGAACGAGAACAATTATGAAAAAGGAAATTCCTCTTGCTACATTTATGGTTTTGACAAATCCTTTTGGTGCCCAAAAAAATATTGGTTTCCTTTTGGTACTTCTGTGATTTATACATTTTCCTTTTCGTACCTAAAACTCTATCTAAACCCATTTTCTATCAAAAAAATATAATTTTCGTTAGAATTTTAAATAAAAATGAATTTATTATTACTTGCAAAGTGCTACAATTTGTAGATTATATAATCTACATATATTTTTAGACTATATTTCAATAACCTTGATTTTTCAGGATTAATTTGGGCAATTTCCCATTTTATAAATCATGAAAGATACTACAAAATGTGATATTAACAAATTATAATTCCCAAAACTCATTCGGCTTAAATTTTTTATTTTCTAAATTTGTTTTTATTTAATACTTACATAGAAATTATATTTTTTTGAATGAAAAATTGGGTTTATATAGACTTTGATTATAAAAAGGGAAATATATAAACTACAGGGATGCCAAAAGGAAAAACGTTTTTTTTGGAACACTAAAAGGAATTGTCAAAACTAGAGGGGTACCAAAAGGAATTTCCCTTAAGAAAGCGATCCCTGTAAATTTGTGATTATGTGAATTGGATGATTTACATTGATAACCCAAGGGGGTTTATATAATACAAAGATCCTTGGAAAGCAAGGCAATAATATTATCTTGCTCTCTAGGATAAGGAAAGAAACAAATCTATTGTATATGAAAAGATACATATCTTTGTAACTATGATTCTATCCTAATACCCCTCCCCCCACAAGCTCATGGAGGGTCGCGAACATGCAGCTTGGACCTCAAGGAGAGAAAACGAGCCGATCCAACTGCCTTGGTGAACACATTAGCCGCTTGATCAACCTCGCGAACATGTCGGGCAACTAAGGATCCATCCTCTACTTGTTCCCGGACAAAATAGTAATCAATCTTAATGTGTTTAGACCGTTGATGGAACACACAATTAGCCGCCATGTAGGTTGCACTAAGATTGTTGCAGAGAATGATAAGGGGGACAATGGACAGGAGCTTGCAACTCAAGAAGCAATTGTTGAAGCTCGATGAGCTTAGTGGAAGTGAATGCAATAGCTCTGTATTCAGCCTCTGTTCTAGATTTTGCAACAACATTATGTTTCAGAGATGAGCAACTGATAAGGTTTCCGCCATAATAGATAGCAAAGCGGTGTTGAGATCTACAATCATCTCCATCAAAGGTCCATCCAGTATCACAATAGGTAATCAAACGATTATCAGTGAAGGGCCGAATATATAAACCCAAGGAGATGAGCCTTTTAAGTAACGCAGAATGCGTTTGGCAACAAACCAGTGTGTCTCTATAAGAGAGTGCATGAATTGGCAGACTCGATTAACGGCATAAGAAATTTCAAGACGAGTTATAGTGGCATATTGAAGTGCACCAACAACATTGCGATAAAGAGAAGGATCGAAGTAGGATCTCCAGATTGAGTGAGCCGAGAAGCGGGCTCAACAAGTGAAGAAATGGGTTTAGCGTCGCTCATCTTGGAACGAGTGAGAAGGTCCCGAATATACTTCTGCCAAGAAAGATGAATGTAATTGGAACCTCTAGTGACTTCAATGCCAAGGAAGTAGTGTAACGAGCCCAAGTCACGCAATGCGAATGTGCGATTAAGAAGCTGAATGGAATGATCAATATCCTGCTGCGAAGAGCCTGTAATAATAAGATCGTTATCATACACCAGAATATAGAGAACAGAGGAGCCATGACGTCGCACAAAGAGATGTGTTGGATCGAAATCCTCGAAAACCGTGTTGAAGAAGAAATAGTCGAAGCTTAGTGAACCAGGCTTAGGGAGCTTGCTTAAGACCATATAAAGCCTTTCGTAGAAGGCAGACATGATGAGGACGAGAAGGATCTACAAACCCGGGTGGTTGAGCCAAATAAACCTGCTCAGAGAGATCACCATTGAGAAAATCATTATTAATATCAACTTGGCGAATGTGCCATGAGCGTTGAATGCAATAGATAAGACAAGCCGAATAGTCGCAGGCTTGATAGCAGGGTTGAATGTGTCAAAATAGTGGACACTCTCTTCTTGGTTGTAACCTTTTGCTACAAGGCGCACTTTGTAACACTCAATGGATCCATCAGACTTCTGTTTTCTCCTGTACACCCACTTACAACCAACAGTGTTAGTATTACAAGGGCGTTGGACTAGAGTCCATGTCCCATTACGTAAAAGGACATCAAATTCAGTCAGCATAGCAGTCTGCCATTCCGGGGTTTTACAAGCTTGAGTGTAGGTTTTGGGTTCGTCTTATTTAGAAGAGACAATAGGTAAAGGGTGTTTGGTGGAGGAAAAGGTCTTGGGTTTAATGATACACAAGAGAATACGTCTAACTCAATGGGTTCATGGAGGAAGACGAGCTCAAGAAGAAGGCCTAGATCTTACAAGAGGTCCCGAGCATTCAAGTATAAGGAGGTTTTGAAGAAGCTACATGAAGTGCATCAACCTTTGTCAAGTAGACATTGGAAGATGAAGAAGAATGATACACAAGAGAATACGTCTAACTCAATGGGTTCATGGAGGAAGACGAGCTCAAGAAGAAGGCCTAGATCTTACAAGAGGTCCCGAGCATTCAAGTATAAGGAGGTTTTGAAGAAGCTACATGAAGTGCATCAACCTTTGTCAAGTAGACATTGGAAGATGAAGAAGAAGACGAAGCAGAGACAAAAGGTCCTCTCAGGACCGACCCCAGGGGGGGTCGATCACGACCCTGAGGAGGGTCGAGCACGACCCTAAGGGGGTCGATCTCGACCCATCTCCTGAGGCACGATTCTCTTCCGCCGGGTTTCCTTATTGGTGTTGTCTTGCGACCCAAGTTGTTTCCTTTCTTGTTTAAATAAACTCTTTCCATCTTTGTTATATTTTGGTTTATATAGATTGTAATTATTATTATAAGGTATTCTTTATATCTTATGATAATAAATTAGGATTTCCTTTCTAGGGTTTAGAATAAATAGTGGACAATCTCCTTTATTTGGTTTTTAGCGTAGATTGAAGAGAGCATTGTGCTTCTCTTCTACGCCCTTTTGAGACCTTCGTATTTGTGATCGAATTCTTGGTTTTATACAAGCTTTGGTTTGATTCAATTGTGAATTCGAGATTGCTTGAGTTCGTTTGTTACAATTCAAGGCGAGAAGTAATTCGATTTACGCTCGGTGCAAGATCTAGATCCAATGCTCCGTTTGCGATTGTGTGACGATTCAAGGAGATCCGAATCCTTGTCATACATCATTTAAGTTTATCAATTTTAGATCGAGTGACCATTTGATGTGTGGATGATTCAATGGGTCGAAAGTAAGAAGGAATATTTGAAGGAGGAGATGAAGGATGAGACGTATCTGTAGATTGTGAGGATGTTGGAATGAGGTTCCCAGGGAGGTCCCGAGAGAATGATCAACTTGAGCGGGAGAGGAATTTGTGGGGCTCGTGGATGGCAAGGAAGGTTGTATGGTGGGTGGTGGTGACGATGGAGTCGTAGATGGGGACACCGGCGACAAGTTGGACGTGGTGCATGGTGGAATGTCGGGCAGAGCTGGTGGTGAGGGCCACGGTGAAGAGGCCAGTTAGAGTAAGGATGTTGGCGTCGCCGATGTCACTTGTTGGTCCGTTATTACAGGTTGTGTATGAGATGGATACGGAAAAGTACTCTCATCAAATATGACATGCCGAACAATATAAATACGATTTGTAGGAACATGAAGACACAAATAACCTTTATGTTTTGAGCTATAGCCAACAAAAATACATGGAGAAGAACGAAATTCAAGTTTGTTTGACATATAAGGCCGAAGAATGGGATAACATAGACAACCAAAGGTCTTAAGGAAAGAACAATCTGGAATTGTATTGTATAAAATTTCAAAAGGAGATTGATAATTTAATATGGGAGTGATAGTAAGATTATGTAAGTAAACAATGGTATAAAAAGCATGCTCCCAAAAAGATGTAGGCAACTTTGAGTGAGATAAAAGAGTCAAACTCTTTTCAACAATGATACGATGACGGCGTTCTGTAGCGCCATTTTGAGATTGAGTGTGAGGACATGAAACACGACGAATAATTCCTTGAGATTCTAAAAATTGTGAGACCGGTCGATATTTGCCTCCCCAGTCGGATTGAAATTCCCTGATTTTTGTGGGAAATTGTGTTTCCACCATCTTTTGAAAAAGTTGAAAAGTCTGTAAAACTTGAGATTTATGAGTAAGAAAGTAAATCCATACAAATTTGGTGCAATCATCCACAAAGATTAAAAAATAAATATTGCCATAAAATGAACGAACAGGAGCAGGGCCCCAAACATCTGAATAAACTAATTCAAAAGGTAACAAACGAGATTCATGAAGAGTTTTAAGAGAATGTCTATGACTTTTACCTAATTGACAAGACTCACAAACTGACTTTAGATTATGTAAAGAAATTGGTAAATTAAATCTAGAAATTACACGACGAAAAATAGGCTCATTAGGGTGACCAAAGCGATCATGCCATATTTGAAGCGAGGTTCTTTCACCAAGGTAGGCACGAGGAGAAGAAGAATCGGTTGAAGATGGACGAGTCAAGTGGTATAGCCCATTCTTAGCGGTTTCTTTGAGGAGTGCTCGCCCCTACTTGTCCTTCACAAAACAAAAAGTGGGATAAAAAATCTTATAAGCATTATTATTCTTGGTTAATTGAGAAACACTAAGAAGGCTTTTCTTTATGGAAGGAACAAAAAGAATATTATGAAGTTGAATAGGTTTCGGATAGGCAGGTAAAGAAGTAGTGCCCAAATGCGTAATAGGAAGAGACATACCATTGCCTACTTGTAAACCATCATTGCCAGTGTAATCAGAGTGCACAGAGAGATTACCAAAATTAGCGGTAACATGATTTGTAGCACCCGAATCAAAACACCATTTCGGGTCTACAAGAGTTGATGTCGGGTACCCAACATTGAACGTGTGCCTAGACTGTGTGGCCACGTTAGCTTGCTGCTGAAAGGTAGATCCGAAATTTTGATTTGAGGGTTGCTGCAGATTGTGTTGATCACCATAGGACCGAGAAGAGTTGCCACGACCACCCGACCTCCACGTCCACCACAACCACCCCGATTGTTGTAGTTAGGATTAGTTGAAGGGAAGTCGGTGAAGTTTTGTCGCTGCCAGCAATTAATGGCTTCATGTCCAGGATGAGCACAAAGCTAACATAGAGTAGAAGAGCCATCAGAGGTCGAACTGGTTCGACCAGATGGTGCACTACGAGCATTGCAAGCGACAACATTGGCTGAGGGTGATGCACCCGTTAGAGATAAAGAGGAAGCCGAGAGATTTTCTTCTTCAAGCAATAGCAAACCGAGAAGATCATCTGAACTGATATTCTCACGTTACATGTGATACAAAGTGAGAAAAGCTGAGTAAGAGGAGTCCAGACCATTAAGAATACATTCGACAAAGTCGGGGTCGAAAACAGCATAGTTGCACTCGGCAAGAGCATCAGAAAAGGAACGCTTTTTCTCAACATATTCAAGCATTGAAGAGAGCCCTTCTTAAGGTTCTGAATCTGTTGTTTGAGAAACGTAGATCGAGCCCGTGTCTGAGCATAGAACATCCGCTTAAGAATAGACCAGGCTTCATAAGTTGATTGAGCCCTAGTAACATGAACCAAGAGAGACATGGTCATAGTTGATTGAATCCAGAGGAGAATAAACTTGTCCTTCTGTCGCCACTCAACATAGTTAGGATTGTCGGGAGGTGGGGCTTCGGAGCCCGAAGGAACAACAAGAGTGGCTGGCAGGGTCGTGTTTGCCTGAAGATGATGATCGAGATTGTATGCTTCAAGAGTCACCTTGATGGAGTGACGCCAAAGAGGGTAGTTCGATCGCTCCAGTTTAATGTTCAGATTAGGGGACTGAAGATTAAACGAGGAGGATCCAGAGGCAGCCTGGAGAAGATTGTCGGTGACGTTGCCATGGTTTAGGGCAGGCAGCACCGGAGGAGGGTTGGGGTTAGGGTTTTGCTCGTAGGGTTTGAATTATTTTGATAATGAGGGATTAGGGCACCAAAGAGAATTGGTCAGCAGTGGAAAAGTGAAAAATAGCTCTCGAAACCATGCAAATATGTGATTATATGAATTGGATGATTTACATTGATAACCCAAGAGGGTTTATACAATACAAAGATCCTAGGAAAGCAAGGCAATAATATTATCTTGCTCTCTAGGATAAGGAAATAAACAAATCTATTGTATATGAAAAGATACATATCTTTGTAACAATGATTCTATCCTAATAATCCCTTTGAAGTCTACTATATATATATATATATATGGGAGGCTCAAGAAGGCATGGGAGGAGTCGTCTAAAATAGGAGTGCCAGTTTGCACTTAGAGCGTATCCTAACCGTGTTTGTGCATTGGTGAAGTCTATAATGTATTAGAGATAATGCCACTTAACTAATGCAATTCCTTTTGGGAATTTTGGATGCTTATGAGACCGTAAGAGGGACCATCTTATTGTCTGATCCACTCTACAACGACTCGAGATTTCCACTTGGTCTATACAATAGCGACACAAAAGCGTATAGCATGTATTTACCAAATTCTTATGGCATCATAATTGTTAACAATTTGATTTCAATGTCATTTCTAACTTATGCATTATTAAGGAAACCCTCATCCCTTTTTTTTCATTGTTTGGTATGTTTAGAAGTTTAAATAGTTCATATATATTTAAAGAGAGAGAGACAAAAATAACTTACCTACTTGTAAACTTGGAACTTTTTAGCATGAATTGCACTAACTCCGATTTACTCCTCCATCTTATATATGCTACACTTCGATAGAGAAAAATACTTTTTTGAAGAAAATATACTTATTCATCTTGGAATTTTTAAAATCTAGTTGATTTTCACTAATTTAAGACCAAAAAAAAGTATACTTTTTCACCATAAGTACTTTCTATTAGAAAGTGTAGCAAGCCACATGCTTATTATTTATTTTATCAATCTTATCCATCTCCATGTAAAGTTGCAGTTTTTTGGCATTCTTACCTACTTGTAAACTTGAAACTTTTTTACATTAATTGCCTAAATCCAATTTATTCCTTCATCTTATATATATTATACGAAAGAGGATCAGGTGAAATCAGCCCTTAAAATATAAAATGAGATCAAATCTCATCAGTTAGATATTCAGAATTCAATGCCCCGGATTGCCTCCACTTTTTAAGCCTCTTTTATATGTGAAGGGCATATTTGTCTTTTTCTACTCCCAATCTTCCTGATTGACATGCTGCTTTGTGCGTTCCCAATTTTCTCAATCGTTCTCCTTTGAAAATCGTCATTCATCCATTGTTCGTCCCCCAAGTTCATCCATATATTGTTCTTCTCCAACATGATTCTCTTCAATTCCCTTCTCCAATCTGATTCCTTTGACCTCCAATTCCCTTCTTATGGATTTAGGTAGATGATTTCAAATTTTGAAACTTGTTTTTTGTGAACTTCTATCAATTGTGCTTGTAATTGTGAAATTCATTAATCTATGAATGTTTTCGCTTTAGTCCGCTCTCTTTTGTGTGAACTCGTTAAATTTGCATTGTCAAAAGGTTATGGAAGCATGAACAACTCAATTTTGATGGTTATGATTGAATAGCAATGGTGAAAGTTCATTCTTGTCTTGTTGCCCACCATATGTTCGACAAAATGCCTCAAAAAACGTGTCTTAATTTACATGAACCGTTATATGGCTTTCAATGAATCTTTACTTGAACATTTATGAACCATAATGATATTCTATGTGAACCAAAAGAATAATCGTATTTGCCCATTTGTAGTACTCATTATGTGTTTCATGTTGCTTCACTCATAGCTTTTATGTTTCTTTTGTAGATTGTTTATGTCTTTTACATTGAAAATTGACAATTTCGATTGGATAGAGAGGTTGAAAGCGTATGCTTGTCTGGTTTTCCACCATGTGTTCGACAAAATGCCTCAACACATGTGCCTTAATTTACATGAACTATTTTATGGTTTTTAATGAACATTTCCTTGAAAATTTATGAACCATAATGACATTCTTTATGTACCAAAAGAAGAATCATATTTGCACAATTGTAGTACTCATTATGTGTTTCGTGTCGCTTTATATTTTTTTTTGTTGATTGCTCATCAAACTCCAGTCATTCTAACATGTCTCATTCAAATGGTGATGCTAGTACTAATGGAGTTTCATTGAAGGATTTTCATAATAATACTAGTACCATTGGTGGAGCCCCATTGGATGATGATGAGAACGATAATGATCCCTACATTCTTCACTTATCACAAGATTGTTCTTATTTTATTACTACTTGTACGGTTGAGTATAAACCTTCAAACAATGTTTTGTTATGAGTGTTTGAGGATTATGTTATCTTCTATGCACTTTAACATTAAATGAACTGTATAATTACACGAAATGGACCTACTAGTGGAACACAATGAACCAAATTCTTTTCTTTTACACAATTTACGCATTTTATCATATATGAACCGAATTATTCAAATTCATGAACCATTACGTCGAATCCAATGAACCAAATAATTAAACTTCATGAACTTAAAAACAATGAATTCAATATTTTTCTTTTATACAATTTACGCATCTTGTCATATATGAACCTAGTGATTTAAATTCTTGAACCATCACGTTGAAGACAATAAACCAAACAATTAAACTTCATGAACCTACAATCAATGAATACAATATTTTATATTGCACAATGAACCTTACAAGTGGAACAGAATGAACCTACAAGTGGAACATAATGAACCTACAAGTGGAGCACAATGAACCTTGTGAGTGGGGGCTTATTTGTCTTTTTGGGTCAAAATCAGTTTATTTACAAGTTTGTCAGTTTGTCATTGTGTCTGCCTTTTACCTTATTTTCTTCTTTAATCTCTACCGTTAGATCCGAAAGATCTAACGGTAGAGATTGTTTCTCATTTTACACTATAAGGATAAAATACATCAGAACCAAACTCTATATTATACTTGCCTTGATGCCACTATGTCATTATTTATTTTTTCAATCCTATTTATATATAAAGCTGTATTTTATCAATTAAATCATGTTATATTCAATCTAACATGCTATTTTTATTATGAGCTTATACTATAATATTTATTATTATGATCATTATTATTTTATACTTTATATTATTCTAATAGTTTTTTTCTTCTTATATTGTTATTATTGAATATTATATGTTATTACTTTATACTATATGTAATATACTTTATCTTACTAAATTTATTTTCAGTTAAAGTGGTATTATTAATTAAATTTTCATTATTAAGTTTAATATGTTACTCTTATTGATAAGTACATATATTGATATATATATATATATGAATTAAATATTATCTTATTGAATAATTTTTGAGTAAACGATGCAGCCTAAACATGAAAGATTTTATTTACTTATTTTATAATAATTCATTTTCATATTATTAGTTTAGACTAGAGGTGTCAAACAGGACGAGTCGGATGGATTCGGGTTCGATCTTTTCGGGCCCGGATTGAGTGCGAGTTCGGGTCAATCGGGTTACAAGTCAAGTCGGCTCGGATCTTGACAGGTTATTGTGCGAGTTCGGGTCGACCTAACAGGTCATGAATTTGAATTTTTAATGATTATTATAATAATGATATGATGAAATGCTAATAATCAAGAATAAAATATTTTTTTAATAGATTTTTATAATAATATTGTATTTATAATAAGTTTTATGATAAAATATATTATAATATCTTGGGACGATATTAAGGACGCCAGTCGTTAATACCTAAACCAATAATAATCGTCCCTTGTTTTGATAATGACAAACTCAAAGGTATTTGATAAGTTGTCCAAGTGTTGATCTCAGGTAAGTCCAGTGGACGCACATGAGCGAAAAGGACAACAAGTGAACGGCAGTCCCTAAGCTGTAGGGACGCACGGTTCCAAAACTTCCAAGGATAAACGTAATTGGCGAAGTTCCTGCGCAGATAGGACGGTGTCCTCATCAAGAAGGGACGCGCGCCAAAATACGAACGAAGTTCAAATTCAAATCAAGGCCGCCCCAACATGATTACATCACGTCCGGCCGTAGTCCTCAGAAGGAAGCTTCCTTTGTCTGGGCACGTGTAGACAATGCCAAAGACGTCGCTTTCCCAGCGATGGTCCCCTACCCACGCGGAGGCTTCCCAAGCGTCAACAGAGTTGACTTCCTCAAGAGGCTCATCGCACCGTTGATCAAAGGTCAAGGATCCTGCCCAATCTCGGAGGACGCTAGAGGACAAGAACCACTTCCGCTATAAATACCCTCCCAAGGGTATGCATAGCGTAGGTGGACTTTGAAGACTTTCTCTCAAGCTCTCCCGAAGCATTCAAGAACACCAACGAAGATCGAGAAGATCAAGTGAGCTTGAAGCAAGAGAAAGAAAGTCCAACCACATCAAATCCAATACAAACCACAAATCTGTTAGAGTTGTAGTTTGTCTCTCACAACGGACCGTGAGAGACGTGAGTGATAGCTTCCTTATAGCTAAGAGTGTTAGGTTACTTGTTAGGTTGAAAGGAGTGTTACTAGTGAGACTAAGGACGGACGCTTAGCTCAGAGAAGTGTAACGACTCGCCTAAGTTGTAAGGAATCGCTCTTAATAAGATAAGGGACGGCTATTGAAAATCCTCCAACGGAGGTAGAGGTTTACCCATAAGACTAGTTGGTCTTAGTGGGGTTCCTCACTAAATACTTGTGTCCACTTATCCTGTTAAGTCCTCTTTCCGCTGCACTAAAGGACGCCCTTAACCCAGTTAAGGACGCCCTCATTAACTGACTTACGATCCAACATAATATTTATAAGAAAATATATTTATCTACATATATATAAAATATCGGGTCGGTTGGGTCGGTTTTGGGTTTCAACCCAATCGGGTTCAGTTTAATTGAGTTCGGTTTTTTTCTTTGCTCACTACTATTTGGGTGGGGTTTCAACCCTAAAATTTTCGGTCCGGTCGGGTCAGGTTTTGACAGCTTTAGTTTAGACTATACTATATGTTAGTAAATTATGTTGTGTCTATATGCTTTATAAAATTATTCTTTGTGGAGAAGACTCTATCTTTTGCACAAGATAGAATTCTCTTTCCTAGTTTAGATCTAGCCTAGTTTCTCTCTATTTAAAGCCTTGCAATTGTACTCATAATTCTTAACGCATAATTGAAGAATTGTTTGGCTTAGTCGAGTGAATCTCCTAACACCCAAACCGTGCGTTCGCCCCCTTGTTCCGAGCCCGAGCTCGTGCCCTCGAACACCTAACGTGTGTGTTCTCATCCCGTTCAAGCCATCACGTTGGCTGAATCTCAAATCCACAATCTCCATCACGTTGGAGGTTGCTTATCACCTGCTTCCGCTAACTCCGAAGAGACCACCAAGGCGATCTTAGCGATCCTGTCGCACTCTCAAGTCTTCTACGAGGACGAGAGCGCATCAACTGGTATCAGAGCTACGGTGGCTCGAAGGCGTCTTCTTCTCCGACATCTCACCATCGACGGATCTGGTCTGTTTCGAATTTTTTTATAGGCTATTTTTGAACTCTGATTTCATATTCTTGTAGAGAATTTCGATACGAGTTCGGGCATATAAATTCGTCAGAAACGGACATCATTTGCCCCTCCAAAAGGCCAAAAAACGAAGCAAGTTGTGACTTCCTGCGCAAACCGCTACCGCGTCTTCTCCCCAGCGCCCGCGATTCTCGTCCAGTCATTCACCCTTCTTGCGCAATTGCCCTCCTACGAAGATCCTTTCCGATTTGATATCCATATATTTTTGGTAGTATTTGTTTTATTTTTATTTGTTTCCATTTTGTATTGGATCTTGATTATAAAAGATCTCATAGTTATTTGTTTGGATTAGTTTCCCTACTGTAAAAGATCTTGTTTATAAAAGATCTTCTTAATTAGTTGCCAAAAAAAAAGCGAGAGGGATGAGGCTGACTTGTCTTGATTTTCCATCCCCACTCCTCGCTTCGAATCTAAGGGAGGGAGAATGATGCTACCCGGTCTCGAGCCCCGGACCATGGTGTCCACCTTTGGATTCCGACGTGCACATTTATTATATTTATTACCCTATTTAGCCATTTCCATTTATAGTATGTTGTTATTTCCATATTATTACTATTTTGGGCGTGTGTCTTCTTATGCTTAAGAGACCGGCCCATTTAGCTAGAATAAGGCCCATCGGCCTTCGAAGTCTAGCATTTGCTTCCTTCGTTTTCTATTTAAGCTTTGCATTGTAATCCTTTCAGTTCACGTCAATAATGAAATCCAAAGCTTGAGTCTGAGATGAGTTTCCTCCTCCCTTTGGATCCGACGTCACCCCTTTCCTTCTAATCGTTGACTAGACCAAAACCGAGACCATCACGTTGGTCTCGTTGCGGATTCATCACGTTGAGTCCAAGCAAGGTCCTTCACGTAGGCCCTTGAATCCAAAGCCTCGCCCCGCCCTCGCCAACGCGAGCACGAGAGGCTCACGAGCCATCACGTTGGCTCGTGCCTATCTGGTTCTAACACCTTGGAGAAGAATCCCGGCCCTTCCAGCCTAGATCGGGCAAACCGTGGTCCGACCCGAGTGCGGATCGCATCAACTTGGTATCAGAGCTGAGAGGTCGTGTAATTCTCTTACCCCCACTTGTTCTTGCATATCGTGTGTCTTTCTCCATTCCTTCATTGTTTTGTTAACCTAGGTTTCCCATCACCCCTTCGATTCATCTAGTTTTGTCCCGAATTTTTTTTTTGCATTACCACGGTTATTTCAAAAAAAAAAAACCTACCTTGCTCGATTCTTGTTATTGCTTGCACATTGCCCTAGCTTTTGCATGCTTAGGTCACAATAATTGAGTCTGTTACATTCCATCCTTCGTAGAGGATAAAATCCATACGGTTGTATCTTGTTTTTGCATTCAAAAAAAAAAAAAACACTCGAGAGGATAAAATCCATACGAAACAAAAAAAAAAATTACAAAGCGAGTCGCTTGTTTCGGTTTGAGAAAGCCAAAATAAGGCAACTCAAATCTCATTGTCATAATCATCCTTTCTTTGACTCCGTTTGCTTTGTGATTGCTAGTTGTGTTTTTGTTGCTTGCTTTGACTTGAACTCGAGCGTGCCTAAGCCAACCAACACCCAAAGCCTTACACACGAGTGTTAGTTCTCTTGGGCGTTTTTGACTTGGACATCTCGAGGCCAAGCCGTTTTTGTGCACTTGATACTCTCGATGGCTCATCTTTCTCCTAGGTCGCCCTCGGGGTCTTCAGGAGGGAACGGCAACGAGGAGAGCAACCAACAACACAATCCACGCGATCCACCACTACCACCAATTCCTAATGCTACTGAGATGACGGCATTGCAATACATCTCCGAACAATTGCGGGCGCTACAAGATCGGACACGGGCCGCCGAAGAGCACAACCAACTATTAGTGAGGCAACTCACCGAGGCCAACGCTAGGCTCACACTTAGTATGTCGGCCCCTAAAGTGCAAATCGCGCCCCACATCCAACAACAAGCGTCCGAGGCCGCGAATCTCTTGCGACATTCACTAAAGGGCAAGAATCCGGTGGATCCGAATCCACCACCCATCATGAGAAACGACACCACCCGGGAGTCACACGCACACCATAGTACCCTTAGGACCGACCCTCCCAGGGTCGTGCACGACCCATCTAGGGTCGTTCCTGAGAGCACTACCCATGCTCACCCTCGTGGCCCAGGCAAGAAGAATGGTTCACGGCGCGCCAACACCACCACTCACAATGTCCAAATTGTAGAGGAGACCGACGAGGAGGTACTTGAGGCGGACAACCGCGCTCCTACAATCTTAAAGGACCGACGCTCCTATAGAGTACCACACCCTACGCCGGCGCATCCGAAACAAGGTAATCCTAGATCCTCTAGTCAATCCGATTTTGATACTAATGATTTCCATGTAGATGATTACCAAGGACACCAAAGCACAGTTTCTCCCTATCATTCATTCTCCCAAGGCGCCACCGATGGCTATGACTCCTTCGAAGAGTTCGATGATGAGGAGGAGCCCGGCTACAATCATGATGATCATCAAGCCTACCACTCGCCCTTACAGGATCCTCCCGAGCACCAAGGGCGCTCGACGGATTGGATCCCTCCACCTAGGATACCGGCCAATAGAGAGGCCTACGACCAAGCCATGCGCGCGCAAACGCAAGGCCGCGGTCGTGGCCAACATGGCGGTAGAGGTGGCCGGGGTGGCGGACGTGGCCCACCAAGGGGGGGAGGCGGACCCGAATATCCCTCGGACGATGATGGGTACAACTACCCTAGACGAGGACGGGACGACGCCAACCGCCCATGGGGCCAAGGTTGTGGTTACGACCAAGGCCAGGGCTACGGCCAAGGTGGCCACGGCAACAATGCACATGCCGGAAAGCGAGACGTCAAGATAAGGATTCTTCCGTTCCATGGCGAATACAGCCCGGAAAAATTCCTAACTTGGCTCAACAAGACCGAAGCTACGCTCGAGCATCTACACTATGAGGAACACGAGAAGGTGGAGGTGGTCACCCTTCAATTCGAAGATGGAGCGCAAGCTTGGTGGCAACGCTTGAAGAGTGACAGTGCTCGGCGTGGGCTCCCACCCGTTGTTGAGTCGCGCCAACTCGTGCACATTATGACTAAAAAGTGGGTGCCCCTTAACTACCGTGACCACATGAGATCCGAGATAGCCAAGGCAAAACAAGGCTCCATGACCCCGGAAGAGTTCTTCACTCACCTCGAGCACCACTATAACCGGGCCAATGTGAGCGTATCTCCGAGCACCATTCGGACGAGGTTCATCACGGGTCTCAATCAACCCATCCAAGACCAACTTGAGATCTTGCCCATCAAAGATATTAGCCAGCTCATTCATACGGCTATGAAAATATGGGAGCAACTCGAGAGGCGCAAAACTTATTCTAAGAGGTATTCTTCGGACTCTAGTCAATATGGTTATTCTACTAACCAATCTTCTTTTCCAACCTCCGAATCTTCTAGGTCTCAAGAGAAAGCCCCCTCGTCTCGCCCTAGCGCTCCGGCATCGTGCCCCGCAGCCAACCCGGACCGCGCCCGAGACGTGGTGTGCCACAAGTGTGGTGGCCGTGGCCACTATCAAAAGGATTGCCCAAACATGAAGAAGGTCCTCTTCTCGGAGCATAACGAATATTATAGCGAGGAGGAGGATGAGGACAAGCCGGAGCACGAGACCTCACCCGAGGCCTATGAAATTGATGCCGGCACCGCCCACGGAGTCCCATCTCTTGGCCTTATGGTGAAGCGAGCACTAAGCGCACACGAGGAAAAGGACAATGGACAACGATTCAACTTGTTTCACACTCGCTGCATCGTGAATAATGTTTCCTTGAGTGTGATCGTCGATAGTGGCTCTTGTTCCAACTTCTTGAGCGAGCGGGTCGTCAAGCACTTCAACATGGCCACGATGCCCCACCCATGTCCCTTCAAGCTCTAATGGATCTCTTCCAACACTTCAAGTTGGGTAACACATCAAACTCTTCTTTCTTTTTCCATTGGTCAATACAAAGATGAGTTCTTATGTGACGTAGCGCCTATGAATGCCACACATTTGATGTTGGGGCGTCCTTGGCAATACGATCGTCGCGTGCTCCATGATAGTTACTTGAACACCTACATGTTCATGTACCATGGGAAGCGCGTGACGCTCTTACCTATGAGTGTGAATGAGATATTGCAGGATGAGGCCGAAAGGCATAGGGACCAAGTTCAGCCCAAGTCCTCCCACGAGATTGACCGAGTGTCCATAATGACGAGCCACCCTTGCTTGGCTCGTGTGAGAAGCGGCTTTTCCTTGCCCGAAGGAGAGACATCGTGCCATCACTCCAAGATAAGTATGGGGCCCATGCCACCTTCAACATGGCCGACTTGTCTCCTTACATTGAGCCTCCCTTTGATGAAGAAACGGGGACGTTTCCCAGCCAACGGGGGGAGGATGATGCGCTCACGCCCACCATGTCGGCCAAGGACGAGGAGGACGCTCTACAAGTTCGCTCAAACGGCCCCATCACCCGGAGTCGTGCCAAACAAGTGGCCCGAGCCACCCATTCCATCATCACTCGAGCCATGGCAAGAATAGGGTCCATCGACGTCTTCAAGGACATCACCATCACCTATCTTCATGAAGACAACGTAGCCCCTTTAGGCGCAAGCTTCAGGACCGACCAAGGAAGGCTCGAGCATGACCGAGATCTCTCAGGATCGACCCCTAGTAGGGTCGTGCTCGACCCTCCCAGGGTCGCGCCAGGATGAAGCATTTTTGGGCCTCTCAGGACCGACCCCCCTTGGGTCGAGCACGACCCCTTCTGGGTCGATCCTGAGGCTTCCTTATTCCGCGTCCGTGTGTTTCTTGCTTCCCAAGGCAAGATCCGATCTATCATTAGTTAGGTTTATTTTCTTGTTATTATTTTGGATTTTGGAAGATACAATTTAGGATTACATATATCTTTTGGTTTCCTTTTATTTATTTTTGGAGAAGACTCTATCTTTTGCACAAGATAGAATTCTCTTTCCTAGTTTAGATCTAGCCTAGTTTCTCTCTATTTAAAGCCTTGCAATTGTACTCATAATTCTTAACGCATAATTGAAGAATTGTTTGGCTTAGTCGAGTGAATCTCCTAACACCCAAACCGTGCGTTCGCCCCCTTGTTCCGAGCCTGAGCTCGTGCCCTCGAACACCTAACGTGTGTGTTCTCATCCCGTTCAAGCCATCACGTTGGCTGAATCTCAAATCCACAATCTCCATCACGTTGGAGGTTGCTTATCACCTGCTTCCGCTAACTCCGAAGAGACCACCAAGGCGATCTTAGCGATCCTGTCGCACTCTCAAGCCTTCTACGAGGACGAGAGCGCATCATTGCTCCCCATCTGCTTTTTCCGCTGGGCTCACGGCTCGTGCTCATTGAAAGACTACCTGCACCTGACGATGACGACGACGACAACATTTGCCGGATGTGGACGATGTTGGGCCCATGCCCATATGTTCTGGCCCAAAGCCCATAATTGCAAATCAGATTGCAATTAGGGTGGAGCTTGTGCCCACATATATATACTCAAGGTATGTGTGTGGTGGAGATAAGTTGTGTGTGCCGATCAACTCCAAACAAAGAGAGAGAGAAAGCACAAGAAGAAAGAGGGAGAAAGAAGAAGAAAGAGGAGGATTTGGGTGAAGGAGTGATCTTCCAAGCCCGGGAATATTCGCGTCGTTTCAGGATTCGACAACGGGTGTCTGTTGATAGGTATTTTCTCCGTCTAGGAAACCTAATCTCATTTGTTACAAGTGTTTGTGTTCATTGAGGAGTTCCAGAGTAGTTTCTCCTTGTATTGAAAATCTCCGGTGTGAGATCCGAAAACACTTGTACTTGACTTGTTGATTAGTGGATTTGTGCTCGATCGGGCAAGTGGTTTTTTCCCTCGTTTTAAGAGGGTTTTTCCACTATAAAATCTTGGTGTTCATTTTGCTTATTATTTGCCCTGCTTGATTCCTGAACTGTCGTTGATTGGTTTCGTCGCCTTGGTTGTATCCGGAAAATCCTACAGATTATTATTTTGCTTCCGCTGAGATTGTCTGTGGGACTAGGAGCTAGTGTACGATCCCCAACAAGTGGTATCAGAGCTTTGGTTTGAGCTCCGTCTGTGTTTGGGTGATACATGGCGACTAAGACAGATGTGTTTGCGGGGACAATGATCAATCTGACGTCTTCGAACCGTTCTCTCTGGAAATCGAAGATGGAAGATATTCTGTACTGCAAGGACTTGTATGATCCGGTTGAGTTGGGATCAAAGAAGCCAGACAGTGTTCAGGATAGTGACTGGAAAAAGACGCACAGAAAAGCAGTGGGAACCATAAGGCAGTGGGTAGACAACAGTGTTTATCATCATGTCAACAATGAGACAGATGCACAGGTTTTGTGGAAGAAGCTTCAGTCTATGTACGAGAGGAAGTCAGCTTAGCGTAAAGCTTTTGTGATCAGAAAGCTAGTTAATCTGAAGTACAAAGACAGAAAGTCTATTGCCGAGCATTTGAGTGAGTTTCGGGAGCTTGTAAATCAGTTGAGCACCATGAAGTTGCCTCTTGATGATGAGTTGCAAGCACTGATGCTCTTGAGTTCTTTGCCGGATACTTAGGAGACATTGGTGGTTTCCATCAACAATTCTGCTCCTAAAGGAATTGTGTCCTTCAATACCATGGTTGATAGTCTCTACAACGAGGAGACTAGGAGAAAAGACATGGGTACTAGCTCTTCGCAGACTCTGACGACTACAGAGAATAGGTCCAGAGGGAGAAGCATAGAGCGGAAAGGATGCGGAAAGTCAAGAGGGAAGTCACAGAACAGAGGAACTTCTCAGGGCAAAGAAAAATTCACTTGCTATCATTGTGGCAAAGAAGGGCATATGAAAAGAAATTGTAATGCCTTGAAGAAGAGCAAGAATGAAGAGAAAAATCAAAATGAAGATGATAAAAACACCACAGCTGCTGTGTATGGTGAAGAAGAAGGGTTGGTTGTTCTGTCCTGTGTGGATGATCACAACGACAAACTTGACTGTCGTGTAGAATGGGTAGTCGACTCAGCTGCATCCTACCATGCTACACCGAAGAAGGAGATCTTCACTAGTTACAAAGCCGGAGACTTTGGTAAAGTGAAGATGGGGAACAACAGCTATGCAGATATAGTCGGCATTGGAGACATTTGTGTTCTGACAAATGTGGGTTGCACGTTGAGTTTGAAGGATGTGCGACATGTACCGGATCTGCGAATGAATTTGATTTCTCTTCATGCTCTGGACATAGACGGCTACCAAAGCTACTTTGCTAATAAGAGCTGGAAGCTGACTAAAGGTTCAATGGTGATTGCTAGAGGGAGTCTTAGCTACACTTTGTACAAGACTCAGATGAAGGTCACACGAGATGGCCTGAATGCAGTTGAGGATGAGACATCAATGAACCTATGGCATAGGCGGATGGCGCATACGAGTGAAAAAGGACTGCAGATTTTGGCGAAGAAGTCTCTCATCCCTACGGCCAAAGGTATGACTCTGAGCCCTTGTGATGATTTTTTTTTTGGAAAACAAACTAGGGTGTCATTTAGCAAATCTTCTGAAAGAAAAAAAAATTTGCTTGAGTTGGTGTATTCTGATGTATGTGGCCCCATTGATGTACCCACAAATGGTGGTCGTAGATATTTTTTGACTTTCATTGATGATGCTTCACGAAAGGTTTGGGTGTTTGTTTTGGTGACAAAAGACCAGGTTCTTGATTGCTTCAAGAAATTTCATGCCATGGTGGAGAGAGAAAAGGCTTGTTCTTCAGAGAATGGCTTTGATGAGATTCCTGAGTCAGATGATGACTTACCAGAAGCTGAAACTGGTGAGGGTTCTGAGCAGGGGGAGCCGGAAGAGATTGAAGAAGAGGATGAGCTCAGAAGATCAAGAAGAGAGCGTCGTCCATCCACCAGATATCCCTCGTTTGAGTATGTTGCAGTTACTGAAGAGGGGGAGCCTGAAAGTTTTCAAGAAGTGCAGAATCACAGAGAAAAAGCTCAGTGGGTAGAAGCCATGAAAGAGGAGTTGAGTTCTTTGAAAAAGAACAACACATATGAGCTTGTGAAACTTCCTAAGGGAAGAAGGGCATTGAGAAACAAATGGGTGTTCAGGCTAAAGACGGATGGAGAAAAACTAGTCAAGTACAAAGCCCGACTAGTTGTAAAAGGCTTCAGTCAGAAGAAGGGAGTTGATTTTGATGAGATCTTCTCTCCGGTTGTCAAGATGAGTTCCATCAAGGTGATCCTTGGCTTAGCTGCAAGCATGGATTTGGAACTTGAGCAGTTGGATGTGGAAACTGCATTTCTCCACGGTGATTTAGACGAGGAGATATATATGGAGCAACCAGAAGGGTTCGAAGTAAAAGGAAAAGAGCACTTGGTTTGCAAACTGAAGAAGAGCTTATATGGGCTGAAGCAAGCTCCCAGACAGTGGTACAAAAAGTTTGATAGCTTTATGGTGAATCATGGCTACACCAAGACAAGTGCAAATCATTGTGTTTACTTCAAGCGACAGACAAATGGCAAATTTGTCATTCTTCTTCTCTATGTTGATGACATGCTGATTGTGGGGCAAGATAAGTCTCAGATTGCAGAGTTGAAGCGAGATCTGAGCACTTCATTTGATATGAAAGATTTGGGACCGACACGCCAAATTTTGGGTATGCAGATTACTCGTGATCGGAAAGCCAAGAAGATTTGGGTGTCACAAGAGAAGTATATTGAGAAGGTTCTCAATAGGTTTCAAATGGAAGGTGCTAAGTCGGTTAGTACTCCTCTTGCTAGCCACTTCAAACTTAGCAAGAAGTTTTGCCCATCCACAAGTGAAGAGAAGAAGAAGATGGCCACCATTCCTTGTTCATCAGTAGTTGGTAGTTTGATGTATGCGATGGTGTGCACCCGGCCAGATATAGCTCAGGCGGTAGGTGTTGTGAGCAGGTTTCTTTCCAATCCGGGTAGAGTTCATTGGGAAGCTGTGAAATGGATCTTCAGGTACTTGAAAGGTACTTCTAAGATGAGATTGTGCTTTGGAGGAGCTGAACCTATTCTTGAGGGGTTCACAATTCAGACATGGCAGGAGATCTTGATGGTAGAAAGTCGACATCAGGATACTTGTTTACTTTTGCTGGGGGAGCTGTCTCGTGGCAGTCCAAGTTGCAAAAGTGTGTTGCTTTGTCCACGACTGAGGCAGAGTACATTGCCATGACAGAAGCTGGAAAAGAGATGCTTTGGGTGAAAAGATTTCTTCAAGAGTTGGGTTTGAGACAAAGAGAATATGTGGTGAACTGTGACAGTCAGAGCGCTCTAGATTTGAGCAAGAATGCTACATATCATTGTCGGAAAAAGCATATTGATGTGAGGTACCATTGGATTCGAGATGCTGTGAGCAATCGTCGGATGTGTTTGAAGAAGATTCACACTGACAAGAATCCAGCTGACATGTTCACTAAGGTAGTGACTGTTGAGAAGCATCGGTTCTGCGCCAAGATGACGGGATTGGTGCATAACTGAAGTTCCTGAACCGGTGTGGACGTCTTCCCCTTGGGCTGGAGGGGGAGATTGTTGGGCCCATGCCCATATGTTCCAGCCCAAAGCCCATAATTGCAAATCAGATTGCAATTAGGGTGGAGCTTGTGCCCACATATATATACTCAAGGTATGTGTGTGGTGGAGATAAGTTGTGTGTGCCGATCAACTCCAAACAAAGAGAGAGAGAAAGCACAAGAAGAAAGAGGGAGAAAGAAGAAGAAAGAGGAGGATTTGGGTGAAGGAGTGATCTTCCAAGCCCGGGAATATTCGCCTCGTTTTAGGATTCGACAGCGGGTGTCTGTTGATAGGTATTTTCTCCGTCTAGGAAACCTAATCTCATTTGTTACAAGTGTTTGTGTTCATTGAGGAGTTCCAGAGTAGTTTCTCCTTGTATTGAAAATCTCCGGTGTGAGATCCGAAAACACTTGTACTTGACTTGTTGATTAGTGGATTTGTGCTCGATCGGGCAAGTGGTTTTTTCCCTCGTTTTAAGAGGGTTTTTCCACTATAAAATCTTGGTGTCCATTTTGCTTATTATTTGCCCTGCTTGATTCCTGAACTGTCGTTGATTGGTTTTGTCGCCTTGGTTGTATTCGGAAATTCCTACAGATTATTATTTTGCTTCCGCTGAGATTGTCTGTGGGACTAGGAGCTAGTACGATCCTCAACAGTCAATGCACGAGGGGGAAGACGGGTCCGTTACCTGGACTAAAGCTGTTGCTGATGGGGCTGGTAATGTTATGTTCAGCCATTTCATGCTGGCTCCGTTGGCTACCGAGCCGAATCGCGATTACACCCGCTTCAGGCTCATTCCATTTCATCCCACTACAGACTATGATTTCTGTTGGTTTTTATACAGAGGAAGAAGCTTGATCAATTTGACAATGCAAGAGGAACACGTAGGAATGAGAGTCAATTTGAACTTCTTAATTAACACAAGTGATTACAAGGCTTTAAATAATGATGATTGAAACTAGCTAGCAGCCACGTTCTAACAAACCTAAGATAGTGGGAACTAATTAAAACTAAAATAATAAACACCTTAACATTAGCTACTAACTTTGACTCTCCTTAAGACTAGCTAACAACTAGCTAACAACTTTCACATGTACGTGCATGAAGTTTGAATCAATCTTCAACATCTTCCCTTGATTCAAACTCTTGTTCTTGCATGACTTGTTTTCTTCAATCTTGTAGATGCACATTTCTCATCTACTCACTTCTTGTAGATGCACCACTTCTCATCCACTTCATTTTTTTTTCTTGTAGATGCACCATTTCTCATCCACACACTTCTTGTAGATGCACTAATTCTCATCTACTTCCTTTTGGAGAAATTTCTCCAACTAAAATAGGCTTTCTTCTTGCACTACTTGTAACATTTGTTGTTGCGGTTGATCTTCATTTTTGAAGCGACAATTCTTTTTTACATGCCCGAATTTCTTGCAATTGTAACATTGAGGTTTTCCCTTGTACCAACAATCGTCTTCGTTATGGCCAACCCTTTTGCAAAGGTCACATTGAGGCGCTTTTCCTTTTCCATTTGAAGAACTCTTTGCTAGATAAACTTCTTCATTTTTACCTCCATTTTCTTCCTCTCGCATGTTTCTCCTTTGATCCAAAGCTTGAAAAGCATTGACTAATTCTACAAAGGTTATCTTCGAAAGATCCTTTGAATCTTCAAGTGATGAGAGTTTTGATTCATACCTTTCGGGAAGGGTTACAAGAAGCTTATCTATCACCCTTTGGTTAGGAAATTCTTCACCAAGTAGTCTAACTTGATGAACGATAGACATTAGCTTACTTGCATACTCCTTGACATTTTCAGATTTCTTCATCCTTTGCATCTCAAACTCTCTTTTGAGATTCAAAATTTGCATCTTCTTTGTTTGACTATTGCCTTCAAACTCCTCCTTGAGTGTATCCCATGCCCCTTTTGCGGATTCACAAGCCATTATGCTTGTAAATATTTCCTCCGACACCGCCGAGTGTAGGCAAGAGAGAGCTTTGGATCTCTTTGCTACATCCTCCTCGTACTTCTTCATTTGTTGTAAGGTCGGATTTTGTGAAAGAGGGGTAGGATTAAAATCACTCTCAACAACCTCCCATAAACTCAAAGCCTTTAAGTAAGACTTCATTTTGATGGCCCATGAATGGTAATTTTCACCTTTGAAAATAGGAATTTGAATAGAAAATGTGTTTGAGGCCATTGAAATTGGAAATAACCGTAGGCTCTGATACCAAATGTTGGTTTTTATACAGAGGAAGAAGCTTGATCAATTTGACAATGCAAGAGGAACACGTAGGAATGAGAGTCAATTTGAACTTCTTAATTAACACAAGTGATTACAAGGCTTTAAATAATGATGATTGAAATTAGCTAACAGCCACGTTCTAACAAACCTAAGATAGTGGGAACTAATTAAAACTAAAATAATAAACACCTTAACATTAGCTACTAACTTTGACTCTCCTTAAGACTAGCTAACAACTAGCTAACAACTTTCACACGTACGTGCATGAAGTTTGAATCAATCTTCAACAATTTCCAGGAAACCTTGTTGCTCATGGATGTTGGAAGCCCTGATATAATTTGATTGGCAAAATCAAGTCATTCAACAAGCCGAGATCATAATAATTTTATGTATCAGTTAACAAAGTCAAATGCTAGAAGTTTTTTTTTTAACCTTCTGGAATGCACAGCATGTGTATTTTAGGTGATGATGTATATATGTACCAACAAGAAGCCAAAAAACTCTTCTCTGTTTCTAGTTCTGTGGTTGTGTTACATGTACTTTCAGAAATAAGAATATATAGATTTATAATTTTTTTCCCCGAATTAGGCAATTTTTAAATTTATTTATCGATTTAGGCACGGTAAGATTTTATTTACAGATATGGGCACTCTTAGCTCTAGAGATGATTTTGCTTCGGATAGAGACCCCGGCCAATGAACAAATTTCAAGCGTTGGATTTGAAATTAGCTATGGATGAGATTAAACAAATTTAGGTGTATCTAGGTTAATTTTAGAGAAAAATTACTCTTTTAACTGTCAAATTATATATGACATTACATTTTATGTATATCACATCTAATAAGGTCTAAATCATTTACTTAATATACTGAACTCAGATTTACATTAATAATTTTTTGAATGATCTATAAACATGTCAATTTTTAGCCTTATAAAGTAAATTAAATTCGCATGTATATTACATTATTAAAACTTTGAATAGTCAAATAATTAAGGTGAATTTATTTCATAAATCATTTATCAGGTAAGTCATAAACTATTTTTGTAGTACATTTACTTTTGTTTCACAGTTTGATACATCAAAGAAGGATATTGGTCTTCATTGTATTCAATTATTTTGTAGAGAATCTTATATAAATTATTTTTTTTATCTTTTGATGTCATATATGATATCATTCTTATAACTTATTTATTACATTTAATTTCAAGTTTCTTTACTGTGACAAAAATCGCTTGTGGATTTGCAAAATTATTTATTGAATTTTATTATGGTTATTTTGTTATGTATTATTTGAATTTAATTATATAAATTAATTAATCTATGCTAAACTCACCTGTATGTTACATTCATAGAAATTTGAATAGTCAAGCAATTGCAATGAATGAGTTAAGATGAATTTATTTCTTAATTATCTATAGGTGAGTTATAAATGAATTTAATGGCATATTTATTTTCTATAATTAGCAATATAACTCACTATTGTAGTATCCAGGTTTTTCCAATAGCTTTAAATTCCAAATCTATCCATATTATCAATTTTAAGTCGAGAATTAGCATTGTTTTTTTAATCAAACATTAAACACCAAGCTCGGTCAAGACTGCTAAATAGAATGAAATAATAATTTTATCAAGACATTACTATACGTATTATTGAAGTTGCTTATAAGATCTTTGGTAACAGTTTATAATAGACAATTATAACCCTTAACACAAATCTGGCTTGTTTTAGTTGCTTGTTGCACCAATAACATGGCCTCAGCAAAATGTTATGGTTTGTTTATAGTGATGGATGACAAAAAATCATTATAAATTGTTGCTATTGAGTTTTAAACCATAGACCTAAGGGTTATTGGGCAATATATACCACTACCACTAAGCTAATGATGTTTCTTGGATTTTAATTTTCATAATGATGATTAAATAGGTATGATTGCAACCAATACTAAATGAGACATTAAATGGGGACACCACCTAAGGGCTATTGGACAATACCATTACCACTAGACCTGTCAATCGGGTCGGATCGGACGGGTTCAGGTTGGGTCGTTCCAGGTTCGGATCATTTCGGGTTCGGGTTGAGATCGGGTTTGGATCCATCTGGGTCGGGTCTTGACGGGTTATCGGGCGGGTTCGGGTTGACCGGTGGGTCGATTTTTTTTTGAAACTTTACGAACCAAAAATTTGAAACTTTAAAGAAGACCACAAAGACATACATGTTAAATAGTATGGTATTGCGATTGATAAATCTGGATATATATATAGTATAAGGTTGTGGATATATATATACAAACAAAATTCTGAATATATTATATGGCATGAGTAGAAATGAACTTCCTAGCTTAATTTGATTCTTTGTTATCAAGTTCTTCTTTGTGAAAGAATGGAAAGCTACATCTAGATTTAGCCATGAATGACTCATAATAAATACAATCAGTCAAACATTTAGAAACATACAAAAACATGTGAACTTATAAAATCCACAAACTAATTTAATTTACTACTTCTAGTCATCTGTATACTTTCAATTCAATCAAAGATGACATCTTTCATAGTGGACACAAGCTTCACAAATTAGAGATAAGCAAAATGCAGCAAGTTTACAAAAAAAAAAGAACTGAAATGCATCAAATAGAAATTCAACAACCCGCCATTTTCAAATTTTAGGAAAAATTTCAAAATAAATTTAGCGCCTGAAAATTTCATGACCCTCCTGGTTGGACCCGACCCTAACCAAAAATTTTCAGGTTTACCGGGTCGGGCTGAAACTGGGTTTCGGGTTCAAATGACCGGGTTGAAACCCTGAAATTTTCGACCGCGTCAGGTTGGGTTTACGGGTCGGGTCAGGTTTTGACAGGTCTAACTACCACTAAGCTAATGATGTTTCTTGGATTTTAATTTTCATAATGATGATTATATAGGTAGGATTGTAACCAACACTAAATGAGGTCATAAATGGGGGCACCACCTAAATTTATAATATATATAGAATAGATAGATACTAGATTATCTCTAATTTCTCTCTCCATATCCTTAAGGAAGGCAAATCTAACTAAACTGATTTCATTATCTTCTACAATTAAACATACATTCACATTTATTCACAATTTCCAATCAAAATATCTTCTTCTCACTGTTAGAGACTAACCAAGTTGATCCCAAATTTTTACTCGATCTACTACAAAATTATTCTATCTATATAGATTTACACTCATTTTTGGTGTTTTTCATTTTAATTTGGTAAGTTTTTTTTTATTGCCATTGCTACTTGTCTTGAATCTTTCGATTTTCTTCATAAATTAGGATGTATGTGAGGATTTTGCTTGTAGGGTTAAAATTAATTAAATTATTTTGAATTTTTTGTACTCTAGGGTTTAATTAGTATGTGTGTATAACATAATAGTTGTTTTTGAACTAATTGATTTAATTAGAAGGGCAACATTCTTATTTGGTTGAGTAATTGGTGGTCTTCATACTTTCGTATTCATATCTCATGCTTTTGATTTCAATTTTTTTTTTGTAGTTTATAGTCCATCTTGTACTTTTATGCGTGAATGTACAATAATTTTGTCTAATTTTATTGTTTTAAGGGTTGAATATATATAATCTTGAGTTTGAATGTGTATATAATAGGTAAATAAGCCTGAATTCACGTCAATACCATTCTAATTATATTGTTTAGTGGATATATACATTCTAGGCATACATTTTGAATTGGTGTAGTACCTGAATTCTGGATAGTATAATCTGAATTATTAAGAATGTTCTTTTAGATTATTTGAATATAGCATATTATGAAGTATGATTTGAATCGTTGATGTAGTATCCCGAATGTTGCTATCTATGTTTTGAATATATTATTGATTAGCAATTTGTATTCTATGAGTTGAATTCTATGTACTATAATTTGAATTTTTACATGGCTTGAATGTACTTATTAATTATCTGAATATCATATGAATTTTTAATTGAGTATCTTGAATATGTTTATAAATACTTTGAATCAAACATTCTCTAGAATTTCTAATTATATTGTCTGATTTGCTTACAAGTAACTTTAATGTGCTTGTTAATTAACAATATTGCATTTTACTAGATGAATTTTGTACAACTTAATTTGAATTTTTACACAATGCATTTGAATGTTATGATGAATTATTTGAATATCATAATCTGAATTTTTAGTTTATTATCTTGAGTATGTTTACACAATGCATTTGAATGTTTGTTTGATATTTGTTGAATAAACAATATCGAATACAATTACTTATAAATGATTAAATATGTACTTTCAATATGCGCATATTAGATAAACAAATGTGAATTGATACTCATTGTGGTTTGAATATTAATGTGTTTTTCTTGAATATGCAATATTGAAATCGATGAAGATCGAGATGACTAGGGAATATATAGAAGTATAAAGAAAATGGAAGCAAAATGATAAAAATCAAAGACGGTGATGAGCATTAAAGAAGTTTTATAATCTGTGACGAAAACTTATATTAATCTTTACGGTGTATTCGAATTCGATTTGTTTGTATTCATTCACGAAATTGGAATGAGAATGTGAACTTACCTATTTTTATCAGATTCAATGTATTTTTATAAATATTATTTATTCACTATATTTACATTCAATGTAAGCTCACCTCAAGCAAGACAATATAATTTGAATTCGAAAAAGTGGATTAAATATTCAAACTTCAAAAAAATTGAAAAAAGTTTAAATAATTAAAAAACTCCAAAACGTATTCAACCATGTATATGCGAAAAATTTGAATATTTATACAATTGAATATTGAAGCTATATAGTCAAATATTTGTTCAGTCAAATATTGAAATTGTGTAGTCGAATATATGTACAGTCGAATATTGTATAGTTGAATATTGAAACTACATAGTCGAATATTTGCACAGTCAAATATTAAAGTTGTACAGTCGAATATTGAAGTTGCATAGTCGAATATTGAATCACTGTAATCGAATTTTTGATTAGTGTTGAATCGGAATATACGAGATATTTTAGAAGTTATGTTTTCATTAAACCTGGTACAATATTCAAAATTTGAAAAATCAAATCTCCATTATCAAGAATATATATGTTCTTAATTTTTGAATTTTCTATAAATCAGATTTTGTATTAAGTTGGCAACTAATCCTATTTTTAAGGACCTTCTATCTAAGTGTATTAATAATTATTAAATTATTAAGATTCAGTTTTTTTTCTAAAATTCAGCCTAAATCGTGACCCTTGATATACGATGATGTTACGCTTAATATTTGTTCATCCGTTTCACTATAAGAGGTGTTTTACCTGAACCCCCCCCTCTCTCTCTCTCTCTCTCTCTCTCTCTATATATATATATATATATATATATGAAGATGGAAATGGGTCACTGACTCGGGCAAAGTCGTTGTTCCCTTATCAAAAATAAATCCCAAACTTGCAAACAAAAGTATAGTAGGCAAGCAAGGGGTCGAACCCAAAGGAATCAGTTTTATTCAGATTTTATGGTTTTCATGCAAGTAATCAAAAGGGGGTTTTGAAAGTTGGTTTCAATCAAAGTTATCAAGCAGAGTTCATCCAATCAATTCCACTTTATTAATCCGTTGATCATGAATTCATCCACCTCTTTATATGTTTAGGTCAATTCCAATCCCAATCATTAGAAATCGCAAGTCCACGGTCCAAGCAATTCTATAACCCAAGGCAAGGACGCTTAACCTAGAATTAGCATAGAGCACAGGGACAATAGGAAATCAAATCATGCAATCAAGCTACGAGTCTCATGCACAACTTAACCATTGAATACTCTTCCCTAAACTAGTCCACGGTCCTAGAATAGAGTTGTTTCGAGAATAGGAAAGATGCATAGACAACAACCAATCCTAATTCAAACAATAGATCTAAGATAATTAAACAAGTTGATCAGGCTCATAAAATCAAACATAGATCATGGGATGAAGCACAAGAGTATCAGTAAAGACCTAAGGATAAAGAGGTTACCAGAAACTCACAACTTCATAATAAAGCTTCCTTGATTGAATAAACTCCAGAGGAGAGTTAGTTCTCCATTACAAAGAAAACTCTAATCTTTATTGAATTACAGTTGATTGACTAATTGATATCTAGAAACCTAGAGAAGGTCCTCCTTATATAGCCCCAAAGATCAACCTTTTCGGACTAAATAAGGTAGGAACCCGAAAGATAAGAAAGGAAACAAGATAAAAACGGTGAAATCTCGTCAGCTCGGAAGACGGTCACACCCGCGACCGCGGCATCACATCCGCGCCCGCGGCGGCCTTCAAATCGTCAAATCTTGAGTCGGCTACTACCGCGACCGCGCCCTAGGCAACGCGACCGCGGCCTTCATGGTCTTGGCTGGCTCGCTCCTCCACGCCACCGCGCCCGCGTCATAGACAACGCGACCGCGATATCCATGCAGTGGCGAATCTTCGTCTTAAAGCTCTTTAACTCTTGATTCTTCACATCTTGTGTCTTCGGTCTTGATATTACAATAACGCTCAAAACTAACCTAAACACTCTCAATATAGCTCTAAAATACAAGAGTTATCCCATACAAAATAGGCCGAATCAGTCACAACCTTATATTTGTTTTATTAACAATAAAATCATATGGATTTGGTTGGTTTATACATTGTGTAAGGTGGATATGGATAACCGTGGAAACAATCCTTGGGCATATGGAATAGAATCGTTTATGAGCAATTGCTTACGGGTATTTAGTTTGGGTAATTATGTCGTTCAGCACGCTCAAGATCTGTATCCTATTCAGTACGGGCAAGAACCTTACCTTGGGAGCTTGGGATGCAAAGCAATGAGCTATTGTGGAATTTTTTGGTGATTGCAAGGAATCATATGCTCAGTTGCCTCGCTTCATGGCTGTACTTCAACAATGCAACCCGGTTTCTCTAGTGGAATGGTGTATGACTCAAGGTATGGCGGTCCCTTGGGTTAAGATGTTTCTTCAAGATATGAGGGTACTTCAGGGTCAAGTTTCCTATGTACAGGATTCAGTTATGGGGGTTTAGTGATTTATCGAGGTTTGTTAAGATGTTTTTTCAAGTTTTGCTCCTTCGTCGGGGTACGATGGTGCTTCTAGGTCGGGTATTGCTAGGGGGTTTAGTGATTTATCGAGGTTTGTTGATACTTCCAGGAGTATATGTACGGCTGCTTCGCATCAGTACATTTCCCCCCACTAGGCCGGTGTCCAGGGATGTCACACATGGGCATGTTGCCTTCGATCCGTCTTTGTCAAGTAATATGGAACCGTATGCACTACTCTAAAAAACGCTAGGTGGACTCTAAGCGGAGAGGGACCGCCTAGGCGGCCCAAACAGACACCTAGGCATCGCCTAGGCGGGTTAAAAGGCTAGGCAGATGGGGATTGTCTAGCGCTTAGGCGGGGACTAGAAGAGATTTTTAGAACACCGACCGAATTAGGACGAGAGCAAGGACGGTGAAGAAGGTGAAGATGACGAGGACGTTAAAGATGATGATTAAGCTATAATACTAATAGGCTATAATTCTCGTCAATCAATAATATTATCATTAATTTTTTATTTTAATTTATCTGAACTATTTTTCAGATTCAATATTTTATCTTTAATAAATTCAATTATCTTTGATAAAAATCTAATGAATAGATATCTATACTACTATAGTATAAAGCGGATTCAAATTTCATCACAAAAATTTGCACCACATGTCATTTCTATAATAAAATAATCAGCTGGACCCTCCTGTATACAAATTAGGTAGTTAGAATCTCATATGATCTTATCCCGTAAAAATTGTTTAAAAATTACCGAAAATTATGAATTATCCCTTACCAAGAATTAGTTGTAATCTTCTGATAAATATTATTATTTAATAAAATATGATATTTATCGTAAAGTAATTTTTGAAGAAATCAACTTTTTTATATTATGAGTTGATTTACTAATCACGATAACAAGATAAACATATATGATCCAATAATTTTGATGTGTTCATTGACGTTATATATCTATATTAAATTGGGTTTAAAATCACATTACCCATACCGTACGGGGGTTGAACTAGTTTACCTACGACGTTTCTTTTTCTTTTTTTTTTTAATAAAAAAGGGGAAAGACCTACACGAATTAATTAAGCATAGAAATTTAGTTATGCCCAAAAAGGGAGCGTTCGCATTTGGCACTACCTGGTGAATAAATCAACCACGTCAACTCCCGCCAAGTCCAATATCGAATTTTCCTATTTTATCCTTCCCTTTGCAGAGTAACAGCTTAGGTTGTAGGGGCAGAAGAGTCTTTTAATAGCGAAGTCGGTTCGCTATTAATTTTTTTTTTCTTTTTTGGTCGACAAACAGACTCAGCCGAGTCAAATGTTTACAAAGGTGAATGGGATCCAAAGGTGTTTAAGATGTCACTATTTTTTTTGTTTGATTGGGGAGCTACTAGCTCGAACAAGCCAAAATAAGACCACCTATCTATTACAAGGATAGCCTAAATCATCACGACGGACGATCTTTAAAAAATCAACCAGCAAGGGTTGTTGACTCAACAAACCCCTTGACTGAGTTACAAATGAATTAGAAACGGAAAGAGACGAAGATGAAAGCTGGATTGCTGCATTAAGACTTTGAATGTTGACTGGTCTTCTTGCAAGGAAATCAGCAGCCGCGTTAGATTCCCTGAAACAATGATAGAATAACACACAAGGGATATTTGCAATTGTATTTCTAATATCAGTTATAATTGAATATATTTCCCAAGGGACTTTCCATTGGCGTTTTAATGAATTAATAACAGTTAGGTTATCTCATTCAATGATTAAATTGTGTATGTTTGAGCAGTCAATATTTCTAAGGGCGTATAGAAGAGCAGAAGCTTCCGCCTGGACTATTGACATAGGTGGTAGTTGTTGGCGACCAAGGGACTGAAAGGTCCCATTATATTTTCGTAAGATGAAACCAGCGTGAGTAGTACCATTGTTTAATCTGGACGCATCAAAATTTAGTTTAGACCATTGATAGGGTGGTTTCTTCCAAATGGAGTTATTTTTCCTTTTGGATGTGCCGCTATAAATTTTCCTAACTGGGTTGTTTATACTTTCCCATTCAAGCGCACCTGAAAAGGCAAGTTGAAAAGGCAAATTTTTGTGATTGATCCTTGCTGGGTTAAAGATTTTAGCATTTCTATGGGCCCAGAGGAACCACCAGAGGAAACAGAGTTGGTTATTAAATTTTTTATTTGCTAAGGTATTTTTAATGTTATTGTAGAATGTGTCATTTGTGGCAATGGTAAATTTATGATTTAGTAGATTACCTAATTTTGCGATCATTTTTTTGGTAAAGGGACATTCGAAGAATAGATGGTTAAGATTTTGATTTTGTAGCTCACAGAGAGAACAAAAATCTGGAACAGAGTTATGGAATCTGTTAATCCGGTCTGTGGTAGAAAGACAATCCGAAGTTGCCTTCCAAAGGAAATTCTTAACTTTGGGAGGTAGATTTGTTTTCCAAATCCAAGAACAATCATCATTATGAGCCATCGTGTTGTTGTTTATTATCGAAGTTGCCGATTGAACAGAAAATTATCCGTCAGAGGATGGAAGCCAAATCAGTCTATCGGGCTGACCTGTAAATGGTATTCTAATTGTGGTAATGATATCAACAATCTGTAGTGGTAATAATTGTAAGAGGGAAGCAACATTCCATGAGCGATCTGGTAGGATGAAGTTTGCAACTCTCAGATTAGGGTCGGCAGAGTCAAGAAAAGGCAATAGGTGAATATCTGGAACCCAAGGGTCCTTCCAGAAGTTAATAGTAGAACCGTTTCCAACACACCACCTAAGACCTTTGGAGAAAGAATCTCTAATATTGAGAAGACGGCCAAATTGCCAAGAACAATTTTTCTTTTGGTAATCGAAGATTGAGTCTGTTTTGAAGTATTTTTCCTTAATAACTTTCACCCACACATTGGAGGGTTGAGTTACTAATTTCCACAGAAGCTTCATTTGAAGTGAGAGGTTGATGTTTTCAGCTGAACGGAGCCCTAAACCCCCTTCATGCTTCGGTGAACAAATCTTATCCCAGCTGAGAAGCGGATGGTGATTAGGGATAAATTTGTTCCAAAAAAAAGCTTTACAGACACTATCAATTTGTTTGTGAATACCCTGAGGTAACATGAAACTCTGCATAAGATAGTTAACTTTACATAAGAGACAAGACTGGATGAGAACCACCCGGCCTGCCTGCGAAATTGAATTTGCTTTCCAATGAGATAATTGTTTTTTAAGGTTAGAGATAGTATCATTGAACATAGAGTTTTGAACTCGTCCTTTGAGAATCGGGATCCCAAGATATTTTTCCATCGAAGTTGTAACTTGTATGTTAATAATACTGGCCAAAGCAGTCGAAGTAGTTTGAGAGATATTTGCCGAAGTCTGAATTGAGCTTTTATGGTAGTTGATTGCCAATTCAGAGATTGATGTGAATTTATCGAGTGTGTTTCTAATATATTCCATATTCTGGATAGTTGCGTCAGCAAAGATTATTGTATCGTCCGCAAAGCTAAGAAAAGGTAACTTGGTACCATTCTTAGTTAATTGAATACCAACACGGTTAGGGGAAGATGAAGATTCAATTTGCAAAGTTCTTGAAAGATATTCCATACATAGGACAAAGATAAATGGTGACATTGGATCTCCCTAACGAATACCACATCGTGGGAGGAATTCTGTACCAGGTTCATTATTGACGAGGACAGACGTGGAGGAAGTCGTGATACAGGTCATAACAAGTTGGATCCATGTAGGATGAAAACCAAACTTTTGCAAGATAAGCCGAATAAATTCCCAGTTAATTTTGTCGTATGCTTTTTCGAGATCTAGTTTGATGGCCATCCATCCGAGGCGTCCTTTTTTCTTTTTGTGAAAGGAATGGAAGATTTCATGAGCTATAAGTATGTTATCTTGAATGAGGCGGCCTTTCACAAAAGCACTTTGCAAGGGATGAATTATAGTTGGAAGGATATGTTGAATTCTATTTGATAGAAGTTTAGTTATTACTTTATAAATGGTGTTGCAGAGGCTGATAGGACGAAAATGGTTAATTGATATTGGGGCATCGTTTTTTGGGATTAATGTGATAAATGTTTTATTTGCAGCAGTTAGCATTGAACCTGAATGGAAGAAAGATGTGACTGCACGAATGACAGACTGACCAACCGTGGGCCAGTAGTGTTGGAAAAATTCAGCAGTAAATCCATCAGGACCTGGTGTTTTATTTAAGGCAAGATCAAAAACTGATAACTTGATTTCCGAAGGAGTTGGTGCCTTAGCAAGGGAAACGTTGTCAATTGGGCTTACAATTGTAGGGATGACTTGTAAGTCATCATTACTAATGAGTAAAGCAGATGTACTTTGGAATCTAGAGGCTAGCTCTGACGTGATATTTGATGAAATGGAGGCATGGTCCGAAACAACAAGACCATCATGAGTTTGGAAAGAAACTATATTCTGTTTGAATCTTCTTATTTTCGAAATTGTTTGGAAGTACTTTGTATTTTTGTCAACATTAATCAGATGGTTTGTTTTAGCCCGTTGTTGCCAAAATTTATGGTGGAAATCCATTAAAGCATTGTACTTATTGAGGTGTTGTTGTAATTTGGTAATGATAATCGTATTTTGAGGTGTTAATAAGAGTTCATTTTGTAGACGGAGTAACTGTTGTTCCGAAATTTTTAACTGTTCGAAATTATTGTTTATATGTTGCTTAGCCCAAGCTTTGGAATATTTTTTGAGTAATTGCATTTTCATATAGATTTTGAACATAAAGGAACCCGTCAGTTTATATTTCCAAACTTTATCCACCAATTTTGCATAGGTAGGGTTAGCGGTCCACGCATTTTCAAACCTGAAAGGGTATTTAATAAATTTCTTTTTAACATTTAAGTTGAATGAAATTAGGCAGTGGTCCGAGGTGGTGAATGGGTGGTGATGGATTTGTAATAAAGGAAAGATTGTCGTGAGGTCTTGGTGAATAAGGACCCGATCAAGACGCTCGAAGGTGTTGTCCGTAGACGTAGTGTTTTTCCTCCAGGTAAAGGGAAACCCAGAGAACCTTGTATTGATAGCTCCTTGGTTATTTTGAAAGGTACGGAGCCTAAGATGTCACTATTTTGATAGATGCTTGAAACCCTTTTTTTACTAGATGACTGAATGGTCTCATGTATGATTTGTGTAAACAGGATCCCTCAGAATCCCTCGCGGTCATCGGTCGCTATATAAGTGAGAACCATAATGGGATCGCATTGCATCCCATTGATTTCATAGATGTCACTACATGCAGGGAAGCTTGTTGCAGAAGTGATGAACTCGATCTAATATTACCACCATCAGTCCTGTGAACAAGCTTCATCCCAGAGATGATATTTTGGCAACCGGTAGCTCAAGGTTTTCCCTTCTTATCCTCTCATTGTCTTGTTTCCATTCCAGCATTTAGTTTGAAAGGAGTTCTTTCCAAGTGCCTTGCTTGTTACGCGCTTTCCGGTCTTAATTGGCCATTCTATGAATTGGGTTGTAAATCAAGATTCGTTTTCTGGTTACGGTATTTTGAATAGCTATTCTTACGTTATACAGATCTTTGGTTCATCTGGAAGCCAAAGGACGAATCCGAGCTCCCACGTACAGCAGGATGAGTTTGCTCAGAAGATTGTTGTTCTGTCTGGTAAAGCCGAGAAGAAACCTGGAAATTAAGCGCTCCAAGAATGACAGTGATGAGTCTGATGATGATGATATGTTTAAAGAAATTTTGATGTTGAATGACGATCAAAATCAAATGTAAGAAAATGAGGCTGCATTGTAAACCTTTCAATCATGGAAGAAACATACAAAGTCATCGAGTTAGTAACGTTAAAAATGGCTAGGAAGATAATCCAACTCAGCATTCACAGATGTAGAGAAAGACCATGACTCGGGGAAATGTCTTCTTTTTTCAACATAATTAGCATGACCACATAAGAACTGGCCGGAAGATGCATTGTGAGCAACTTGCAAAGCTCATCAGTCAACCAATCATACATAATAGTAGCTATAAACATAGACATATATAACGTTAATTATAAAGTCATCATTCAGACAAGAAACTAGACTAGATAGGCTTTTCAAGTTTGCCATACATCTGATGAGCAACAACAGCAGCACAAAGAGACATAAGCACAAAAAAGCAGAATAAAGAGTATTTTCCTAGGCTTCAACCGAGGGCAGATCTGGGAAAACAAAGCTCTCCACGAATTCATAAGCAACAGAGAAATCCGCCCGTCCTAAGAAATCCAAGCTCAAAGCGACACGATTGTACGGCCTAGAATCATATAACACCAGACTTCCATCACGAACTTGTAATAAAGCCCTGGTGCCAGCTTCATCCACACACAAAACATTCCTCACCCTCACATTGTGGGAAACAAGGTCAAAAGTGAGCACTTTACTCCATGAACCAGACTGCATCGCCCAAACATTGCATTCACAGCGCCACCCCCAAGTCAGAACCGACAGCGATTCATGCCACTTGCCGACATTCATGATCTCGCCATGGGTGGTAAACTCCTTGGGCAGGGCGATCGTCCCGAACCTTTCCTGCACAAAATCAAAGTAGGCTATGCCTACTCTGCAGCAGGGGACTCCTCCAAGAAGAGCAAGCCAATGCCCCACTCCATTTATCAGCACTTGTCGGAAACCCCTCCCTCTCCAGGCGATTCTGACGCCACCAGCAACTTCCTTCCAGGTCCGATTTCTGGACGAGAAAACCGAAATCTTCTTCCGAGTTGGGTAATAGATCACAATCTTGCAAGTGTAGGCGGGGCAAGGATCGATCCAGAAGCCACAGGCCCTGTAAAAGGGATGATTGGGCTGAGGAATCTTCGCAAGGCGGTGGATTATAGGGTTCCAGAGGTAGAGCACGTTGTTCAAGTTGAAACAGATTACGCCCATTACGCTGCAAACACCCTCCTCGAAATTGAAAGTTACGTCTTCGTCGTCGTCGTCCTCCTCCTCTGGTTGAATCGGGCATCTCAGGGTGTCGAATTTGGGGAGAGCACGAGGATCGATTATGAGATATTCACAAGGCTTGTTTTGGGCGATGAGACGGGGACTTTGATGGCCGAGGTGTTCGGCCCTGAACCATTTGGAGTCGATGCTTTCTTTCCACGACTTGCATACACTTCGGCATTGCAACACCTTCTTGAGAGGTAGGATCTTCATGATCACACATACCACATCTGGGTCGATGTAGTCCGACATCGTTGAATCTTTTTTTGAAGATAAAAAAAGCGACTTTCGCAGTGGAGTTGAAGGGTTTTGAAAACCAAAGTCCGAACGCGTATCGTGGAGGGTAAAGATACTTGAAACAGAAAATTACATTTGAAATATTCTTTTTATTGCTTTTAAAATTTTCCAACATCCAATTGACTCTTTAACGTTTAAATATGTTTTAGAGCCGTTTCGAATGAATCGTTATAGGGGGTTTGATCAACATGATTCACGGTACTAGAATTAATCGATTTTACCTTCAGCTCCAAACCTGTGTTCTCTTTGCGAGCTAAAGGATGAAAACCTAAATTATTTCTTCTTTCAATGTCCATTTACGAAAGCCATGATCTTTTGACTGCAGAGATTATTAAAATACTCCTTCAAATTAACTACCTCCTACACTTTTTACCAAAACATTCAAGAAGCAGTTACAAAAAAACAAAACACCACACCCCTTGCGTTCCTATAGTGGTTTGTTTGGGCTCATGGGGATGCAAAAAATTTTGACCCTGGAAGAATTAACCCCAAAAACTTTCATCTGACTTGGCCTTCTCGGGTGCTTTAGCTTGGGATGCCTATAATACTACCACGAGTAAAGGCCCGAAGAGGCCTAAAAGGAAAAATCACACGGCCTAGAAAAAACCGTCTCCTCAATGGTACAATCTAAATTTTGATGCATCTAGACTTAAAACACGAACAACACATGTTGATTTTATCTTAAGGGACCACAACAGATTCATTTGATACCTTCTATGACAATAGTGCAAGCAGAAGCTACAATCTTACTACATTCTCTTCGGAGCATTGATTACTCTCAAATACAGAATCTTATAATTGAAGGAGATAATCTTATTGTAATTAATTCATTAAAACGCCTTTGAAAAGTACCTTGGGAACTTCACTCGATTATAGAGGACATTAGAAATCTTATTTCGGTTATCCCTTCTGTTGTTTTTTTTACCATTGTTTCAGGGAATCAAATGCTGCTGCTGATATCCTAGCAAGAAGACACATCAATCTTCGAAGTCTCAATGCACCCATTCCATTTCAATCTTCGTCCTTTCCATTTACGCATTTGTCTGTAACTCAGTCGAGGTGTTTGTTGAGTCAACAACCCTCGCTGTTTGATTCTTTAAAGATCATCCGTCGCGATGATTTAGGTTATCCTTGTAACTAAAAGGTGACCTAATTTTGGCTTGTTTGAGCTAGTAGCTCCGCAATAAAAAAACGTAATTCAGAGTACTGTATAACTCAGAATGCTTGGCTTATTTCTAAACAGTCTTAATCCTCTACTTTTATTTGTTTTCACATTATCAGGCTTGATTGTGGGACATACGTAGGTAACAACCTGGAGGTTCTCTTTTTTTTTTTTTTTTTGTCAAAGAAAGGGCTAGGCCCTAGAACTTATATAAACTTAAGAATCATCCGTTACAAGCAACATATGGGGCGTAGAACGACCCCTAGCATCGTCTAAAAGAACATTGAATACACTTTAAGACAGTAAAGATAAGATATGACAACCTAATGGGTAAGAAAATGCATGCCTAGCTAGGGAGTCGACGACGAAATTCGCTTCCCTAAAGACATGGGGAGAGCACCAGGCTAAAGAGTGGGTGGCTCGGGCTCATAGTCTTTTGCACAAGATTGACCACGAGAGCCGAGTCACACTCAATATCAACTAAGCGACTTCCTTCATTCCAAGCCACTGAAGACCATGAATGATTCTCCAAAGTTCCGCCATAGGTATTGAGCATTGTCCAATGTTGTGAACAAAACCCTTCACCCAATTGCCATTTTGATCCTAAGTAACTCCTACAATGGTAGCTATTCCATCCGACCCCACCGATCCATCGGTATTGAGTTTGACCCACGGCGAGGTCGGTTTCTGCCGTGTGATCAGCTCTTCAGAACGCCCCAACCGATTCTTGGAAGGGTTATTCTTCTTCCACTCCGTCAGATACTCATTGGTACGCTGCTTAATGAACTCCGGTTGGTTTACATCTCTTGTGCCACTGCCAAAGACCTCTTGGTTTCGCCAACGCCACAACCACCATTGCACCGTCGCAAAGTGTTCCGGCCATCTCGTTCCCTCCACTTCCTGATTTTTTGCCATTATGTTCCTCCGCACCCATCCTGCAAAGGGTAAAGCAAAAAAATCAGTAAAACCAACAAGAACACCAAGTGCAATCCAAAAACCAACAACTTTTGGGCAATCCCGGAAAAGATGAATAAGAGTTTCAGGATTAGTTTGGCAAAGAATGCAAGTGTCAGAGTTTGTGAGATGTTGCCTTCTTCGCTCGGAATTAATGAGGATGCAACCCCGGGTCGCCAACCAAGTAAAAAATTGGATTCTTTCCTGAACACCAAGGTTCCAAATGCTATTGAACACATCCCTGCAGGGATGGTGTCCTTATGGGCCAATGACCCATAAGGACACCATCACCGCTGATAAGCCCATAAGCTGATGTCATTGCCCATAAGGACACCATCACCGCTAATAAGCCTATAAGCTGAACCGATTGAAAAATTGCCATCACTTGTATTCAACCAAGTCAGGGTATTAGTGCTGCTACTGTCTTGTTTCTCAACCAGGCGCGCCACAGCTATCTTCAGAATAACATCCGTAGGCAAGAGGCTAGCAAACTCGTTCCATTTCCAATCGGTCTCCATATCCCAAAAATCCTGGACTCGCAGACATCTTTCCGATGGGCTGATCGGGCCTAAGACAAGATCGCAAAGACGATCAGAAGCCACCCAAACGTCCGGCCGAAAAATAATTGAGTTGCCATCTTCGATGTTCCAACGACTACCTCTGGAAATAACATCAATTCCCTCGCAAACACCCTGCCAGACCGCCGATCTTGAATGCACAGTAATGCCCGAATCCCGAATGTATTTTGCTCTTAGAACCTCGCTCCAAAGGCCCTCTTCATTGTGGAGAAATCTCCAACTCATCTTACTTATGATGGCACGGTTAAAGTTACGCATGCATCTCAAACCCAGACCACCTTCGTTCTTCGGCTTGCACAGGTTCTCCCATGAAACCAAATGCATTTTCCTGTTGTCTTCACAATCCACCCAAATGAAGCCTTTGATAATTTTGTCAATATTATCACAAATTTCCTTAGGAAGAATTACACTAGACATCGAATATACGGGAATCAAACAGAGCACTGACTTAGCCAAAGTTACTCTTCCTGCGAAACTCAAGAAACGGCTTTTCTAGCTAGCGAGCCGCCCCTTAATCTTATCCAGAACTAGCACAAAAAGGTGTCCTTGTCGACGTTCTTGTGGAGCACTAGCACACCCTGGTAACTATCTAGATCAGTAGTAATCTCCAGACCTCCGATATTCCTTAACTCATCCACAACTTCCGGCCCAACATTCTTGGAAATGAAAATCTTGGATTTTTGAGTACTAATATTTTGCCCAGAAGCTTTGCAAAAAAATCTAGGATATTCAGAATCATCCGCAGTTGCTCAATCGAAGCTTCAGCCACTAGAATCACATCATCAGCGAAAAAAGCATGAGAGATATTCGGACCATGCCTCGTAACACGAATTGGTTTCCAGACTCCCCGAGTAACCGCTTCCTGAATAAGATGGCTCAAACGCTCCATACAAAAGATGAATAGGTAGGGCGAAATAGGATCGCCCTGCCTAATACCCCGATCAGGCTTGAAAGCATCCGTCATTTCCCCATTCCACACAAGTCTCATGCTCAAAGAGCTTATGCATTCGTGGATCCATGCCATCCACTCCTTGGGAAAACCGACAGTCTTGAGCGAATCCAAAACAAAGTCCCATCTAACCTAGTCATAAGCTTTCTCAAGGTCGATCTTGATAAGCATCCACCATTTTCGTCCCTGCTTTCTTCTCATGGAGTGAACTATTTCCTGAACAAGAATGATGTTTTCAGAAATCATACGGCCCGAGATGAAACTCCCTTGCATAGGACTTATCAACTCATTCAACAGGGGCCTGAGTCGATTGACGAGAACCTTCGTAATCGCCTTATAAACCACATCACACAAGCTAATGGGTCTAAATTGGATGATTTTTTCTGGCTTTGCAACCTTGCTAATCAACACAATAAGCGTTTCATTCACACCTTCCAGCAACTTCCCACTCCTAAAGAAGTCCTCGATGAACAAACAAACCCATTCGCTCATAGTCTTCCAACATTTCTGAAAAAATATCGGTTGAAACCCGTCAATGCTAGGCGCTTTATATCCTCTCATTCCCTTAACAACTTCCTAGATTTCATCCTTGGAAACAGGCTTGATCAAATCCCTTATCTGATCTTCCAGAATAGTCACGAACGCATCAACCTCAAGTCGACTACTATGCAGCTCGTCAGCCGGCGTGGAATACAGGTTCTTGAAGAAGTTGAGTTGAGAGCATGCAGCTCCACATCCTTAGCCTCCTCAACCGTAGACCCATCCTCATGAACCAGAGAATCCATTATATTTCGCCTCTGCCGCACAATAGTAGAAACATGAAAGAAAATCATATTTCTGTCCCCCGAAGCAAAGCCAATTCTCCCTGGACTCTTCAAACCAGAGCTTTTCTTCTTATTCAAGGACTTTATTAAGCTCATCTTGAAGATCACGCAACTACCCCAAACAATCCTGACGAACATTGCTGTAGAGAGACTTCTGGACGTGACTCAGATTCTTTAAGATTAAAATCTTTCTGGTGTGAATATTCCCGAAAACCTCCTTATTCCATTTCAACAAAGTAACCCTCCAAGAGCTTAGAGCACATGGCGCCACTTCAAATCGAGCCCAACTCCTATCAATGAGTTGATTAAAGCCCTAGTGATTCATCCAAGCCGCTTCAAATCTAAACGGTCTACGCTTCCGGTCCACAGACCGAATAGGTTCCAAGACGAGACTTAGCGGCGCGTGATCAGAATTAAAGATTGGAAGGTGTTTAACCAAAGCTTCCGGCCACTGTTGATCGCTCATGGATGCGAGGGTCTAGAGATACATTTATAACCCGACCCCGTTGTAGTACGGTGTGGGTGTCGAACACTTAGGAGGTCTATTCGTTTGCTATGCCAAAATACTTGAAAATGGGAAAAGAGAACTAAAAACGAAGGAAAACGAGAGAAACACTCGGGACCAATACAGGGTCACCTTGGGCCCGAGGTTGGCAAGGCAGGGCACGTCGGGACCGACATTGGGAAGTCGGGCCCGATATGGCTGGAATGTCGATTTCAAGGATTGAAAAGAGATCTTGGGCTTTTGGGTTCCTTCTTTAGTAGATTAAGGCTTTTCCACCCCAATTCAAGCAATAAGTGATGATCAAGATAGGATTGAGGTACTTTCGCCTCGTTCCACCCACTTCTACACATCGTTCATTGGGGAAATCCCCTTCGAAGTAAGGCCTTGTGATGACACTTTTCACTTCCGTTACTTTGCCAATCACAAGCCTTGATTCCTTACTCTCGCAAGGAATTATAGCTCTATGTAGAGTGGGTTCTTAGATCAAGCACTCAAGGCTTATGGAATTGGGGTTGCACTCAAGGCTTATAGAATTGGGGTTTCTAGTCTAACCTAGCTAGAGTTTTCCCCCATTACCCAAGATCAAGGAGATCTACTCCATTTGGCAAGTAATGAAAGCAACAAAATCACAAAGCATCCAAATCATCATCATCAATCTCAATTCAAAGCCAAATCTCATTCACAATTCAAAAGCAATCCACAAACTCCAATCCAAAGTTTCAAATCCAAAAGATCAAAGCAAATCAAAGCTAAAATAGAAATCAAACCTATCAATCTCTACTCCTCCTTGGCCGAATCTCTCTCTTCTCCTTTCTCCTCTCCTTTCTCCTTGCTCTCCAAGTATCTCCTTGAGAGTTTTGTGTGTTGGTTGGTTTCTAATTGTTGGAACTCCTCCTAATTGCCTCTCTCCCTTCTATCTCCCCAATTAGAAGAATAAGAGAGCCTTAATAGAAGAGGGGTAAATGTGGAAGTCTACATTTTAATGCCTTGCTCCCCAATCCTCACGAGACCGACTCGGCCCGACACGGAAGCACCTCGGGCCCGACGTGCTGGCAACTCGGTCCGAGGTTGAAATTCCTATCTCGGGTCTGGCTTGCATCTACCTCGATCCGGTCCTCAATCCGCCTCTTCTACTTGGATTTTCCTCTTGTCTTCTTCAGGGTTCGCTCCTTCCTTTCCCTCTTAAGCTCGGGCCTTGCTCCATGCCTCGATTCACCTTCAAAACGATCCTTGATCCTTGCCAAAATACCTACAAAACACATAAAAACACGCATAGTCTCCGAATCTCATAGAAATGCGGGAACTAAGCTAAAAGAAACAAAACACTCAAGAAAAGAGGAAGAAAGAAACGTATTTACAAAGGAAAACACATATAAAACACCACCAAATAAGTAGACATTAAAATACCTCATACTTAAACTTGCTTGTCCTCAAGCAATAATAATGTATGCAAGACCGAAACATAATCTTCAAGTAAAGCCTCGTATGAAAAAACACATTTTAGTACAAGTGATAGATATTCAAGCAAGATTACATCATCACACATGATCAAGTGCTCAAGAAGTAGAGTCAATGCAACTAAGCCTCACTTTAGGGATATGTAAATGTGTATCACTCATCATGTGTGTATTGGTATAGCAATGAACACTCCAGCTCAAACATCATGCAAGTAAAGACTTTACTATTGAAGCTAATATTAGCAAATCCTCCACCTAGAGAGGCCTAATACAAAGTACACAAAGAATTTGAACTTGGCTCAATGGAGGTCCTCAAAGAGGTTCCATTTGGCCGGGTTGTAATGGGGCTTTTGGTATTTCTCAAGGTGAGAATTATTTTGGTCTTGTGGTGCTTACAATGGGGATTGAACAACCTAAACTCTCACCAACTTCACCAAAATTCCACAATCAACTTTACACTCATCCAAAAAACTTAAAATTTTTCCTCTCAACCTAAAATTTCACTTCACATTCCACTTCATCTTTGCACTTAGGATTTTTGTTGGATTTTTCCCAAACTTTCCATGGACCGACTTACTCCCAACTTGGGCCCGATATTCTCCTAACTCGGTCGGATCCTTTTTCTCACTTAAGCTTTTCACCTTTCTTCCACTTTCCAATTCCAACATTTTCTTTCTTTCCCTTCTTTTTCTTTTTGCCCTTTTTTTCATTTTTTACATTTTTGGCACAACGAAGATGCACTACTGATGTCTCTCATTCTGGTGGTGTTTTAGTGTCTAATTTCCCTTGTGAATATGTGTCTTTTGTTCATTTTTTTGCTAGTTTTGTTCCTTTTTAGCTTAGATTCCGATTTTCTATGAGATTCGGAGACTATGCGAATTTGTTGCGTTTTGTAGGTAATTTGGCGTGTTTTGAGGAAGTTTTGGAAGGAGGAGCAAGGCATGAGCGCAAAGGAGCGGAAGAGCCGAGCAATCAATGAAGAGGAGCTCAAGAGAAGCCAAGAAGAAGAGTGGACCGACGCCAGGACCGAGTTTCCCAGCAAGTCGGGCCCGAGATCGACCCAGGGACACTCGGACCGAGGTGTGGCAAGTCGGGCCCGAGGTACCCTCCGTGTCGGTCCGAGTCGGCGGAAGTGAGGATTGGGCTCCAAGGCACATTTTTGGTGATCTACCACTTCTACCCCTCTTTCATTTTTGGATATTCCTTGGCCCCTAATTAAAAAGGAGGAGATGAGAGAATAAAAGAGGGGGATTATCCAACAAAAGGGGGATCGATCAATCCAACAACACACACAGCTAATCACTCTTAAAGGCTCAAGGAAGACTTGGAGATCAAGGAGGAAGAAAGGAGAGGAGAAGAAGAGGAGAATTCGGTGGAGGCTTGCTAGATCTAGGAAGGAATTGTGAGTTTGAACCTGTTTTGCTTTGCAATTTGTGGATTTTAGTTTGGATCTTGTGATTTCCCTTTAAATTGAATGAGATTTGGCTTTGGATTGAGTTTGATGATTGAGACTTATTTGCTTTGTCCTTTGATTGCTTTTTACTCCAGCCTTATGGAGTAGGTTCCATATTCTTGGGCTATGGGGGAAACCCCTAGCTAGGTTTGGGTGTGAACCCCCAATTCCATAGCCTTGAGTGTTTGATCTAGGAATCCTCTCTACATAGAGCTACAATCTCTTGTGAAAGCAAGGGATCAAGGGCTTGTGATTGGCAAGAGTGAGCGAAAGCAATCAATTGTCAAACACTTGAACTTGCATCGAAAGGGAAGTCAATTTCCCTAGGGTCGATGTGTAGAGTGGCGGGATCGAAGGTGAACAACCTCGATTCTACGAGGATCAACACTCATTGGCTGAATTGGGGAGGAATTACCCACGTCTAGTTAGGGAAGGAACCCAAAAACCCAAGACCGATCTCTCCTATTGCCTAGTCCGACATTCCCAGACCTCGGGCCCGACTTCCATCTGTGTCGGTCCCGTGCAAACCTACGTCGATCCTTCTCGGGCCGAAGTGACCCATGTCGGTCCCGAGTTGTTCCCTTTGATTTTCTTTATTTTACCCTTTCTTCTCCCATTTTAAGTCTTTTTGGTGCACTCAACGAACGAACTCCCGAGCGTTCGACACCCTACCTTGTACTACTACGGGGTTTGGTTATAAATTGTGATTTTGAGACCCTCCGATCCAGACCGATCAGAAAATTGGCGCCGTTGCCGGGGAGTTCTAATTGCTTGAGGTACCTCTTTTGTTGAGTCCTTGATTTAGTAGTGATTTGGGTGAGGGATTAGCTCAAACCCCTTGTTTGTTTTGATTTGGTTTTGTTTGTGTTTTTGCCTATAGGTGTATGCAAACTCGTTCCGCCCAAGGAACACTTGAGTTCGAATTTGTGAGTGATCCGGAAAGTATTCTCAAAGAAGCCCGAAAGAAGAGAAGAATGGAGAATCAAGCACTCCATGATGATGAGGTTGCTAGAATGAGGGCCGATATGGCTAGGATGCAACTTGAGATTGAAAACCAAGACGCCGAGGCGAGGAGAGAGCGTGAGCAAAGGATGAGGCTAGAGGCTCAACTCAACGCTCAACCTCGGAATGCACGCCAATACATGCATCCGGAGTTGAAGGTGCCGGAGCCGGCCATTGTCTTACCGGAGGTTTCTAAGAACTTCGAGATCAAGACTCAATTCATATCACTTATCAAGAGGGACCAATTTGAGGGGCGACCGAATGAGTGCCCGATTGAGCATGTGAAGAGGTTCAAGGATATGTGTGAGACTATCTCGACGGATGAGGAGACGCTAGAGTACGTGCTACTCAAAGCTTTCAAATGGTCGTTAGGAGGTAAGGCGGCACATTGGCTCGAGAGCCAAGCCCCTAGGTCGATCACAACATGGCAAGCTCTCAATGAGGCGTTCTTGATGAAGTTATTCCCACCAACAAAAACAATGGAGCTTAGAAAGAAGATAGCAAGTTTCCAACAAGGATCAAACGAGCCACTCTTTGAAGCTTAGGATCGGTTCAAGGAGATGTTAAGGCAATGTCCAACACATGGGCAACATCCATATGTTCTCCAAGACATATTTTTCCAAGGAATCAACCCCGCCACCAAGGACAAGTTGAATCTTCACACCGATTGTGGGTTCATCGATTTGTCACCGGAGCAAGCATGGGAGTTACTTGATAAACTCTCCGACTATGAAGCTAAGTACGGGGTGAGCCAAGTCAACAAGGAGGCAAGAGTCCAAGGAGATGGTACAAGGAGGCTCTATGACCCGAAGAATGAGGAGGTCGACAAGGATGAGAGACTTCAATTTCTTGAGGATGAGTTGACTAAGTTGAGGAGGCAAATGACTCATTTCAAGCAAACCTCAAGGGCATGTGAAGAATGTGGATCTTTCAAGCACAACGCACAAGAGTGTCCCAATGAACACCAAGTTCGTTTGGCCGAGCAAATTGAGGAGGCACACTTTGTTCAAAGAAACTATGGAGGAAGAGCCAACTTCAACAACGGAGGCAATGGAGGAAATGGACGGTGGAATCAAGGCCAAGCTAATGGATATAACAACAACTACAACCAAAATGAGCCAAGAGCCCAACCACCACCATACCGACCTCCGGGGTTTTATGAACAAACTCCACAATGGGCACAAGACTTGAAAACTCAATTCAACAATGTTGAGAGGCGAGTTGATGAGGTGAGCACTCAATTCAAAGAGTTTGGTGTATGGAGATGACAAGTTGACAACCAATTTGCTCACATTGCAACTCAACTTCCGAGAGAGAATGGGAGACTCCCGGGCCGACCCGAGGAGAATCCCCGTGCCCCACAACACCAAAATGAAGTCCGAGCTATTGGGTTGAGGAGTGGTCGGAGCTTACCCGAGCCAGATGTGTCAAGACCAAGGGAAGAGAGTCGGACCGAGTTACCCAACAACTCGGGCCCGACGTGCCAAGATATCGAGCCAGAAGTCGGAAGAGGTCCCCTGCCTAGGACCGATGAAGGGAGGAAGTCGGGCTCGACTTACCCAGATGTCGGTCCGACATCCCAGCCATTGCTCTGCCCCCAGACCGAGGACCAGAACATCGGGCCCGATGTGGAGCCTAAGTCGGTCCAAGCAGAGAAGAACGTGAATGAGTCGATCCAGTCCAAGGAGGTCGATCCTAACGAGAATCAAGGTGGCACAAATCTTCCTTACCCGTCAAAGAAGCCGAGGGACGTGGTAGAAAGCAAGTTCAAGAGGTTCTTAAAGCTTTTGCAAGGGTTGAACATAACGATCCCATTCACGATGCTTTGAATGAGATGCCTTCTTATGCTAAGTTTTTGAGAGAGATCTTGAGCAAGAAGAGGTCCATAGTAGAGATGCAAGACGAGGTGAAGATTTTGGAGCTACCTCAAAAATTGGGAGACCCCGGGAGATTTGCAACCTCGGAGCAAGTGTGTCGGTAATGCCTATGAGTATTTGGAGATGGGCGAACCTTGGTGAGATTGAGCCGATTGATATGTTTCTTACCATGGCCGATGGCTCTACCACAAAAGCTACGGGAGTTTTGGATGATGTCCCGGTTCGAGTGGGAAAGTACTTCGTTCCCGACGACTTTGTGATTCTAGACATGAAGGAAGATCCCTTGGTTCCTATCATTCTCGGGAGACCGTTCTTAGCAACGGCGGGAGCAAAGTTCGATGTGAAGAATGGAAAAGTGTCCTTCGAGATCGGAGAAGACAAGGTTGAGTTTCATTTCAACAAGGCTTTGAATGAGCCGGATGCCTTGGCAATTTTGAAGTTAGAAGAGAATGCCAAGAGGAAAAGAGAGGAAGTGGGAGCCACTAAAGAAGAGATTCCTTTGAGGAACAATGAGAGGGTCAATGACCAAGTTGGAGTTAGAGAGTTGATGAAGCAATTTGAGCATCAAGATGTGTCAAAGAACAATGATGGTCCAAGGAGCAAAGAAGAATATCCTTCCTCATATCCTTTTGACGTTGGAGATTCTTATATTTGTTTGAGTGATCTAAAAGATGATTTAGGAGATAGTTACATATGCTTGAAAGCCATGCATACATCAATCATAAATGGTGGTTCTATGGATACGAAGAAAATGGCAATGGGTATGATTATGGTGACCAATTCACCATCTTCCATCCGCCATGAGGTTAAGGTTATAAGTCAAGCTAATGACTTTAAAAGAGCGCTTCTCGGGAGGCAACCCGAGCCTAGTAGGTTTCTTTTCATAATTTTAGTTTGATTTTCTTAGATTAGCTTTGACTTTCTCTAATCTTTCCCTAGCATGTATTTTTGTGGATTAGTGGTGTTTTAGTGCTTAATGTTTGAGTAGAGGTAATGGTGAAAATAATAAATGGATTTATGGGAAAAGAAGTAGCATCGATGGAGTAATTTTCGGTGGTAGGACCAAACCGGGTCGAGGTGCCCAGAACATCGGGCCCGACTTAGGTAACTCGGTCCAACAACTCGGTCAACTTTGGTCAAGAGTTGTGGAAAATCCCAATTTTACCCCTCTGACCTAGACTTTGTCTCTTTCCCATTTAAAGTCCTCTTCCCTTACCTACCCTCACTTCCCTCATAACAACCACCCTAAAAATACCCATCTCCTTCACAAACCACAAAAATCGGCCCCCTCCTCCATCACCATCGATCCACCTCTTCTTGCCCTCAACCGTATCGATCCACTTCCACAAACACTCCCAAACATCAAATCCAAAGAGAAAACCTCAAAATCTTCATTGATCTTCACCCCTTCTCTTAACCTAAGTGGAGCAAATTGGGTTCTAAGTAGATTGATTGCTAAAAAGGTCTTAATCTCTTCAAATTTGGTATGTGAAACTCGATTCCTATCTATTTCTCTGAGAATCATGAGTTTTTGTTGCTTGAATTGAGTATTGCCATGTTTGATTGAGATTGGAGCTTGAGCAACAATGGTGGATTTGCATGAGTAGTGAAATTGCTCTTAATTTGTTGAGTATGCATGCTTGAATCCCTTTTGAACTTCGATTAGGGATGGTAGATGGTTGGATTTTGATTTTAGGTACATGATAGATTGATTTTGGGATGATTGATTGAAGAAGACGAACTTGAAACAGGACCGAGATACCCAGGTACCTCGGGCCCGACTTGTGGACATCGGTCCATCACCTCGGACCGAGTTTGAGGGTGTATCGGGCCCGACATCCAGAGTGTATCGATCCTATTCCAATTCGGCTTTTTCTTGAGATATCATGAGAATTCATGTGTTTGATTGTTGGTTATAGCTTGATTATGATGAGATATATCCATTAGCTTAGCCATTGCTTAGGAATTCTATGATCATGCATGTTGGATTTTGTGAGATTGATGTTTAGAGGCTAAGTATGGGGTAGTTCTTGTATGTTGAGTTGTGAGTTGTATATATGTGTGAATTTGTTGAGGTTGTATGGATCTTATCTTGTAGGATTTTGCTTTGAGTGTGTGTAGGTACTATGGAAACCCGTTCATCTACTTCTCATGTAGAAAGGCCCTTGAAGAAGTCAAAGAAGTCCAAGAGAGCACCCAAGATGGATGATGTGAGGTTTGATGATGATGATGATGTAGCTGAGAGATATGCGCGGTATATGGAGCTAGACCACCACACAAGGTGGCTAGATTGGGAGTCCATAAGGAAGATGGGGATGGACGTAGCTCTCCCCCTTTGCTACAATCACATTGGCCTCAACGGGATGTTGAGGTGGGACAATCAACACTATCCCGCCTTGACATCGGAGTTCATGGCTACGTTCGATTGCACCTATGAAGGAGTGGAAGATGAAAGAGGCATAATAACTTCCCAATTAGGCAATGAGACACAAGAGCTAACTCTTAGGAACTTGGCAACCTATCTCGGGTTTCCTTTTCCAAGAGAGGAGGCCGGCGTGGACAATGAGAAAGTGAACTACTTATGGAAGCATGTAGCGGGGAAGAGTGAGATTAGGAAAGGAGCTCCCACGACCGAGATTGCTAGCCTTCTCTTCCGGGTTATGATTCGAGTTTTGGGGTGTGCCATCTTTGCACACCATGAGTTGAGCAAACCCATGAAAGAAGAGGCAATGTTGTTCTATAAGATGCTATTCAACACCGACAAACCCTTGAACCTCACTTGGGAGTGGGTCAAGATGGTGCAAGACTTCCAAAGCACCTCTTGGATCTACTTCGGTGGGATGATAGTACGCCTAGCTAATCGTCTCGAGGTCGACCTCTCCAAATACACACCGGCACCTAATGGAGTGGAGTACATGAACATCAAGTACTTCAAAAAGGTAAACATCATCAAGGAGAAAGTCCGCATCACCTCTTTGGTGCCTCATTCAAACTTTGATAAAGTGGCAATTCCTTTGAGCCCCAACCTCTACGATCTATCCAAGTACTACAATTGGTACCAAGTATGGGCCGGGAAGCCAAACTCGTTCGGTGAACCGGAAGGGACAAGGGAGTGTCGTCTACAAGCTCAACACATCCGCTTCACCACCCCTCCGACGACCCCCCAACCTACTCCGGATTCCGATGACGATCCCAACAACTTTGAGTTTGCTAGAAGAGAGCCAATGGATGTCGATCCATCCCCGGAGAGAGATGAAGGCTTCCAAAATATGCTAGCCAACCTCCGAGCAAGAGAACAAGCTCCCACCCTACTGGACCGAGATGCAAGGCACCTCGGGTCCGACTTCTAACAACGTCGGTCCAATGCCTGTCTTCCCGAGTCGATCCCGAGTCATTTTGAGCGCGGTGAAGGGAGTGGAGCTAGGCAAGAGCAACCGTACTATGGTGGATACGAAGGCTACGCCCAATGGTATGGTCCCGGTATGGTCTTTCCCGAGCCACAACAACCGGTGGACATGTCATTTCTAGCCAACCAAATGGCTCATCTTCAACTCCAACAAGCAAGCATGCTTCAAGAGACCCATCAAGTCAACCTTCAACAACAACTTATGTTTCAACAACAACAACAACTCTTTCAACAACAAGAAGTCTTCCAAGCTCAACAAGAGGAAATGACACGGAACATCGGCTACACTAGGCGCGAAGTGGAAGACCTAAGGACGGTGGAAGATGAAAGGTGGCGAGTCCAAGATAGCTTCAACAATTGGATGGTCGGGAATTATCCTTCCCGAGAGGATCCATGGGCACGCCCGGCACCTCAACTCCAACCACCAAACCAAGACCCCTACCAAGCACAAGTGTACGAGAGGGAAAGGCAAGCAAGGCTCCAAAGAGGGAATAGTCGTGGGCGTCCCTCCTACTAAATCTAGACATGCCAATCAAGAATAAGAAATTGTGAGCTTTTTGAACTCTTCTCTCTTACCTTTAAGTTTTGATTTCTTTGTTTTGATGAGGACATCAAAATTCTAAGTATGGGGTGGGGGTTAGTTGCTCATAGTTTCATGTGTTAGTTTCTTGTGTTTTCTTAGTATGTTTTGGGATGTTTTCTTTTGGATAAGTGGCATGGTATGTTTCATAAATGATGATTGAGTTTGATATGGTTTGAATGGATGAGTACTTGTTTTTGGTTTTGGTTTTTGAGAAAAAGTTTTCAAAAAATCCATAAAATTTTGAAAATTTCGTGTGAAAATGTCAAAAAGATTTTGTTTTTGGACTAGGAATTCTCATCTTAGATGTCCAAATGAAGGCTAATGATGATGTGAGCATGTAAATTCCTTTGCATATTTTTGGATGGTTTAGCCTCTAAATGGCTGTTGCTTTTGATGTGATCATGATATCATGCTTGTTTTTATTGAGCACATGAGTTCTAGGATAAGTTTTGATGCAACTAAGTTTGAGTGACCCTTGTGAGATATCTATTTTGCCATTTTAGGTATGCTTGTTCATACTTGCATGTCCCTCATGTTTCTTGTGTGATTAGCTCATGCATGCTTAGTCAAACTTGCTATTGCGGTGTTTATCTATTTTCCAAGACCAATATGAGATTTGTTCTATGCATTGTCACATTGATTTGAACTTTATGATTTTAGTCACAAAAATAATCCATATCCTACCTTGAAGTTAATCCTTTGTTTGTAGCCCCGTTCTAGCCTAAGCCTTTGTTTGAAACTTCTCAAAAATATTATTCCTAGCCTTATATGACTTGAACCTTTTGGGATTGGACTTTAGTGGAAAGGTTTGGAGTGTATTTGAAGAGTCGAGATTCTCTATGGGTGAAAAGGGCAAAGAATGGTGTTATGAATCATATGGGTAGTGCATCTTTGTTGAACAAAAGTGAGAAGAAAATAAAGAAAATGTTGGAATAGTGAAGTGGATTGAAAGAAAATGAGTTTAAGTGTGAAGAAGTGGTCCGACCGAGTTACAAAGGACATCGGGCCTTAGTTATGAGTAAGTCGATCCTTTGTGCAAAAGTTTGAAAAATTCCAACAAAAAGCTTAAGTGCAAGGATGAAGTGGAATGTTAAGTGAAATCATGGATTGAGAGAAAAATTCAAAGTCTTTTGAATGGGTAAAAATTGATTGAGGAATTTTTGGTGAAGTTGGTGAGAGATTAGGAAGTTCAATCCCCAATGTAAGCACCACAATACCGAAATGATTCCCCTCTTGAGAATTACCAAAAGCCCCATTACAACCCGGCCGAATGGAACCTCTTTGAGGACCTCCATTAAGCCAAGTTCATATTCTTTGTGTGCATTGTAATAGGCATCTCTAGGTGGAGGAATTGGTGATATTAGCTTCAATAGTAAAGTCTTTGCTTGCATGATTTTTGAGCTTGAGTGTTCATTGTCATACCTAAACACATGATGAGTCACACACATTTCCATGTCCCTAAAGTGAGGCTTAGTTGCATTGATTTTATTCCTTGAACGCTTGATCATGTGTGATGATGTAATCTTGCTTAGCATATCTATCACTTATGCTTAATTGTGTTTTTCATGTGAGGCTTTACTTGAAAATTATGCTTCGGTCTTGCTTACATTGTTATTGCTTGAGGACAAGCAAGTTTAAGTATGGTGTATTCTGATGTCTCTCATTTTGGTGGTGTTTTAGTGTCTAATTTCCCTTGTGAATATGTGTCTTTTGTTCCTTTCTTTGCTACTTTTGTTCCTTTTTAGCTTAGATTCTGATTTTCTATGAGATTCAGAGACTATGCGAATTTGTTGCGTTTTGTAGGTAATTTGGCGTGTTTTGAGGAAGTTTTGGAAGGAGTCCCTAAGGAGGAGCAAGGCATGAGCGCAAAGGAGCGGAAGAGCCGAGCAATCAATGAAGAGGAGCTCAAGAGAAGCCAAGAAGAAGAGTGGACCGACGCCAGGACCGAGTTTCCCAGCAAGTCGGGCCCGAGATCGACCCAAGGACACTCGGACCGAGGTGTGGCAAGTCGGGCCCGAGGTACCCTCCGTGTCGGTCCGAGTCGGCGGAAGTGAGGATTGGGCTCCAAGGCACATTTTTGGTGATCTACCACTTCTACCCCTCTTCCATTTTTGGATATTCCTTGGCCCCTAATTAAAAAGGAGGAGATGAGAGAATAAAAGAGGGGGATTATCCAACAAAAGGGGGATCGATCAATCCAACAACACACACACCTAATCACTCTCAAAGGCTCAAGGAAGACTTGGAGATCAAGGAGGAAGAAAGGAGTGGAGAAGAAGAGGAGAATTCGGTGGAGGCTTGTTAGATCTAGGAAGGAATTGTGAGTTTGAACCTGTTTTGCTTTGCAATTTGTGGATTTTAGTATGGATCTTGTGATTTCCCTTTAAATTGAATGAGATTTGGCTTTGGATTGAGTTTGATGATTGAGATTTGTTTGCTTTGTCCTTTGATTGCTTTTTACTCTAGCCTTATGGAGTAGGTTCCATAGTCTTGGGCTATGGGGGAAACCCCTAGCTAGGTTTGGGTGTGAACCCCCAATTCCATAGCCTTGAGTGTTTGATCTAGGAATCCTCTCTACATAGAGCTACAATCTCTTGTGAAAGCAAGGGATCAAGGGCTTGTGATTGGCAAGAGTGAGCGAAAGCAATCAATTGCCAAACACTTGAACTTGCATCGAAAGGGAAGTCAATTTCCCTAGGGTCGATGTGTAGAGTGGCGGGATCGAAGGGGAATAACCTCGATTCTACGAGGATCTACACTCATTGGCTGAATTGGGGAGGAATTACCCAAGTCTAGTTAGGGAAGGAACCCAAAAACCCAAGACCGATCTCTCCTATTGCCTAGTCCGACATTCCCAGACCTCGGGCCCGACTTCCATCTGTGTCGGTCCCGTGCGAACCTACGTCGACCCTTCTCGGGCCAAAGTGACCCATGTCGGTCCCGAGTTGTTCCCTTTGATTTTCCTTGTTTTACCCTTTCTTCTCCTATTTTAAGTCTTTTTGGTGCACTCAACGAACGAACTCCCGAGCGTTCGACACCCTACCTTGTACTACGGGGTTCGGTTATAAATTGTGATTTTGAGACCCTCCGGTCCGGACCGATCAACTACCTACAAGCTTTATAACACCACTCTTTGCCCTTAAACCCAAGAGAATCTCAACTCTTCAAATACCATCCAAACCTCTCTTCTAAAGTCCAATCCCATAAGGGTCAAGTCATGTAAGGCTAGGAATAATATTTTTGAGGAGTTTCAAACAAAGGCTTAGGCTAGAACGGGGCTACAAACAAAGGATTCACTTCATGGTAGGATATTGAACATTTTCGTGACTAAAAGAATAAAGTTCAAATCAATGTGACAATGCTAGGACAAATCTCATGACGGTCTTGGAAAATAGATAAACACCGCAATAACAAGTTTTACTAAGCATGCATGAGCTAATCACACAAGAAACATGAGGGATATGCAAATATGAACAAGCATCCCTAAAATGGCCAAAATCAATCTCACAAGGGTCACACATACTTAGTTGCATAAAGAACTCATCCTTGAACTCACATGCTCAATAAAACAAGCAAGACATCATAATCACATCAAAAGCAACATAAATTTAGTGGCTAAACTATCCAAAAATATGCAAAGGAAGTTACATGCTCACATCATCATTAGCTTTCATTTGGACATCTAAGATGGGGATTTATAGTCCAAAAGCTACAAAAACACAAAATCTTTTTGTTGTTTTCGAATTTTTATGGATTTTTGCAAAAAAATTCTCAAATAAAACCAAAAACAAAGACTCATCCAACAAAACCATATCAATTCAAACTCAATCATCAATGTCATTTATCAAACCACAATTCAAGAAACAAACATCCCAAACACAAGCTAAAAACCAAATATCCATAAAACAAAACAAGCGAAACCATGAGCACACTTACCCCCACCCCATACTCAAAATTTTGATGTCCCCATCAAATAAGGAAACCAAAACTTAAAAGTAAGAGAGAAGAGTACGAAAAGCTCACAATTTCTTTATTCTTCAATGGCATGTCTAGGATCACTCGAAGGGGTTATTGCATCGGTATCCTCTTTGGAGCCTCATTTGCCGCTCCCCCTCGTAGACTTGCTCTTGATAGAAGTCTTGTGGAGGTGGTTGAAGTTGGGAACTCGGGCGTGTCCATTGATCCTCTCGGGAAGAGGAATTCCAACTCATCCATGAGTTGAAGCTATCTTGGACTCGCCACCTTTGATCCTCCACTTCTCGAAGCTCCTCTACCTCTCGTCTAGTGTAGCCGAGAGCTCGGTTCATCTCATCTTGACTAGCTTGGAAGGCACCTTGCTGTTGGAGCAATTGTTGTTGTTGTTGGTACATGTATTGTTGTTGGAGATTCACTCGATGGACCTCTTGAAGAACATTTTCTTGTTGAAGTTGAAGGTGGGCCATTTGGCTGGCCAAGAACGACATGTCTACCGATTATTGCCTTTTAGGAAACACCATGCCAAGCCCATACCATTGGGCGTATCCTTCGTAACCTCCACCTTGAGCCTGCTCATACCTCTCACCACTCCCCTCTCCATGCTCGAAATGCCTCGGGACCTCACCACCATAGAAAGCACCGGACCGACTTTGATGAAAGTCGGGCCCGAGGTTCTGTGTACTTCGGTCCTCTGCTGCTGGGGGATTGTTCATGGCGCTGAGGTTGGCCATCAAGTTGTTGAAGCCTTCATCTTCTTCGGTAGGCTCTTGGTCCACATCCATGGCATCTCCACGAGGTGCCAAGACATAGTCTCCTTGCTCGAAAACCGGTGAAGACGAGGAGGAGTTGAACCGGATATGTTGTGGAAGTCGTGGCCTCCCTTCTCGAGCTCCTTTGGGGTCACCAAAAGAATGAGGTTTCCCCGCCCAAATAGTGTACCAATTCTTGAACTTGGAAAGGACGAAGAGCTCGAGCTTCAACCGAGTGGAAACGTCGTTGAAGCTTGAGTGAGGAGTCAAGGAAGTCATGTAGAGCTTCTCCTTGATAATGTTGGCCTTCTTGAAGTATTTCAAATCCATGAACTCCACGGGAGCCGAAGAGTACTTGCTAAGATCCACTTCAAGGCGCATAACGAGCTTTGCAATCATCCCACCGAAGTAAATCCACGAAGAGCTTTGGAAGTCACGAACCATCTTCACCCATTCCCAAGCAAGGTTCATGGGCTTGTCGGTATGGGAGAGCATCTCATGAAGCAACATGATATCCTCTTTCATAAGCTTGCTCAATTCATGACGTGCATAGATCGCACATCCCAAAGCTCTCACCATGACTCGGAAGAGAGGACTAGCTATCTCGGTGGTGGTGGCTCCTTTTCTCATCTCTTCCTTTCCGGACACAAACCTCCAAACATGATTCACCTTCTCGTTGTCTAAATTGGCCTCTTCTTTTGGACATGGGAACCCGAAGTAGGTGGCCAAGTCCACAAGAGAGACGTTGAAGTCCGCATTCCCCAATTGAAAAGTGATCTCTCCTTCCTCATCCTCCACGTTGTCGTAGGTGCACTCGAACGTGACCATAAACTCTGAAGTGAGAGCGGGGTAATGGCGATCGGACCATCTCAACATCCCATTAAGACCGATGTGGTTATAGCACCTAGGAAGGACTTGATCCATGCTCATCTTCCTCAAGGTTTTGAAATCAAGCCATCTTGTGTGGTGCTCAAGTTCCATAAACCTCGAGTACTTCTCGGCAATCTCATCATCCTCAAAATGTACATCATCCAACTTAGACTCCTTTCTTGACTTCTTAGACTTCTTCCTCGGTCTTTCCGAATGAGAAGAGGATGCATGGGTCTCCATGGTACCTACACACACTCACTCAAACAAAAGGACACAAGATAAGCTCCATACAACACAACAAAGTCACTCAAAAACACAACAACACAAGAGAGACCCCATACTTAATTTCCAAACTCACATCAATCACAATCCAACATGAATCATCATGGATATCTCAAGCAATGGCTAAGCAAATGGATATAATTCATCATAATCAAGCTATAGCCAACAATAAAACACATGAATCCACATGACACCACAAGAAGAAGGCAAAAATAACTCGATCGAGGTAATACTGACATCGGGCCCGATGCACCTTCAACCTCGGTCCGACCTCTGTTTCGGACCGACGTGGTGGACCGACTTTCATAAGTCGGGCCCGAGGTACCTGGGTAACTCGACCTAGTTCATGCTTCGGTTCTCACAAAAAAATCAACCCCAAATCACTCTATCATGCTCCTAAGATTCAAATTCAACCATCAAACATCCCTAATCGAAGTTCTAAATGGATTCAAGCATGCATAAACAACTTCAAAACTCAATTTTCACAACTCATGCAAATCCACCATTGATGCTCAAGCTCAAACTCTCAATCAAACATGGTATTACTCAATCAATGCAATCAAAGCATAAAATCTCTACAGAAATAGGTAGAGAATAAGTAACACATACCGGATTTGAAGAGAATTGAACTAACAACTATCTAGATCTCAAACTTTTCTCAACCTAGATTGAGAATTGGGATGAACAACAAGTATGAACTCGAATTCCTTCTTTGAAATCGGGTTAGGGAAGGCTTTTTGTGGTTGGATCGAGATGAAGGAATGGAAATGGGTATGGATCGAGTTGGGTGAGAAGGGGGGGCCGGTTTTGAGAGTGAGGGAAGAGTGGTATTTTGGGAATGGTGGTTAGTATGAAGAAGGTAGGTAGGTGAGAGGGGTATTAAATGGGGAAAGGGACAAATTTAGGTAAAGGTCAAAGGGGTAAATTGGCCCCATCGAGTTGGACCGACGTCGTGGACCGACGTTCCCATGTCGGGCCCGACTTACCTTGGCTTGATGTGGGGTTTGTTCGGGCCACCAAATTTTACTCCATCTTCTTGCAATGCCTTTATCCATATTTCCACCCATTGATCACCTAAAATCCTACACATCTTTGAAGAATACACAACACAAAAAATCCACAAAATACTAGGTAGAGATCGGTTAGGGAAAAGCTAGGCTAAACTACAAAAAATCAAACTCAAATTACGAAAAAGAAAACTACTAGCTCGGGTTGCCTCCCGAGAAGCGCTCTTTTATAGTCACTAACTTGACTTCCTAACCTCCGATTCATGGCGGGTGAAAGATAGTGAATTGCTCGCCATTGATGTGCTCATTCCCATTACCCTCATACCCATAGAACCACCATCGATGGTTTATATAGGTATGGCTCTCGCATCCCGGGGCTCTCACGTCCAACTCCTCCAAAGCATTAGATTTCACCTCCTTGCTTGCTCCATCTTGTTCCAAGTTCCCTACTTCCAAGTTATCCAAAGAATTCCTAGAAGGCTCTACTAAATCATCTTTCAAGTCACTAAGGCAAATATAGCTATCTCCCAAGTCATCCTTCAAGTCATCTTTCAAGTCATCTTTCAAGTCACTTAGACAAATGTAAGAATCACAAGTTTTGAAAGAAGAATCATCTACATCAAAAGGATATTGATAAGGATATTCTTCATCACCATTTGGGCTTGGATTGATCCTTGGTTCTTCTTATTCCTCAACTCGCTCCATCAACTCCCCTCGTCTTTGGAAGTCGATTGCTTGTACTTGTTCATTGAATCTCACATCACTCCTCAAAGGCACAACCTCTCTAGAAACTTCCACTTCTTCTCTTTTTCTCTTGGCACTCTCTTCAAGCTTGAGAATAGCTAAAGCATCCGGCTCATTCAAAGCTTTGTTGAAATGGAAGTCGACCTTTTCTTCACTAATCTCAAAGGAAACTTTCCCATTCTTTACATCAAACTTGGCTCCCGCCGTTTCTAAGAATGGTCGTCCTAAGATGATTGGGACTAAGGGGTCCTCGTGCATGTCTAAGATCACAAAATCATCGGGCACAAAGGATTTTCCAACCCTTACCGGTATGTCATCGAATATTTACTTAGCCTTGATCACAGAACCGTCGGCCATAGTTAGGGACATATCGGCCAGCTCAATTTCTCCTAGATTAGCCCTTCTCCAAATACTTGCGGGCATCACCGATACACTTGCCCCAAAATCACATAAGGCTTGGAAGTTTTGAGACCCAACGCCAATGGTGATAGCAAATCGTCCGGGATCTCCTAACTTTTGCGGTAGCTCTAAAGTCTTCACCTCATCTTGCATCTCAACAATTGACCGCTTTTTGCTAAGAATCTCCTTCAAGAACTTTGCATATGACGGCATCTTGTTCAATGCACCGGTGAACGGAATTGTGATGTTCAAACCTTGCAAAAGTTTAAGAAACCGGTTGAACTTGCTCTCTACAACATCTTTCGGCTTTCTTGAGGGATATGGAAGAATTGTCGCACTTGGAATCTTGCTCGGATCAACCTCCTTAGACTTGCTAAACTCACTTGCACCTTTCTCTGGCTGAACCGACTTGGGAGCCACGTCGGGCCCGATGTCATGCATCATGTCCCTGGGGCTGAGCTGAGGCAGAGTGGTCGGTCCGACATCTGGGTAAGTCGGGCCCCACTCACTCTCTACCTCAGTCTAGGGCAGAGTTGTTGATCTCCCTGCTGGTTCGACCTTTGTGTACCTCGGGCCCGACCTGTTGGGTAGGTTAGTCCGAGTCTCTTCATTCGTCTTGTGCTCGTGCAGCTCGGGTAGGTTTCAGCCGCTTCTCAATTCAATCGCCCGGACTTCATTTTGATTTTGTGGAGCTCGAGGATTCTCCTCGAGACGGCCCGAAAGTCTCCCGTGGTCTCTCGGAGCTTGAGTTGCTATTTGGACAAGTTGATTGTCGACTTGCCTCCTCCACGCTCCGAACTCATTTAATTGAACTTTCACCTCCTTGTACCCTTCCTTTATCTCTTGTATCCATTGCGGTTGTTCATTGAATCCGGGTGGTCTATATGGTGGGGGTTGTGGGGCTCTCGGCTCGTTTTGGTGGAAGTTGTTGTTGTAGCCGTGAGCTTGGCCGTTGTTCCACCGACCATTACCACCATTGTTGAAATTGCCTCTACCACCATAGTTGCCTCGAACATAGTTTGCCTCCTCGATTTGCTCGGCCAAGCGTACTGGCTTTCATTCGGGAACACTTGGGTGGCATGTGCAAAGGATCCGCACTCTTCACAAGCTCTAGCATTTTGCTTGTAGTAGTGGACTTGCCTCTTTAGCTTGCTCACTTCACCCTCAAGAAACTGAAGCTTAACATCTTTGTCAATGTCTTCCGCCTTATGATCATACAACTTCCTTGCACCATCACCTTGAACTTTCACCTCTTTACTAGCTTGACTAACCCCGTACATGGCCTCATAATCGGAGAGCTTGTCAAGTAGCTCCCGAGCTTGATCTGGAGTTAAGTCAATAAATCCACAATCGGTGTGGAGATTGAGCTTATCCTTCGTCGTTGGGTTGATGCCTGGAAGAAAATATCTTGGAGCACGTATGGTTGTTGTCCATGAGTAGGACATTGGCGCAACATCTCCTTGAAACAGTCCCATGCTTCGAAAAGAGGTTCACTCGGACCTTATTGGAAGCTAGCGATCTTCCTTCGGAGCTAGGTTGTCTTGGATGGCGGGAAGAACTTCATCAAGAAAGCGTCATGGAGGGTTCGCCATGTTGTGATCGACCTCGAGGCTAAGCTTTCTAGCCAGTGAGCAGCCTTGCCTCCAAGTGACCACTTGAATGCTTTCAACAACACATACTCCGAAGTTTCCTCGTCGGTAGAGATGGTCTCACACATATCCATGAAGTGCTAGACATGCTCTATCGGGCATTCATGTGGACGACCTTCAAATTGATCGCGCTTGATGAGAGAGATAAACTGTGTCTTGATCTCGAAATTCTTCGCCACTTCGGGAAGCATAATAGCGGGCTCAGGTACTCTCAACTCCGGAGGCATGTATTGGCGGGCATTCTGGGGTAGAGCGTTGAGTTGAGCCTCGGCTCTCATTCGTTGCTCTCGTTCTCTCCTAACCAACGTCTCTTGGTTTTCCCTTTCAACTTGTAACCTAGCCATCTCGGCTCTCAGTCGAGCTAACTCATCATCACCATGGGGAATAGGTTGATTTTCCATATTTTTCTTTTTTTCGTGCTTGCTGGAACGAGCTCACATATACCTGCAAAGCACAAACACAAACAAAACAAATCAAAACCAACAAAAGGGTTCGGGCTAGTCCCTTACCCAAATCACTATCAAAACACAAAAGAGACTCAATAAATTGGCACACAATGCACTTAAACCTCCCCGGCAACGGCGCCAATCTTTTGAACGCTCACGGATGCGAGGGTCTAGAGACAAATTTATAACCCGACCCCGTTGTAGTATGGTGTGGGTGTCGAATACTCAGGAGGTCTATTCGTTTGCTATGCCAAAATACTTGAAAACGGGAAAAGAGAACTAAAAACGAAGGAAAACGAGAGAAACACTCGGGACCTATACAGGGTCACCTCGGGCCCGAGGTTGGCAAGGTAGGGCACGTCGGGACCGACACTGGGAAGTCGGGCCCGATATGGCTGGGAATGTCGAACTCAAGGATTGAAAAGAGATCTTGGGCTTTTGGGTTCCTTCTCTAGTATATTTAGGCTTTTCCACCCCAATTCAAGCAATAAGTGATGATCAAGATAGGATCGAGGTACTTTCGCCTCGTTCCACCCACTTCTACACATCGATCATTGGGGAAATCCCCTTCGAAGCAAGGCCTTGTGATGACACTTTTCACTTCCATTACTTTGCCAATCACAAGCCTTGATTCCTTATTCTCGCAAGGAATTGTAGCTCTATGTAGAGTGGGTTCTTAGATCAAGCACTCAAGGCTTATGGAATTGGGGTTTCTAGCCTAACCTAGCTAGAGTTTTCCCCCATTACCCAAGATCAAGGAGATCTACTCCATTTGGCAAGTAATGAAAGCAACAAAATCACAAAGCATCCAAATCATCATCATCAATCTCAATCCAAAGCCAAATCTCATTCACAATTCAAAAGCAATCCACAAACTCCAATCCAAAGTTTCAAATCCAAAAGATCAAAGCAAATCAAAGCTAAAATAGCAATCAAACCTATCAATCTCTACTCCTCCTTGGCCGAATCTCTCTCTTCTCCTTTCTCCTCTCCTTTCTCCTTGCTCTCCAAGTATCTCCTTGAGAGTTTTGTGTGTTGGTTGGTTTCTAATTGTTGGAACTCCTCCTAATTGCCTCTCTCCCTTCTATCTCCCCAATTAGAAGAATAAGAGAGCCTTAATAGAAGAGGGGTAAATGTGGAAGTCTACATTTTAATGCCTTGCTCCCCAATCCTCACGAGACCGACTCGGCCCGACACGGAAGCACCTCGGGCCCGACATGCTGGCAACTCGGTCCGAGGTTGAAATTCCTATCTTGGGTCCGGCTTGCATCTACCTCGATCCGGTCCTCGATCCGCCTCTTCTACTTGGCTTTTCCTCTTGTCTTCTTCATGGTTCGCTCCTTCCTTTCCCTCTTAAGCTCGGGCCTTGCTCCATGCCTCGATTCACCTTCAAAACGATCCTTGATCCTTTCCAAAATACCTACAAAACACATAAAAACACGCATAGTCTCCGAATCTCATAGAAATACAGGAACTAAGCTAAAAGGAACAAAACACTCAAGAAAAGAGGAAGAAAGAAACATATTTACAAAGTAAAACACATATAAAATACCACCAAATAAGTAGACATCAACTGTAATCTAGCTTCAGTATTCATTAGCACCTGATCAAGCCGTCTAGCCTTATAAGTACTTTTAGAATTCCCTGAAGACCACGTAAAGATCGAACTCGAGAAGCCCATATCAATCAAGCCCCTCTAATCAATCCATTTCTAAAACACACTAGAATCCGGCGACAGTGCATCCACGGTCCCTTGACTTTCCCAACCATTGACAACACAGTCGAATTCGCCCCCGTACAGACAAGGACCAACAACATTATCCGAGCATTGATCCAAATCCTGCCAAAAAGCCACCCGATCATTCTCATTAGGCAGAGCATACACCACAATCACATTAAAAAGCTTCCCTTTAGTTTTGACAGTAGCACGAATAAATCTATTATAAAGCTTAACAATTGAAAATCTATTATAAAGCTTAACAATTGAAACATTTAACCGATCTCCATTCCACATCAGCCAAATCCCACCTGCAAAACCAACAACCTTAATTCTAATTTTGTTAGTAAATTTTAATCTATCTCAGACCGTATCGGCTCGAGGTCCCGAAATTTTTGGTTCCAAGATAGCCACCACATGAGTATCATTGTGCTTGATCGTATAATGAATAGCTCTCCTAAAACCATCATTCTCTGCACCCTTGCAATTCCGAATTATGCAATTCATAAGGAAACTGTTGGATCGTAAGTCAAACAGAGAAGGCATCCTTAACTGAATTAAGGGCGTCCTTAAGTGTGGTATCCTTAACAAAGGTTAAGGGCGTCCCTTAGTTGCAACGGAATAAAGACTTAACAAGTGAAAAACGAACAAGTAAAGAACGCGGCTATTTATCGAGGAACCTCTCAAGACCAAAGCAGTCCTTGAGAGTAAACCTCTACCTCCTTCGAGGATTTTCGAATAGCTTCTTTCCTTTCTTTTTAAGAGTTCTTACAGATTACAAGACGAGTGCTTACAATTCTCTGGCACTTAGAATGCGTCCCTAAGTCCACTTGTAACACTCCTTTCAATCTTGAAGTGTAACCTAACTTAATCTCTAAAGGACACTATTCACGCGTCCTTACTATACGTCGTATGGACTTGCTCTCTCTTTTTGGTTTTCTCTTACAAACAAGTTTGTGCTTTTGTGTACACTTCGCAGTCGATTTAACACCTAAGTCTTGTATGTTCTTGAGCTGTTCTTGGTGTTCTTGATTGACTGACAATATGCTCTGAATATTCTCTGAAGCGTCAAATCACAATAAATGCCCAGGGGGTATTTATAGTGACCTTGGGAAGGGCGTCATTCTCTGACGATCATGCCCTTCTGGGACGCTGCTACATGATCGGCTTCTACGTGTCTCTGACAGTGATGAAGGCAGCTTTCTGGCAATTACCGCTGGACTTGGCTACAAGATCGATCTCCACGTGGTGATGAACTTGTGTACAGGATCTGCTTCCACGTGGTGATCATGATCAGGACTTGTCTGGTGATGTCACTTTGTCTGCCATCCTCGGATAGACTCCAGTGTAATGATTAAGGACGGCGTCCTTTGTAATATCATGCCAAGTCGCTTATTCTGAGAGGTAGCGTCCTTACTCCTTAAGGACGGCTATACAACTTGTTGTCCTTTTCATGACCTACTGATAACGGTATTTTAGTCGCCCTAATACCGATCAAAATAAACCAAACTACCTACTAGGAATGTAGTAGGGAAGTAAGGGTCGATCCCACAGAGACTCAGGTTTTCAATGTTTATTGTTACGCTACTCATAGTTAGAAAAGGGGGGTTTTTGAGGAATCAATCTAAGAACTAAACTAACAACTGAATGCAAAACTAAAGATAAGATGTATAATATGGGAGAAGTATGCTTAACCAGTTAATATCCATTGCGAATTTGATTATTGATCATTGATTATCAAAATTCTCTTTTTACCTTGACTAATCTATTGTGGAATGCTAATAACCCAACTTCATGGAATTATTAATCCTACTTCAATTCTAGTTATTAGCCCGACCGGTACTAACAACCCTAATTATCAAATAACCTAAGAGACCTCCTAGATTCAACTTGACAACAACATTGAGATCCAAGTATCAATAGAAACATGTATTCAGAGCAACCAGACATCCAAATAACAAGCAATTGAATTCTCTTCTCTAATCAACTAGTCCTACCAGTCCTAGATTAATTAAAGGTTCTACTTGTGATCTAATTAACACCGACCGGTAATTAGAAAGATCTAGTTGTAATTCAACCTAGAGATCATATTAGATGATCAAGCTAATAAAACCCTAGGCTGAAATTAATCAATTAAGCACAGAGAAAACAATCTAGTCAAGGGAAATTAAGAACAATCAAACTTCACAATAATACTTTGTTCACAACTTCAATTAACTAGTCAAGCAAAAGGAATTTAGCTACTGAAAGACATTGAAAAACTTACAAAGTTTCCCATAGGGTTCTTGTTCTCCAAGTCTTCAATAACCAAAACAAAGTCAAGAGTTATGGAATAATAAACCTAGAAACTAGAACTAACTATATATAATATGTCTTCCCAAAAATATATCTAAAAGGTAACCCACAAGGGCCCAAAAAGAATCCCATAAAAATCTCGCACATAACTCGGACACGGGCGAAAACTCGGGCAAGCACCCAGAAACGCGGTCGCGTTTTCGATGCCTTGCCCGCGCTTTCACGGCAGAGACTCAGGTCTCGAAACGCGGGATGAACCCCTAAAGCACGGGCGCGCTTTCGGACCTCCTGCCCGCGCTTTAAACACTGGTCGTCACGTATCACTTCAGAGGCTGTTTTGACCCACTTCGAGTTGAAATTTGGACTCGGAGTAAAAAGATGAATTGTAGCTCTTCGAGTTAGCTTTCCAATGACACCAAAATCAGCTCGATCGGACCACTATAGCTCCAGATCCAGCCTTTGTAAGCAAGAGGTGTCGAAACAACAACTCCAATACATAGTCCGGACCCAAGTGTGCTTTTCCCATCACCTCTTGGGCTAATCTCATAGCTTGGCTCTCTTCTTGCCTCCTCTAATGATTCAGCTTCACCTCCTCTACATTTGTTGTCTTCACATCTACAATCAAAAGGCACAACAAAGTGTAGATATCCGAATCTTTCTACAAACTAACAAAACTAGCAAAACTAACTAAAACTAAACCAAAAACCATAAAAATCCTAAATAAACATGCCCTAAAACACTACCTAACATGTGCCTATCAAATTCCCCCATGCTTGAACCTTGCTTGTCCTCAAGCAAGAAATAAAATCAAAGTCACACCACAACTAGCATGCCAAGCATTATCAATCCACATTTCATCATTCAAGTTAAACCTTAACCAAGACATCATTGCATACATGTATGAGAAGCTTTCAATATCAAATCATTCATCCATTCTAGACCTCACCAAGGCAATGTGTTTTGCACTCTTCACTCAAGTGTTTAAGGGATATGTGTTTCACTCAAAATCAACTTTGAAAACTAGACTACCATAGGCTTGCATCAGTGTTCTAAATCTCCACTACGAATGATTAAACACACAACAAAAATCATGAGGACTTTTTAAAGGGTTGTAATGGGGCCAAGGTATAAACAAGTAGGTAGGGAAATATTTGGTCTTGTGGTGCTAAAATCTGGGAACTAGTGCTAGCAAAAACCCAAATTACAAAAAACCACTATCAACTTCATAATTCCACCACTTATTCACCTCTTTCTCATCACTTTTCTTTCAATACTTCATCCATTTTCTCACATTTTTTCTTTCTTCTTTGTTTTTTTTTTTCTTTTCATAAGAGACATCTTTTCTTTCTTTTTTTCCAACTCCTTATCTTGTTTTCTTTTTTCCAACACAACACTCTTCCTTTTCTTTTTTTTTCAAACCATCCCCATGTACCACAAAGAACAACTCTAGCTAAATCCTAATTCCCGGATGGGTCAAGCTTATCAAGGCTAGGAATTACTTTTGTGGAGCTACAAAATAAGGCTAATAGGCTCAAAAATAGGGGTTATCAAACAAAGGAATCATGTATAAGGTAGATAAGGATAATATGAGCTAATGAACATGCCTCAATCATCTTAATGTCATGCATTCAAATCATGTAATGTAGCCTTAAAAAAGATTCTAAACGCAAGTTCTAGAGCTAGCAATCAAAGTGATACACTCAAGAAAAGATGCAAATATGCAATAAAGGCTCAAAATAATCTCGCAAGGCATATATGTCTAGAACTTCATAAACAATCCAAAATTTTAACTTCTTATGCATGCTCAATCTTATAATCAAGATTAATAACTTAAGAATCATGCTTCAATCCAAGGAAACTTCAACCAACAAGCTAGTCATGGGTTAGATAATACTCTTAACTTAGAGAGACAAGTGGACAAGTAGGGAAATTTGGTTCCTAAATGCAATATTTTTTTGATTTTTTCAATTTTTCAATTTTTTTGTGATTTTTTCAAAATTTTAATCAATGCAAAATAAGAAATTAAACATGCAAATGCAACTATATGAATGCAATCTAAGACTAAGCAAGCAATCCCTTCTCCCATGCTTAAATTTTACATTGTCCCCAATGTAAAGTAAAAGTAAAGAGAAAAGAAAAACTAACCAAGTTGTCGAGTAATCCGGATCTTGAGGTGGTGGTGGGAAGCACTCGGCGGCCGAGCTATGATATGTGCAACCCGAGTTATGAGACCTGTACGCCGGGATAACTAGAAACAAAACAAAACAAAAAACAAAAAAAAAAAAAAAACTATACTAAACTAATACTAAGAATCAAAAACAACTATCCTAATCACTTGGGTTGCCTCCCAAGAAGCGCTTCATTAACGTCGTTAGCTTGACGAGAGCACAATTTCACAGGCTCAGACATTGTCAATGCCCTTAACAACCTATCAAATACCTGCGAGCTCATCTTAATGAAACATAAATAACACAAGAATAAGTTGAGTTTAAATAACATGTCAGTCGAACACCGTTTCAACTTATCAAACCTATGACCCAATTTTCATAAGATGGCATATGCTCGAACCAATGCGAATCAAGTGGTGGCTTTTCAATATATGTATGAAATGAATCAAAGCTCTTACCAGAAATACCACTTTCAATCAAGATGAACTCAGAGAAATCCCTAGAATTTTCATCATGCTGCAAACTTGGTTCTTCGAATGAATAAGCGATAGGAAGGAATGCAATCGGCTTATTGAGTTCGGTGGCCTCTTCTTTAGCAATATAAACTCCACAAGGCTCATCTATGGTCTCCTCGAGATGAGTAGTATCACATGGAACATCAAAGTCACCATCTTTACCCAACTCATGTGTAGGGAATTGCTCCTCCACATGCATTTGAGTATTTAATTCAGGGGCTCTTGAAACGTCACAAGCCTCATCAGGTTGGAGTATTGATGAAGATGATCCGACCAACAAACACTGACGGCCCATATAACAAAGAAAATCCCAACACTCCATAGGTTCCATACATAGAATTCGTCCATTGCTCATGTATTCAGCCAACTCAAGAGTTTCATGATTCATACCCTCAATAATGCCCATGCAAAAGCTTCCAATATCAATATGAAGTCCTTGAGCACCAAGTCCATCCATATAATCTTGGAATCTAACGAAGTACCAATGAAATTGCTCATCCTGAAACTGTTTACATTCGAACAAAGCCATAGATTAGTAGCACAGGTGCGGACCGTAAGCTAGGTCCACACAATAGTAACAAAACAATAAACACAAGAAAACAGCCGAGTCCCCGGCAACGGCGCCAATTTGATAACGGTATTTTAGTCGCCCTAATACCGATCAAAATAAACCAAACTACCTACTAGGAATGTAGTAGGGAAGTAAGGGTCGATCCCACAGAGACTCAGGTTTTCAATGTTTATTGTTACGCTACTCAGAGTTAGAAAAGGGGGGTTTTTGAGGAATCAATCTAAGAACTAAACTAACAACTGAATGCAAAACTAAAGATAAGATGTATAATATGGGAGAAGTATGCTTAACCAGTTAATATCCATTGCGAATTTGATTATTGATCATTGATTATCAAAATTCTCTTTTTACCTTGACTAATCTATTGTGGAATGCTAATAACCCAACTTCATGGAATTATTAATCCTACTTCAATTCTAGTTATTAGCCCGACCGGTACTAACAACCCTAATTATCAAATAACCTAAGAGACCTCCTAGATTCAACTTGACAACAGCATTGAGATCCAAGTATCAATAGAAACATGTATTCAGAGCAACCAAACATCCAAATAACAAGCAATTGAATTCTCTTCTCTAATCAACTAGTCCTACCAGTCCTAGATTGATTAAAGGTTCTACTTGTGATCTAATTAACACCGACCGGTAATTAGAAAGATCTAGTTGTAATTCAACCTAGAGATCATATTAGGTGATCAAGCTAATAAAACCCTAGGCTGAAATTAATCAATTAAGCACAGAGAAAACAATCTAGTCAAGGGAAATTAAGAACAATCAAACCTCACAATAATACTTTGTTCACAACTTCAATTAACTAGTCAAGCAAAAGGAATTTAGCTACTGAAAGACATTGAAAAACTTACAAAGTTTCCCATAGGGTTCTTGTTCTCCAAGTCTTCAATAACCAAAACAAAGTCAAGAGTTATGGAATAATAAACCTAGAAACTAGAACTAACTATATATAATATGTCTTCCCAAAATATATCTAAAAGGTAACCCACAAGGGCCCAAAAAGAATCCCATAAAAATCTCGCACATAACTCGGACACGGGCGAAAACTCGGGCAAGCACCCAGAAACGCGGTCGCGTTTTCGATGCCTTGCCCGCGCTTTCACGGCAGAGACTCAGGTCTCGAAACGCGGGATGAACCCCTAAAGCGCGGGCGCGCTTTCGGACCTCCTGCCCGCGCTTTAAACACTGGTCGTCACGTATCACTTCAGAGGCTGTTTTGACCCACTTCGAGTTGGAATTTGGACTCGGAGTAAAAAATTGAATTGTAGCTCTTCGAGTTAGCTTTCCAATGACATCAAAATCAGCTCGATCCGACCACTATAGCTCCAGATCCAGCCTTTGCAAGCAAGAGGTGTCGAAACAACAACTCCAATACATAGTCCGGACCCAAGTGTGCTTTTCCCATCACCTCTTGGGCTAATCTCATAGCTTGGCTCTCTTCTTGCCTCCTCTAATGCTTCGGCTTCACCTCCTCTACATTTGTTGTCTTCACATCTACAATCAAAAGGCACAACAAAGTGTAGATATCCGAATCTTTCTACAAACTAACAAAGCTAGCAAAACTAACTAAAACTAAACCAAAAACCATAAAAATCCTAAATAAACATGCCCTAAAACACTACCTAACATGTTCCTATCACCTGCGTTCCTAAAACACTTGGACAACTTATTAGATCAAAGCGAGTATGTCAAATCAAAACCAAGGGATGCTAGGCACAATGTTAAGTACAACAGGCATCCTTAACATCGTCCCAACAATTTCTCCCTTTTTGATGATGACAAACTCTAAGCAAACATAGTTTTGAACTTGAGGCTTTAGCATGCTCGAAAACTTAAAGGGCATCCTCTGACACTTAGCAAAATTCTGTAAGCACACGTTTTCAGCCTTTAATCTATCTAACTTTTGGATTTTAGGGAAGGGACTACATTCTAATCAAAATTCTTCTCTAAGTGGCGTCCCTTAAATTTATTTAGAGCAGTAGCAGCCTTTGGTCCTTTCACTAAAAGTCTCCCTTAGCACTTGCTTATTCTAGATAACTAATTTGAAGCTCATCTCTGCAAAACTACAATTCCCCCTTTTGGCATCATCGAAAAGGATAACAAGTTAGTTAAGGACGATAGCACAAAATCATAATTAGAAGCAAGGGAACACTTAAAGAAACAAATGCACACACAACATGAACTGCCATTAGAATAAAAAGTTATTACAGACTAGCAGACTTAATGTTTAAAAGTAAAAGAAGCACAAGCAAAACAAATGAGGGATTAAAGTTTATGAGGGAGGTGATCTAGAAGGACGGGCATTATCGTTCACATCATTGGTGTTCTCCTCATCCTCTTGAGTGTCTTCTTCTATCCCTTCATTGAGAATTGCTTGGACTAGCTCTTTCATGATTTCATTTAGAGTCTGGACGCCTTGAAAGTAGGCAAACGGATTATTAATGATTGTGTTCCCTTGTTGAGCGAGAACATTCTGGTTGTGTATGACAAGAGCAGTCGGTTGTTTCTGAGAGTGATTATCGGGATTGGTAGGACCAGGGGAAGTTTGGTAGAAGGACGGTTGTGCATTCTAAGTAGATTGGCTGGGGGAGAAGGTGTAGTCCACCGTCGGTTGATTGAGGAAGGACGTCAAATTATCAACTTCAGAAATTCTTGCTTGGCGTTCTTCCTCTGTCTCAACAACTTCAGCAGTTTCAGGGACAGCAGACTTTCCCTTATCAGCAGCAGCGTCCTGCCTAGCCTTCTCTTCCTCAGCTGCTCTTTTCAAGGCTTCCTGCTTTTGCCTCTTTTCTTCTACTTTTCTAGAAGCTTCCTCTTCCTTCCTTTTCTTCTCAGCCTCCTTCTTCTCTTTCTCAATTTGCTTCAAGATGGAAGGAAGCTCTTGGTCATGTTTGATCTCGAGGAGTCCATGCTTGACGTCCCAGTGCATGCCTAGAGTCTCTTCCTTCTTAGGATTGTAGGCTTCATTCTTAATCAGCAAAGCCTTCACTCAGCTAGGGTAGGGGAGGGCATGGGACTTCCTTGTACACTTGGCCATATGCTCAATAACAATGCGGGCCAATTTGATCTTTTGACGCTTTAAGAATGCGTCCAACAACAAGCAGTCAATCATCTGGACGATAGACTTCTTCTCCTGCCTTGGCACCACCGTTCTACAAATCATGTAGTGGGCCATTGCTCCTGTGTGGGAGAGGATATGTGCGACTCGATCATTAGCTTTTGGAGTCTTCCCATTGAAGATTCTGCGGAACAAGGCGTTTAGCTCTTCTCCCTAAATCCCAAATCCACTAGAGGGAACTTGATGCAGGGCATCGTTGCCAGGGCGTGCTTTGTCCAGCCCCATCAACTGGCGGATAGTTTTCTCGGATAATGACGCTCGTTCTCCATTGGCATCGAACGTCCCTATGCCATATTTGAGATCAATATACAGGGAGTCCTAGAAGGCCTGGATGAGCTTAGGATCCACTGTTATGGCTTCCTCAGAGTCTTCATCCATCCTTGGAACTTGAGGAGCTCCACTAGTTCATTGGCCTCAGAATACTGGCCAAAGAACTCCTCATAAAAAAGAGAGGGCTAAGAATGTGTTGCTCCTCTTTCTTCTTCTTCTTTGGCTTCTTGCCCTTGGACGGCTCAGCATTGTTGTCCTCATTGTCATCATCTTCATCATCTTCCTCGTTGTCATCTCCCTCTTGGAGATTTTCTGCCTCATCTTGGTTGTCTTCCGGACCAACCTTGTCTTTGGACTTTGCCGTTTTTCGTTTCTTGGACGGCGGTCCACCTTTTCCTTTGGAGGCAGATTTTCCTCCTACGTCCTCGGGGACGACATCATAAGGTGCGACTTCATGGGCGTCCACCTCTAGTTGTTCGTCCAGAGAAAGCTCTTTTGGAGGAGCGTCCTCTGGAACGACATTGACTTTGTTGTTGACTAATTGATGAGCCACTTCTTCGTCATCAGCAATTTGTTGCCGAGTGATCTCGTCCTGGACGGCGATCATGTCGACTAACTCAATGGATTTCTCAGAGCCGAACTCTTCCTCAGATTCATCGTCAAGAGGGACGACGTTGACAGGAGTGGCCTCGGGCTCCGATTGACTTACGTCCCTTTCAAATGAGGGGCCTCGGGATTTTGGGGTGGCAGGGACTAGGGGGTGATATATGAGTGGGGGTGGTTAGGAGTTCATTCAGGTTGACCTCGAAAAAGTGTTGGACGACCATTTGAAGGTTGGAATCTATGGTTGGGAAGATGAGGAAGAGGGTGTTGGGGACGATTCTTTTTGTGGAGGAGGGGCGTCCTTGCTGGTTTTTTATCTGGGTGGGGGGTTTGGGTTTGACAGACTTGAGCCTTTTGGCAGGTCTCAAGTCGTGTTTAAACTTGGTTCTTTCCTCCAGGAAAGAGGTAGGGAACCGATCGTATATTTTTGTGGGTTCTGAGGAGGTGGGAATTTGTGGAGAGGGAAGGGAAGATTTTGATAGGCGAGAGGGGGACGACCTCGTTATTTGACACCTTTGGGGATTGGTGGAAGGTCAGCAAAGCGGGCTTTTGATAGGTCGGGGATGGATTCCAGAAAGGGCTTCCTCCAGTCCTACCCTGTTGCCCTGAATGCCTCCAAAAGAATGTTCGTTCCTCCAACAAACGGAGGGTCCTTTCCCCCTGTCTTCTGTAGCTCAAGCATGACGAACCTTTGAAGGAACGTCCTTAGGTTTTGAAAACGTACTTGGTCAGTAAACGTTTTCATATAATCGGCCATAGCATCGAAGAGCATCCGTGGCTTTGTCTCAATAAAATCTTTAAAGATCTCATCGATTCTGATCTCTTAAGGTCCTTCAATGTAGAACGCCTTCTTAGCAAGGCGCTTTCGCTTCTTACTGGCGACAGCCGGTCCGCCGGAGGAGTGTTTGACTTGAGCCATTTTCTGATAGAAATTTGATCGAAAACTGAACGGAGTTATAGAGAGAAGATGTCAGAGTTATAGAGAGAAGTCAGAGCAAAATACTGTGCGAGAAATTATGAGAGTGAAAGTTCTGACAGGCGTGCATTCAATGCTTATATAGAGGTTGGTGAGGGTCAAACTGACAACTCTTCAACTTCCTTAACTACACAAGGACGGCGTTTCTGATGAACCTGAACTGAAGTGAACTGGCGTCCTTGACTCCAATAGGCAAACAATACTTAAGTCCTCTAGGATCACCTTTCGAACCATTTTGAAAATCAAGCAAGTACGTCCCGTAAAAGAAAATATGAAGCTCATAGGACGCTTTTGCAAGGTTCTCGGTCAGGGTAAGCTTAGAGTTCCCATCATTTCGGCTTATAATGAGGGTTGGGTGATCAGGGATACTCTTTTTCAAGACAATAGAGTTTCAAATGGCGTTCACATGATATGCACAAAGAAGTTTTAGATTAGCGTCCTTGCAAATATGAAATCAATGCATTAAAGTCCATAATATTTATGAAATCAACAAAACATAGCCAAGCATTGAGGGAATAGTAGAACGGGACTTGCTACTTAAAAGTTATCATCCCTAAGAGCAACCTGAGATGCTCAAAGGGACGTCTATCAAGTGCCTTAGTGAAAATATCAGCTACTTGGGTCCTCAGTCCTTACATACCCCATGCTAATAAGTCCTAATTCCACATTATCACGCAAGAAATGATGTCTAATATGAATATGCTTTGTGCGGGAATGATGAACAGGATTTTTAGCAATATCAATAGCACTAGTATTATCACAAAGAATAGGAACGGTTTCAAGAGTTATACCATAGTCCTCGAGTTGATACTTGATCCAGAGGACTTGTGAACAGCACGAAGCAGCAGCAACGTACTCAGTTTCCGCGGTTGAAAGCACCACAAAGTTTTGTTTCTTTGATCCCCAAGAGACAAGGCATGAACCAAGAAATTGAGCCATTCTTGAAGTGCTTTTCCTGTCAATGACGTGACTAGCGTAGTCAGCATCCGTATATCCAACGAGCTTGAGGGACGACTTCGTTAAATACCAAAGACAGAGATCATCGCGTCCCTTGTGATATCTGAAGATCCTCTTGACTTCTTGCATGTGGGACTCCTTTGGATTTGCCTGAAAACGGGCACACAAGCAAACAACAAACATGATGTCTAGACGGCTTGTGGTCAAGTAGAGAAGCGATCTAATCATCCCACGATAGATCTTTTGATCAACAGGCTTCCCTTGCTCATCTGCGTAAAGACGCGAGTTGGGAGAGCAAGGAGTAGCAACAGGCTTGGACGTATTCATACCGTACTTCTCGAGCATCTCTCGGACGTACTTTTGTTGGTGAATGCGTGTCCCATCCTTGAGTTAGTTGATTTGAAGCCCCAGGAAGAAGTTGAGTTCTCCTATGAGCGACATCTCGAACTCACTACTCATCAAAGACTTGAAGTCCTCTACGAGTTTCAAGTTAGTACTTCCAAAGACTATGTCATCGACATAGACTTGGGCAATCAAAATATCCTTGTGGACTTTCTTTATAAAGAAAGTTTTGTCAATTGAACCCCTTCTGTAACCATTGGACAAGAGAAAGGATGCAAACCTGTCGTACCATGCTCGAGGAGATTGCTTAAGTCCATAGAGAGCCTTGTCGAGGTAACACACATGATCTGGGTGATTGGCGTCCTCAAAGCCAGGCGGCTGAGCAACGTACACTTCCTCCTTCAGTTTCCCATTAAAGAAGGCAGTCTTGACGTCCATTTGATACAGCTTGAATCCTTTGTGAGCAGCAAAGGCAATAAGGAGATGGACAGCCTCAATTCTAGCAACATGAGCAAAGGTCTCATCATAATCAATGCCTTCCTCTTGCTTGAATCCTTGAGCCACAGGTCTTGCCTTGTTCCTTGGTACGCGTCCACTTTCATCAAGTTTGTTTCTAAACACCCAGCGCGTCCCTATAATGTTTTTGTCTTTTGGACGAGGAACGAGGGTCCATACTTTGTTTCTTTCAAGCTGATTGATTTCTTCTTGCATAGCTTGAATCCAGTCAGCGTCCTAGAGTGCTTCTTTTATGTTCTTGGGCTCCACCATGGACACAAAAGCGTTGAACGCACAAAAGGCAATATTTGCACTCTAGGACTTGCTTGCGGCTGACCTGGTTTGAACTCCTTTTGAAACATCAGACACGATTTGATCTCTAGGATGATATGTTGAGAGACGGGACTCCCTTTGAAAGAGTTGGGTGAAATGGGGATCAATACTATCATCAGAATCCACATCTTCATCTTGAGTTTCGACCTCATTGTGTTCCCCCTTAGAGAGAGCGGCCACAACATGTCTTAGCTCACCTTGTTGACTTGATTCAACCACTTCTTGCTGTGCTGGAGACTCAGTTTTAGAAGGAGCTTCTTGATTAGTACTAGGAACGTCCACTAAGACTTCTTTTGGATTTGCATTGCCGTCCTTAGGAACATAGTACTTTCCAGAGTACCAGCCTTCAATTTCGTCTTTAGAGTAGTCCTGTTGTTGTGAGGAAGAGCATTCCTTCTTACTTGGTTTCTCCTTATGACAAGCATTTTCCTTGAACACAACATGAATACTTTCCTCAAGCTTTAGAGTCCTTTTGTTGAAGTCTCTATAGGCTTTGCGTGTGAGGGAGTACCCAAGAAATATTCCTTCGTCGCTTCTAGCATCAAACTTTCCAAGCTTCTCTTTGTCGTTGTTGTGAACGAAACACTTGCATCCGAAAGTTCGAAGATGATCAATGCGAGGTTTCTTTCCATTCAACAGCTCGTAGGACGTCTTCTTTAGCAAGGGACGGATCATGGCACGGTTAATGATGTAGGCGGCAGTAGTGACAACTTCGGCCCAAAAGTGCTTGGGGACGGCACTTGCCAACAGCATAGTCCTTACCATATCCTCCAGTGTCCTATTCTTCCTTTCCACAACACCATTTTATTGAGGAGTTCTTGGGGTTGAGAAGTTGTGGGAGACTCCGTTTTGATCACATAACGCCAAGAACTCTGAGTTTTGGAACTCCGTCCCATGGTCTAATCGAATGGCTTTTAAGTGCGTCCCTAGAGAAACTTCCACTTGTTTGATGAAGACTTTGAAAACGTTAAAGCAATATGCTTTTGATACCAAGAAAAGAACCCAAGTGAATCGAGAAAAATCATCTACTAGAACATATATGTACCTCTTTCCACCGTAGCTCATCGTCCTCATGGGTCCACAAAGGTCCATATGAAGAAGTTCCAAGGGCTTCTTCGTACTTACTTCGTTCTTGGATTTGAAGGATGATCTTGTTTACTTCCCTTTGATGCAAGCTTCACATTGTTCAGCTTTCGCAAGATCGATTCGGGGAAGTCCTCTTACAAGATTTCGTTGGTGTAGCTTAAGGATTGTGCTTAGTCCAGCATGACCAAGACGTCGATGCCAAAGGTCAGCGTTCTCAGTAGAAACAGATAGACACAACTTAGTAGCAGGCTTGAACTCTTGGTTGAAGATGTAGACATTGTTTTGACGGACTCCCTTGAGAATGACTTGATTTGTTTTCTTGTTGATAACGAGGCACTCCTTGGAATCAAATGTGACTAGGTTTTCACCTTGATCACAGATCTGAGAGACACTAAGGAGGTTGAAGCCAAGTCCTTCAACTAGACTGACATTTGTAGCTTTAATGGACGGATTCAGATTTGTAGTGTCCGTCCCTTTGATTTTTCCTTTGCCCTTGTTGCGAAACGAGACATTTCCTCTTGCGGCATTGGATTGGATAGAAGTGAGATGGATCTGGCTTCTTGTCATATGATTTGAGGCGCCACTATCAATGATCCACGGGCTTCCTCTCACTTCCACATGTTAAAGAGAATTAGTCTTTCACGACCCAGGCAAGGTGTTCCTTACCTGGCTCGTTACAATAAAAGAACTCCTTTTCTGGCATATAATCATTCAAATTGACATCGTTAGAAGTAGCATGCTTTCTAAATGAAGTCATTGAACGATTAGGACGTCTTGCATTTCTTTTAGGAACGGACTCATGATTTTCATTCTTAGTCCCAGCATTTTGCCATTTTCAAGGTCTTCCTTTAGTTTAAAACAATCATACTTATAATGACCACCTTAACCACAATACCAACACGTCCTATAGTAATCACTAAGGTAATACTTTTTGTTAGGACGTTGAATTCTATTTTCCTTCATTTTCTTGGGATCACACACCTTTGAACCTTCTCCCTTAGCAATTTTCATGTAAATCTTGTGACTAGTGGAGTTTATATAGTAGTCCTTTTGTCCTATTTCACCACTCTCCAGGACTCTTATACATTCTTCTAGGTTCTTGGTTTTCTCTCTCTCTCAAGTTCTAATTTTGTTGTTTTACTAGCTTCGAAGTCACTAGGAAGAGAGTTCTTTAAGCTAGACTCATACCCTAGTCCTTTCTTAGCCGGGACAAAAACAACAGGTTTCATCGCTTCGGTCACAAGACTCTTTCCTAGAATTTTTATTTCATCCCTAAGGTTGGCGTTCTCTAGTTTGAGACACACAATTTCAGTTTTAAGGGATTTTGTTGCTTCCAGTGAGGACTCTAGTTCAAATGACATTGTGTTACAGTTGTCACACTCTACAACAATATTTTCAAATTCGAGTTCATCAAGTCATTCTTTCATGGCATAGCTTTCTTGCATAATTTTGGCAATGAGCTTTATGAGCTTGGGCTTAGAACAATTATCAAGAGAATTGATCAAGGACTCATGTGTTACCTCATGTTCGGTTTCTGAGGCATCCTTAGAAACATCTGATGCGTCCTCCATTGCCATGTAAGCAACATGTTCGGATGGTCCTTCATCAACAGAATCAATATCGTCCCACGCAGCCTCATAAGCACCAATTAGTGCTTTCTTCTTCATTTCTTTTCCCGGAGAACAGTTCTTAGCAAAGTGACCCTTCTTGTTTACACTTGTAACATATCACTTCCTTCATTTCGGCCTCTGTGAGCTTGAGACTCTCTTTCTTGTATGGCATTTTCATCCTTGGGACTTTGCCTCTTTTAGCCCATAAACGTAGAGTTTTATGCAAAAAGGGCTAGCTCTTCTTCCTCAACAATCTGTTCATCTGTCTTTCCTTGACGTTCCAGCAGAGCTTGAAGACGAAGATTTTCTCGATGCTCTTGTGTCTTGGCTTCAAGTATCAAGGCTAGTTCCCTTTGACAACGATGATACTTTGTTTGTTCTGGCGTCCTTGCTTCAAGAGTCAAGGCTATGTCATTCTGCGGGCTTTTTCCTAACTCAAGGAGGTCTTGAGTCCTTCTAGCTTCGTACGCCTTCAGCTTTCCGTAGATCTCTTCCATTTACAGTCCCTTGTTAGCTTGATTTTCCATCGAAGGTCGTCCTGTCAAAGTTCCATATTCCTATCAGGCCATCTATCAACACTTGAACTTTCATTCTAAGTGTGATCTCAGTTTTAGTAACTCCCAAGTTCTTCAACTTGGTCAACAGGCCTTCAAAGCGGAAAGAGTAATCGGTGATGGTCTCATTTGGAAACATTTTGAACTTGTAGAAGTACCTTTTAGATTCCAACTAGACGTCTTCCTTCATCTCAAGCGTCCCGACGTGGTATTTTTCAAGAGCTTCCCACTGGAGCTTAGCAGTTGACAAATTACTCACATGAGTGGCGTCCCTTTCGCAAAGGGACGTTTGCAGGAAACAGATAGCCTTTGCGTTCGCTTCTATAAGCTTAAACTCCTCAGGACCCCAGTCCTCCTCTTTGCCTTCCTTGGCAGCAGGGACTTTAAGGTCACCGTCCTTTATCACCTTCTAGCATTGATAATTTTGTCTGCGCACGAAGTTCTCGAACCTGGTTCTCCATCTGTTGTAGTTCCCATCCGTGAGACGCGGAGGCTTCACTCTACTGATGTCGATTTGTTCCATATCCATTTTCACCTGCGACTCAAACAAAATCTAGAGCGCCTGCTCTGATACCAATTGTCGGATCGTAAGTCAAATAGAGAAGGCGTCCTTAACTGAGTTAAGAGCGTCCTTAAGCGTGGCGTCTTTAACAAAGGTTAAGGGTGTCCCTTAGTTGTAGCGGAATAAAGACTTAACAAGTGAAAAATGAACAAGTAAAGAACGCGGCTATTTATAGAGGAACCTCTCAAGACCAAAGCAGTCCTTGAGAGTAAACCTCTACCTCCTTGGAGGATTTTCGAATAGCTTCTTTTCTTTTTTATTAAGAGTTCTTACTGATTATAAGACGAGTGCTTACAATTCTCTGGCACTTAGAATGCATCCCTAAGTCCACTTGTAACACTCCTTTCAGTCTTGAATTGTAACCTAACTTAATCTTTTGAAGGACACTATTCACGCGTCCTTACTATACGTCGTAAGGACTTGCTCTCTCTTTTTGGTTTTCTCTTACAAACAGGTTTGTGGTTTTGTGTACGTTTTTCACTCAATCTAACACCTAAGTCTTGTGTGTTCTTGAGTTGTTCTTGGTGCTCTTGAGTGACTGACAATATGCTCTGAATATTCTCTGAAGCGTCAAATCACAATAATTGCCCAGGGGGTATTTATAGTGACCTTGGGAAGGGCGTCATTCTCTGACGATCATGCTCTTCTGGGACGTTGCTACAGGATTGGCTTCTACGTGTCTCTGACAGTGATGAAGGAAGCTTCCTGGCAATTACCGCTGGACTTGGCTACAGGATCGATCTCCACGTGGTGAGAACTTGCGTACATTATCTACTTCCACATGGTGATCATGATCAAGACTTGTCTATTGATGTCACTTTGTCAGCCAGCCTTAAATGGACTCCTACCCTATAAAATTTGGACCCTAAACCTAACCCTAACAAAAACCCTAGACCCAATCCTCTAAGCCTTAAACTTTGTACCATAGACCCAAACCCTACAGCGTAAATCCTAAACTCTAGACTCTAAATCTAACATCCACAAATTTAGACCTTAGACCATAATCTGTTGTAACACTTCGTCTTTCTAACAAGGCGTTATTCAGTAGTAGACCTGACCGGGCACACCAAGAACAGCACCAGAAATGAATCTTGCAACGCAGACACGGAGAGAAAACAAGGAAACATCTAGATCTTGTAATGCGGGCACGGCAAGAAAACAAGGAAACATTCAACTTGTTTAATGAAAGAGATAATATTTAAAGTTTTAAAACCCAAAATATTATGAACCAAACCCCAATAACAACACCATAAATGAATTCTAATAACTACTCAACTAACCTGTGTCATGTGATCGATATCGATCCGTCTAAGGAATAGTGCTAAAGGCGGTTCCTGAACAAATGAGTTTTAATCCATTGTCTTTCCTCTATACTTATTTGATGGTAATAAAGCAATTGAAATCATAGATATAAATAACAATTAAACATACAAAGTTACCAAAATAATATTGAATTATCGTCCTGAGCACTGGGAGTAGATGTCTAGTTAATTAGTACAAGGAGACCGATTTTTGTTATACATTGACATTTGAGTTAAGATGGATTCTTAATCGGTTATTTTACTACTTTAGAAGTATGTTGTAAATACTCGTCGGTCTAACTCTCAAGTACACTTGCTGCTATGGTTTTATTTGACGGTTTCGTATATATGTTCGACTTGAACATTTATGTTGTTTTCTTTTGGATGATTTGTGGGGAGCTTATTTTTTAATTATTATAAAATCTCTAAGTTGTCAATTGCCATCTCTTCTTCAAGCTAAAAACAAAAGGTCATTTGGAAAACAATAACAACTATAACATTTTACCTAGTTAGTTCCGCATTACCTAGTTAGTTCCGTAGGTACAGAATAGAGAGGGTCAGGATAAGGACATTCCAGACCTAGATGAAATAAGCCCAATACAACCCATGAGGAAAAAAAAAAACAAAAATATAAAAAAAAGGAAGTCTCGCTTCTCCCTCATAGCTAATTTCTACTCCAACAACCAGACAACAAAAAAAAACGAAAAAACAACAACGAAGCCTCGTTTGTTGCTGTTGTTATATAATTTTTTCTTTATAAGGTTGTTTTGTAAATACTCCCTAACATATGTGTGGATTTTTATAATCTTAACGACATGAAAAGTTATCCGCTCTACTCAGAATAAAAAGCTGCTCGATATGATTACATAACTTTATTTATTTTAAAAAAATTACATTATTATTTGAATCTTTTAAATCAATACCTCTTACCACATAAATGCTTAATTGTTTTTAAGAAAATAGTATTATTAGTATTATTTAAGTTCTCCAAATCCAAGGCACATCCCTCTTCTCTTCCCTTTCAAATCTACTTTCACGAAAAAAATATGATAACGAATTAACGATACATTTAATAAAACTAGTGCTAAAGCCCGTGCGTACCGTATGGGGTTACCAGGGTATAGTAGTAAAAAGCGGGTAATAAGAGTTTGTTCTCACGTTTCTAATTTACAAGTAAATGATATAAATGATGCAACCAACCCTTCCTCGTGTACTAAATTCTCCAAAACTGAAAAGTGCATTTGCAGCCAAAGATCACATAAAATTTGAAATCTTGTGTTAAAACACCTTTCTAAGGTTTTTGATAACCCCAAAGATTCTAAATACATTTACATGTTCAACTCCTCTCTTTGTTAATACAATGAAAATAAAAGCTATGGAACATTCAAAAAAATGACCAAGGAAAGGATTCAAACTTAAAACCCTTGAATGTGGTCAAAACGGGCTAGTAGCCTAGTACACACTACACAGGGAGTTTGGATTGCCTCCTAATTCCTCGTTCTAAGTTGTGCTTGTGTTTCTATGCAATTTTCCACTGGCTTTATCTTCATTTTTAAAATACTAATCTTCTTCTTCAACCATTCTTCTCTTCTTACATTCAAGAGCCTTTTGTAGAATCTGAAGATTTGGTGACTGGTTTTCCTCAGGGAAGTCATAATCAATATATTCCTCAAATCTGCCAACGCAAAAAAGTAGGTTTAGAATTCAGCATTATGGTATAATGGAAGCTAGCGCATTTTTCAAAATAAGTCAAAAAGATATGTTGTTTCTGAACATACCCAGCATGCCCATCTTCATTAGCAATACGTCTCTTTCTCTTTAGCTTCGCAGGCATCTTGGACTGAACAATGCTAACATCTCCTAGTTCACCAAATCCCTTCTCCATATTCAACCATTCCTCCAACAGCATAGCTCTCTCTTCCTTCAGTACAGGAGTAGAGTTCCTGAAGTAATTTAGGGCTTGCTCGAAAACACCTTATGGAGCAGAAGAAAAATACAGCGTTCAATTTAATGTTGGATCATCCAGAAAAAGGTTTCTTCAAAAATAGAAGGGTAAATAAATAGATAAATTACCTCTAGCACGAAGAATACAGGACTTGTTCTGTAGTAGAGCTTCTCCGTTGTCTTCCTTTGATCCACTCCATCTTCCATGGAAGATGCCTCGAATTTAGCAAAGCTACCCCAGACTTTCATGTGTTTAGTTCGATCCAGGAGCCGCTCATATATCTGTCTTGTCCTCTCAAATTCACCATCTGCTATTTCAAAATCGATGTAGGTCTTATTCCATGAAAATAGTTCATATAAGTCTCAAACTCATCATGCACATAAGTTCTCTGCCTAGAATCCGGAATTTAGGAATAGAAATAGATGGAAAGCGTGTAAAATGGGCCGGAGTATCATTTTTAGCAAAGAGGTGCAACAAACACAGACTACTGCCACTTTCAAGATTGAAGCGTGTAAAAAGAATTTTGATGAAAGAGAATAAAAACCAATTCTGGCTATGAAACACATTTCTCATACCTTCCATAAGAGTTCAGGCATGTCTAAAGCAGGCTGTGCAATTGCAAGTTCAAAGATGGCCCTAGCTCTATCAGTTTCACACAAAGATATCTCCAGCTCAGCATATTTTGTCCAGGCACAACAGTTCTCAAGTGACCACTCCAAATACGTCTCATATAACTTTCTGCATTGGTCAATGTTTTCAAGTTGAAACTCAATCTCAATGTACTTCTTAAAAATCTGTCGACCAATGACATCACGTTTAAGACAATTCAAATAAGAATTGACATTTTCAGCCAAGTCATAATTTATTCAAAAAGAAAAACAAAGAACTTAAACAAAAGATCCTATTAATCATACCTTTTAAGGTGCCTTTCCAATAGCATTACACAAAATTTATTGTGCTCCCTTCAAATTCAGCTCTCTGATCTCAAATTTAGCAGCCATCAACCAAATCTTTGCAAAGGAAAATTTGTCATGTGGAATCAGCTTCAAACACTCACTGAAAATACAAATTTCCAAGATGTTTTTACTGTTAGAATCCACTTCAACAAAAAAGATCACATAGTTCTAACTTCTTAAGGTATATTTACAAATCAGCATATATAGAGAACATTTATGAATCATTCAGCAGTTCATCTAATCATGCAATATGATAACATGGAATGCTAATGAGCAGAATCTCACAATATAAGGCAAAATATGCAGTCCTTACCCATGTTCATTAACAAAACCTACCTTAAAAAAGCCTGTTTCAACACCATGAATATTGGATATCATATGAGCAAACAGCAAGGGCAATGCCACTAAGGAAGCTTTCATTACTACAAAACATTGGTTTCATGCGAAAAGAAACGACCTTCAAGAGAGCAATATGAATTTTAGCAAGTGAAGACTCTTGACAATTTTTTATCTGAGCCATCTCGATTACCTTTGCTGTCAACTTGGATCGGACTCTTGACAATTTTTGCTCACATCCTACCAATTTGCAAAGGAAAAAGCAAACGGGGCAAGCTATTGTTAATCTTTATAGCAAAACGAACACACTCAGTTTTACAAAGAAGAAAATTATACCACCGACCTCGAATCTAAGCGGAATGTGCAAGAAATAGCGCCACCAAACAATGGCCGATATATGAACATTCTGATCTGCAGACATCTACAAATCCCTACAAACACAGACATCAATTCCTCTTTGTAAAGTTGATTTTTCACCAACACCCTTGAAATGTTCTCGAATGGAAGCATTTTGATTAACATGATGATCTTTGGGTTCAAAGCTGCACAATGGCATTTCATAGTTAAGTAAAACACACACAATCAACAACACACATAGCACGGAAAGAAGAATGCATTCACTCACCTTTGCCCCGCCAAAAAGCACAGTAAAAGCACAAAAAGTCACATGAACAATGGGCAAAGAGCTCTACTGTGTTCCTCTCTCTCTCATCGGCCTCTCCTTCGGCGTACAATGAACCGGAACTGAGAGTTATCAACCATAACAAATCAAACCATTGTAACCATCAGTACATAAACATCCCATCACTACAGAACTCAAACACTCAAGAAGCTTAACTGGAATATTATTTGAGAAGAAGGCAGAGAGTTGAGTACTGAAAACATATCTCAAACACTCCAGATATCTATCTCTGGTCCATAACTCCTTTGTAGCACCTATGGAGCCATGTAATATGGACTTCCAACATTTTCAAAGAACCTCTCACCTGGAATATATATAAGAACCCAGATGATATATATATTCAATTAGTTCAGCATCTTACAGATATATATATTCAATTACTTTCCAGCAAAGAGGAATCCATATATACTACCAATTGTCTCCATGTAATCACTCTAACGAAAGCTAACAATCAGAAACAACAATCAGAATTCAGAACAGATTTGAAGAGAACTGACCTCGATGTATAGAGAAAGCTGACAAAGACGGAAACAACATCGCATGGAACGCCAAGTATCCGAATCACTCTCTCGGATCCCCGATGCTTGGACGGCCTGTACATTATGTTCTCCAACACAGGTGATGCCATAGCCTTCAATTCCCAAACAACCGAGATATACATCAATACACTACTACAAAAACTAACCATCGCAAACAACGGTTTCGCCATAGAGATCAAACATAAGCACTAAAATCACTTGACAATCGAGTTTTCTGTTTGATAGACAGTGTACAAATCGCTTGAAAAATCTTTGAACTACGCACAGTGTGAAGAATCAGAAGAGGAACACGAAGAGCGGATAAAGGATTTGACAAAAAAACGAAGCGAAAAAGCAAATCGATTTGAAAACTGAAAAATCATTCGAAATGATCGGGCAATGAGAAGAGTAATCTTCCATCGGAAGCTTAGCAGGATGCTAGAGTGGACGGAGATGCGGAGGCCGCCGAAGGTGCGGATCTAGAAATCAGCCTCACGGAGGTCGGCGGAGAAGTGATCGGAAACCGGAGATTTTCCGGTGGTCTGGAAGGAGGAATTGGAAGGCGACATTGAATTCGGTTTTCGCTAAAGAGAAAGTTCGGCTTACTGTGAATGCGTTTTGGAATGCTCTATTGAACGGAAAAACCCTAGAGCTCGATTTTGTGAGTGAACGGGGAAGAAATTACGCCTTTTCTGTGAAAACCGATCTCTTAAATGCACTAATTTCGGTGAAGGGGAGGTAGAGCGTACAGGAGGTACAGGAACTAAAACAGTTGAAATATACACGGTATAAATCAGCATTTAGGCAATTATGTACATACAAAGTGATGATGATAGGAAGAGGTAACGAACTACTCTAAAATCTTGCAAATTTCACCGGTTAAAAACCCATTTTCGTAATAACATTCAAGGCAGACCACATGTAAACTTTAGGATAGTGATAAAATGATGAGCATTGATTGCGGAAACCGAAGGTAGGTTGTAGTATTATAGATTACAAACAACCGTTACATTTGGTATAACAGTACAAAATATGAAAAAGTAAATCACGACAAAATACGTAAAGGTAATAAAAAGTGGATGGACAATGCCTACTGGTCTTTATCGAAATCTGTCTTTGAAAACAACCTTTGATCGATTAACATTTAAATGGAGTGGCCACCAAACGGAGAGGCATAGTCTTGTGCGTGGTGAGCCCTACGGCCTCGGCCATGTCCACCGCATCTCCTGCCGGCAGCTTCCAATCGAAGCGGTGCAGCATATTCGCCAGCGCCGCCTCCATCACCGCCATCCCGAACCCCCTCCCGGGGCACCCGCGACGGCCGATGCCAAAAGGTATAAACCCATGCTCTTCTCTCGGGCAATTCATCGCGAACCTCTCGGGCTCGAACGCGTCCGGGCGCTCCCACTGCTCCTCGTCTCGCCCGATCGCCTTTGCGTCGATGAAGACCCTCGTCCCGGCTGGAATTTCGAACCCGTTGACCCTGCAATCCTCGGTCGTCTGCCTAGGAAACGGGTTCGGCGGGTAAAGCCTTAGGGTTTCGTTGATCACACATTTCAGGAAGGTGAGGTTTTTGAGGTCGGTTTCTTCCACTCTGGGCTTCCCTTTTGCCGCTTCTCTGACTTCCTCTTGAGCTCTTTTCATGGCGGATGGGTGCTTTGCGAGTTGCGCCATAGACCACACGAGTGTTGCCCATGCCGGATCTGATCCCGCTATGAACATGTCCTGTCAAATTCACACTTACGTTAACAACATATCAAAACAAATTTAGTAAGCCATGGATTGAATGTGCGTTTATGCAAATGTTTAAATGGTTACAAAATGGTGCAAGTACGTTTGAGGCTAGCTAGCCAGGGTGAGATCGAAATCATACCAGGAGGATACCCTTGACGTTGTTCTTGCTTAGTGTTATTGGTTGGTTTGGATCCTTCTGGATGCGAAGAAGCACGTCGAGGAGGTCATCATGATGATCCGGTTTAGCTCTTGTGGGCCGAAGATGTTCCTCTATAGCCTCCTCAAAGGCATTATCCAGTTTCTCGAATATCTTCTTCAACCTCGCATCAAACCCGTTAACCTTATTAAGCATCCAACCGAGCCATGGATAGAAGTCGGCCACGTTGAACTCTGCAAGAAGCACTTGCGTTTCTAGTAAAAGCTCTTGCAACTTGTTCGCACCGTTGTCTCTCTCATCATGCCTATAGATCGTGCCAAACACCGCACGACATAGCACGTTGTTGGCTAGAGCAAGAGTCACTTGGCTTACATCAACAACTCCGCCTTGTGACTCAGCTATCGAATCAATCATACGAGAAACCTCGTCTTCTCGTATGGCACGGATAGCTTGGACCCTCTTCATGGTTAGTAGCTCCACTACAACCATCCTCTTTAGAGCCTTCCAATGCTCGTTTGGAGGAGAAAACGCTATATTGCTACACCCATAGCTTAGCCTCTTGGCCACGTACAATGGTGGCCGGCCAGAGAAGACGAGGTCGTGAGAATCGAATATCTGCTTCGCCATGTTTGTTGACGAGACAACTAGGGTACGAGCCGACCCGAGTTGTAACTGCATAAGGGCTCCGTGCCTCCTGGCAAGGCGTCGAATGTTGGATATGTTCCCGGCTACTTGGTGAAGATTGCCTAGGATTGGAAGCTTCCTTGGGCCAGGAGGAAACTTTTGTTTTTTCATAGGTTTGATTAGTGGAAAAAGGAAGCAGGAAGCAGTGACAAGTATAGTGAGTGATAGGAAGAGATGCCACAAATCCATGTGTACAATTAGAGATTTGATCGATTCAATCTCGGAACAAGTTGTGTTTTGTACTTAGGACATCGATCGGTACATGTATATATAGCTCCTACTGGGGCAGATCCGGGTTAGAAATTTGGATGGGCTAAATTTTAAATTATAAAAAATATGATATAAAAATTTTAATGAATAAAAAGACATGAAAAAAAAAAGATCCATTACATAATAGATAATTCTTACTTATAGTGATGTTTGATCCCAAGTCCTCAAGTAGAAGAATAAAAACTCTAGGTTAATTACCACTTATACTAAGAAAATTTTCATAATTTTATTCATATTAATACTAATATATCTACTTTAATATTAAGATTTTTTTGGTTGAGGCATTATCTATACAAATCGAACCGGTGAGCTCCGTGCAGTACCCTTGAAGTTTAATTAACCTCTTTTATTGTGGCAGTGGATGCAATTGGCCAATTGGTGATCTTTTTATTGTGGTTGTGGATACGTTTAATGAAATAAGCACGCATGGGGTCATGTGGCATTTTTACTTGTGGCGGTGGATACGTTATACGTACATTATATCCATCACCGGCCGCGATAGAAACGTTTTAGAGAATGTTAGACTAGAAGACTACGTAACTTGAATCTTTCCAAAACCTATACAAATTCAATTTAAACGAGCATTCATAGTTGTATAACGGACTCTTAAACCAAGAAAGATTGTCTAGTGCATGTCTAGATTGTCGAGCTTATAGTTTATCGAAACTTATAGAAAAAATAAGCTCATTGATATATATGTGTTTGGCAAAATTAGCTACTTTATCATAACTTAAAAAAGGTTAAATATGTTAAAAGAATAAAGAACCTCCCCAACATTATGAGAGCTCCGAAATTTGTTTTTCCCATTTATCATTTTCTTATCGTAAACACACAATAAAAAAAAATAATTTATGTTTCAACATCAAGTACTATAATATCTTCTTCAACATCATCAACTATTATAATTTCAGTCTCAACTCATATAAGTACACAATTTGTCAAACAGAGCCTAAGTGGTCTAAATCATGTCAAGGCTCTTAGGCCAAACCTAAATGGATTCCATTTATGATGTAAAGATTTGTAGTAGTATTACCAAATAATACGGAGAAGTTTCATTTGGTGTCCTAGAATTTTGATGATTTTAGGTAACGCGTCAACATCTACAAGGATAATTTTCCGTTTGGCCCTTATTTGGACTATTTGTAATCCTAGCAAAAAAAATTCTATATAAATATATTTTTATCTCACTTTCTCTCTCCTCAAACCTTCCTCTCCCTCACCGAAGGGATATGGCGACTAGCGAGCATGGATCCAGGTTCCACCACAATTTCGATTGCAAGTGAGCATCAGATCTGGAGGCCATTCTTGCCTTCTCCGATCAGGAAGAGGAGGCGGACGAGTCGGATTTGTCTCCGCCGGCAGATCGAAACATGGAAGAGGAGACCAATTGTTTTCCTCCTCCTCCTCCTCAACCGAAAGTTGTCGTCGAGAAGGCCGGTAAGAGTGAATCTCCGAACAAGAACGTCGTGGCGGATGAAGAAGACAAATCTAATTGCAAAACCGTAGAGGCGATCGAGCTTCTCTTCTCAGCTTCCGATGGAGTCCAAATCAACGGAGGCCATATCGATTTGGGGGATCCCGCTCCTCGCGGACGAGAGAACCGATGTCGTTCTCTAGAAGCCTTCGCGATGCTCAAGCGGACTCTCCAATGGTGGATGCCACAATGGACGAAATCGACGAAGAGGAGGAGGAAGAACAGTGGAAGGACAATGGAGGTGAAGGTGCGAGTTCTCAGTTCTATATTGAATTCAATTTTTGGTCTATGTATTTTTTCATCTTCGCAAACTTATCGGATTCCTTTTGAGGAGATTGGGATTTTACAAAGAAATCATCGATATCGCTACTGTTGATACTTGATAACGAGATTTCTGTGACGATTTTGCTGAACTGATTGTAGATCGGATTGTTACTTTTCTTGGTGGTTCCAGGCGTGAAACTGCAAATGGATTCTTATTCCTTTAGGCCTGTCAACGATTTGCCCAACTTTTTCAACGGCTTTTGGTTTTTGGTTTTAGGCATAATTTCTTCTGAACTCCTTCATCTTTGGATGTTTGATTGAGTTGGAAGGGACAATGAAGTGATTTATGAGAAATTTTATTGCAATTTGTTTATGTGGTAGGATTACACCTTTTTTCTTCTTCCGATGAGGCGATATCCAGAGGATATTGTCACTTGTGTATTAGGTGTATATTGTCACTTGGTTCTGTCGTTTATGCCGATCATGTTTTTTCCCTGGAAGATTATAGTCTTTATCTCGGCATTGGCAAGCAAACATGGTTGAATTTGTAGAATTGGTGTGTTATCACAGTTGGGGCTAGCTAGGACTTGTTATTATGGCCAGAGCACATAAACGCTCAAATTAGCTAATTCAAGTTTGCTCTTGTGATAGTTAATCAAAATGACTTGAAGCGATCTTTTTGGTGTCTTGTAGGGAAGCTATTGTAACTTGGATAAGGAAGAAGGTTGGACCTGGTGTGTACAATGTATCAACAACAGAGAATGCTGAACGGATATTATCTTCTGAAGTAGAGTGGTGTTGGCTTTCCTTGATTCATTGGTGGTATGTTTTGCAATGTTTGTTTTTATGCCAGCTAGAAAGCCCGTTTCACAATCTTCTACCATTTCTTTATATGCTTCTTTGTTGTTAATGGGTCATATTTTGAGGTAATCCGATTCTTGTGTGAGGGCAAATTTTTTTTATGACCTGACAAAGGCCAATCCAATCCTCCATATATGTTTGTACAAGAGGAAGCAAAGCATAACGATAAATGAGGAGAATATAGGATTTGGTTATGGATGACATAACCTTGAATTAGGTGTTATCTAGAGGATCCTTTGATAACGTTGGTTATGATATATATTGTCACTTGTGATGATAATTTGAAAGTGTGTGCACAAATCTTGTTTTAGCTATACTTATTCGGTGTGATTACTATAATCTGCTATTTAATTGCCGAATATTATCACTTGTGATGACAATTAGGTGTCACTTGTGTTGACAATTAGGTGTGAATATTGTCACTTGTGATGACAATTTGGTGTGAATATTGTCACTTGTGATGACAATTAGGTGTGAATATTGTCACTTTGTGGTGACAATTAGGTGTGAAAATTGTCACTTGTGGTGACAATTAGGTGTGAAAATTGTCACTTGTGGTGACAATTAGGTGTGAATATTGTCACTTGTGTTGACAATTAGGTGTGAATATTGTCACTTTGTAGTAACAATTAGGTGTGAAAATTATCACTTGTGGTGACAATTAGGTGTGAATATTGTCACTTTGTGGTGACAATTAGGTGTGAATATTGTCACTTTGTGGTGACAATTGATGACAGTCAACGCCGGTCAACGGTCGGTCAGCGGTCGGTCAACACCGGTCAACGGTCGGTCAACTATTGGAGAGAGGGGTTATGCTATGTGTGCAAATATGACATATTGTAGTATTTTCTTACAATATGGCATTTTCCAAATGCCATATAGTCAAATCATTCTAGAATTTTTGGTTTTTCATGATGGTACCCAAGAAGAAAACTTTTTATGCAATAGTACCCTCAAAGTTTTCTAAATGTTCGGCTTGTACCTTGTGAATTTCTAGCTCTTTGATTATAGGGAACTCGTTTATTTTGAAAGAAAAATATTCTTTTTGTATTTTATAAGGTTAAAATCCAATTCTAACTTAGAAACATGTGAAATTAATTTTAAAAAACATATTTTTTAAAAATATGAGTTTGCGACAATAAAAGTGCATCGTAACGTATCGAAAATGTATTCATAAATGATATTATTACGATACATTATATTTTATAACGCTAAAAGTGATTCATAAAGCATTAAAAGTCTCTTCCTAATTTGAATACACTTTTAACACTTTGTAATGTATTTCTAATCTGGACCGTAGATGAAGACATATGGCCAAGTGTGTGTATTGTGGGGATTCCATAATTTTCTTGGATTTGTGGTTTCGAAAGACGTGTTGAGAGTTGATGAGAACGAGATCAAAGCTATCCGTGAATGGCCAACTCCCACGACACCAACCATGGTTTGTAGTTTCCATGGCTTGGCAAGGTTCCATAGGAGATTCGTTATGGAAAGTAAAAGATTTAAAGTTGTTATTATCTATTTGAGTTGAAAAAAAATTAAAATCAAGCGGGGCCAGAATAAACATGGTGGTTCGAAATTAGTCGTTTTTATAGAGGGATTGGGGTGGAGAGGGTGAATTGGGGGTGATTTTGGGGAGGTTAGGCTCCCTTAAAAATAAATGAGCTAAATAGGCTATCCATCCCCATATAAAAACCCACAATCCCTCTCTTTTCTCTCTCCTCCTCCTCATTTTTTTTCCTTCATTCATCTCTCCTCTCTCCCCTCTCTCCTTCTCCCTCTCCTACTCTCCCTCCCTCCCCTCTCCATTTTCTTTCCTTCTCCCTCTCCTACTCGCCCGCCCTCCCTCTCCTCATGCCGCCGCCGCCATCTACGACGTTCGAGCCGGATCAGGACTCCGTCGCCGCCGTCGCCCGCCCTCAGGTTCGTCCTCCATCTCTCTCTCTCTCTCTCTCTCTCTCTCTCTCTCTCTCTCTCTCTCTCTCTCTCTCTCTCTCTCTCTCTCTCTCTCTCCTAGATCTAGGCTCGTTGGAGCCAGATCTGGCCCCGAACGAGCCAGATCTGGGCTCGTGGGAGCCAGATCTAGGCTCAAACGAGCCAGATCTAGGCTCGTTCGAGCTAGATCTAGGGTTGGGTTTTTGAGTTTTTGGGTTTTTGGGTTTTTTGGATGACAAGTTGATATTAGGGTTTTTGGTACGATTTTACGATTTAGGGTGATGACAAGTGGATTTTTTATGAGTTCTGAGCAATTTAAGTTTGTTCTATGAATCTGACTGATGACAAGTTTTGTTTTAAGGTTCTGGGTGATGACAAGTTTTTTTGGGGGGGCCGGGTGATGACAAGTTTGTTTTTATGTGTTTTGGTGATTATATGTTTATTTACGGATCTGGAGTGATGACAAGTTTGTTTAAAGGTATTTAGGATGATTTTAAGGGGTCTAGGGTGATGACAAGTTCGTTTTGATGTGTTTTGGTGATTATAAGTTTGTTTTACGAATCTAGGTGATGACAAGTTTGTTTAAGGGTTTTGGGATGATTTTATGGTTCTGGGTGATGACAGGGTGTTTTTTATGGGTCTGGGTGATGACAAGTTCGTTTTTATGGATTTTGGCGATGACAAGTCCGTTTTTAATGTGTTTTGGTGATGACAAGTTGTTTTACGGTTCTGGAGGTGATGACACGTTTGTTTTACGGTTTTTTGGATGATTTTATGGGTTTGGGTATGTTTTTGGGTGATGACAAGTTTGTTTTACGAGTTGGGGTGATGACATGTTTTATTTTGCAATGTTAAATTTGTATATATATTACTTATAATTATGGCCTATTAGCTCAAATGGTAGAGCAATGTGCTTGATGCACAATAATGTGGGTTCAAATCCCACATAGGTCAATTTCTGAACTGGTCATCACCTGATGACATGTTTTTTACGTGAATGATGGGTTTTACCTCAACTTGTCATCAGATGACAAGTTGAGGTCGTGAATGGTGCGTTTTATCTAAACTGGTCATCACTGATGACAAGTTTTTTGTACGTGGACTAATGACAAGTAACTTGTCATCTGATGACACGTCACTTGTCACCACTAATGCCGCGCCGGTCAACGCCGGTCAACATCGGTCAACGCTGGTCAATGTCGGTCAACGCTTGATGGTGATAAGGGATGCTGACGTCATCAATGGCATATGATGACGCCATCTTGTAAATTTAAAAAAAAGGTGGGGGCAAAATTGGAAAAAAGCTTATGGGACCTCATTTTTTTTCCTTGTACCTTATTTACTCCATTTTTGTTTGCCCAAAGCCCATATACCCATTTTCGTCCGTTTTTATAGTATACTAGTTTAACCCCCGTAGCATGTACGGATCATGTGATTATAAACCCGATTTAATATAGGTATGTTACATGAACTTCTTCGATAGGAAATAATATACGTACATTGTTACATAGAAATTAATCCGTTATATAGATATAGATATGATTTCAAAGATTATTACATGATTTTATTTTCAATGGTTGTTTGAAAAGATAGGAAGTTAGGAAATATAGATTTAGTCTAATTATTTGTTCTAAAAAAAATCCGAAAAAATAGTCTCAGAATTGTATTTTCTAATTTTATCTTAATCTTTATTAAATAATAATATCGATATTATCTATAATATAAAGTGGAGTCAATGTCTTCACAAAAATTTCCGTCACTTGTCATTTTTATAATAAAATAATCAATTGTGCCCTCCTTCATATAATAAGTTGTAATCGATAATTTTGAAAATAATCTAATTAGGAAATAATTTCTATCGAACAACATATATATTTATATTATTTTCTATATATTTTGGAACAATAAAAATAAAATCAAGACTAATTTTGGAAATAATCTAATTAGAAAATGAATTTCTATCTAACAATATATATGTTAATAAATTCACTAAAAACAATGATTTCAAAGTACATAGTGTATTTTAATTTGTCTAAATTTACACATTACCTTTTATATATTATAAGATCTTCATATATCAAATTTGTAAGCTTTTCAATTATTACCTTATGTAAGTTTGTGTAATTAAATATAAAAAATAATTTGACTATTATTACCTTTTAATAGATAAAGATCACGTGATTATTAAAACTTTTAGATATCTTTCTATATGTTCCTATATGTTTAATAATTTTTGTACGGGAACTAGACCTGTCAATCGGGTCGGGTCTGGCGGGTTTGGGTCGGGTCGTTCTTGGGTTCGGGTTGAGTTCGGGTTCGGGTCGGGTTACGGGTCAAACTGTGTCGGGTCGCTTCGGGTATTCGGGTCGGCTAGGATCAACCCAACGGGTCAAGAGTATCAACGTTTTGACCAAAATTTAAATAAAGTATTATTTAAATAATAAAATTAGACCTGTTCAAATGCGGGCTTGGGCCGGGCTAAAACATTTTTTTTGCACGCATGTGCGGGCTGGGCCTGGCCCAGCCCGCAAATATGGGTTGAAAATGCTACCCAAGCCCGCCCGCCATTGCGGGCCGGGCTGGCCCATGGATAACCCGGCCCGTAAAAAAATCAAACAAATCGGAAGAGAGAGATCAGGAATGGCGAACGACGTGGCCTACCGGCATGACAGAGAGGGAGATCGGGAAGAGACTAGAGAGAGATGGGGAGGGAAAGTGAGTGAGAGATGCATGATGACAGGAAAGGTTGGAATGAGCGACGCAAATCTGTAAAACTTATATAAATGAAAGGATAGGGTTTGGAATTTTTGATGACATTGGTATAAATAAGTATTTATTAATAGATTCTTTTTATAATAATATACGGGCCGGGCCGAGCCTAGCGGCTCGGATGGGCTAAATAGTCAGTCCATACCCGGCCCGGATGAAATATGGGCGGGCCGGGCTTGGCCCGTAGGGCCTGAACGCTTGTCCAAGCCCGCCCATATTTGCGGGCGGGCTGAGCCGCGTTTGGACAGGTCTAAATAAAATATAATAATGAAATATTATTCTTTAAATATTTTAATAATAAAATGTATCATAATTTTTGTATATTGTAATATAATTTAAACTATAAAAATCAAGACCGACCAAATGGGTTCGGGTTTAACCCTGGGTTCGGGTTTAACCCTGGGTTCGGGTTTCAATCGGGTCGGGTTGAAACTGGGTCACGGGTCTAAATTTTCGGGTTGAAACCCAAAATTTTCGGGTCGGGTCGGGTTTGCCAATCAGGTCATCTTTTGACATGTCTAACGGGAACTAATCACAATAAATTTATGTACGTGTCTAATAAAGATCCATTTATGTACGGAAACTCTCTTTCTATAGATATCTTCCTATATGTTCTTTAAAATTATTAGATCATACATATTTATCTTTTTATTATGATTAGTATTTTTTTTGTTGATTTAAATCAACTCATAATCACAACTATATACTAAAATGAAGATTAGAAATAATATTTAGCCTAACACGTATCACATTCCATTGGCCGCATCATTCATCTTTAATAAAACAATTTCCTATCGTTTTTCACACAAGCATATGCATGAAATTAGCTACACGTGTACATCGGATTACTAGATGGTGGTTATTACACAACTCCACACGCATTTAAGTTACAAAAGATATGTTTTCCCCCCATAAAGAAAGTTACAAAATTGTACGCGTTTAAATTATGTTGTGATCAATGGTCCACACTGCCACATGGAGAACTCCATATGCATTTAACTTACAAGAATGATGTTTCTAAAGCCCGCAAGAAAGTCACAAAAATGTTATACGCGTTTAAATTATCATAAGTCCACATTAGAAACCTCCAAACTAGTAACAAACATCAAAACAAATGGTTCAACAAGTGCCTTCACAATTTGTGAATTTCTTCTTCGATCTAGATGAAATAAATACTCCCTTTTTTCATTTTATTTTAAACTCTTAAACACCTTTTTTGGTATTTTATAGAACATTCTAAGTTAAATTATATTATATATTATATTATATAGTAAAGCGGAGGTTATAAATATTATTTAGCTCGACACGTGTCACCTCCTCATTGAGTCGCATCACCAATATTTATTAAAATAATTTAATTTGTTTAATTGGTTAAAATTTCATTGTATTTTCCACAATAGATTTCTTCTTTATCTATTATTTTTTCTTTTTTTAAAAAAAATATATTCAAATCTATGCATATAATAATACTAGGGTAATTGCAGACTTTTTTTTAAATATTTATATTATTTTACATGATTATTAAATACATGATTATTTTAAGAACTTTAATATATATTATCAGTTTGGATATACATTTAGTATTCTAATTAATTATGTTTAATTATTAATTATATATATATATATTATGTTTAAGATTTTATATGAAACTATTATTTAAGAATTTAATTTTTTAGTTAAATTTAATGCGTTATACTAGTATAACTATTATGACACACTTGGTAAAGGAATTTGTTGGTTGTCTCGCTACCGTGGCGAAATATGAGTCTCGTGCGTCAATGTGGTTGGCTAGTGGGCCCATCCGGTATGTAAAAAAATACTAATTAACTTTCAGATTTGGAGCGAGAATGACCACATATAATCCGGGGGCGGAAATGCGACGGTGGTTATCAGTTCCTTCATCCACCTCGGAATCTTCACTCTATTTTTTTTTTTTGCACACCTTGAATTGCTCATTTTCTTCTTCTTGTAGGTTTAACTTTTTTCAATTCGAATTGGTTTGATGTTAATTTTAGGGTTTTTTTTAGCATTGGTATCCTTCGACTCGTCGCCACCGCAGTCGTCATGACGGAACGCCGTCACCGTCTCCGACGTCACTGCTCCCCGACCTCCCTCCCCTGGCGTCCTCCTCCTTCCTTGTCTTCCGCTGCTTCTCGTCTTCGTCCCCATATCCGTCCCGCTCCCCAATTCCAGTGTCGTTCTCCAGATCTAAAAGTATTTTTTTTTAAATCAAAATCCAGATCTAAAAGTTAAAAAATGAAAGTTAATTTGTTTTTAGATGTTGGCTGGGTCCACCCCAACCACATCGATCGGTACCACGTCAATACGGGATCTCGCCCACCGGTGAGACAACCAGCAAATTCCTTTAGTAAAATATTTATGATGCTCCATAATACAGTACTGTATAATGGAAAAGACTTTAGAGTAAACATAGGGTGGACCACGTCGAATATGTGACATCAAATGCAATGCATCATGTCACACATCACGTACGCGAGGTACAATCTCGGTGTCGAAAAGTGAGTGGCATTTGTTTCGCATTTTATATTTTTTAGTACTCGTACCTTACGACCATATGAATGCTACTGTACTAGTTTGAATGGATTACTCTCTCCGTCCCAAATTGTTTGTCCATAAAGGACGGTTTGCACGGTTATTAATAAATACTGTAAAAGTTGAATGATAGGGTAATAAAGTGATGAAGTTGATTGAAAAGTTGGATAATGGTGGTAATATATAAGAGTAGATGAGGATAATTTTGTAATTTTATAGGAAAAAGTGATAAAGTTGATGAAAAAGTTGGGTTATTAATGTAATATATGAGATTGAATAAGGGTAAAAGTGTAAAAGCGTATAGATAAAAATGGAAAGATTTGAAAGATGGACAAACTTTTTGGGACGACTGAAATGGAAAGACGACTGAAATGGTGTACTATACTCCCTCCGTCCCTTTATGTTTGTCCATCTTTCCGTTTTCGTCGTCCCGGAATGTTTGTCCACAATTCTATTCTTTCTATTTATATCACTACTTTTTTACACTTTTACCCTTATATATTCTACTTTTTACTTACTTTTCTTTCCCATTTCTCTCTCCATCCAATCATCTCCATCAAATACATTACAAATAAACTCTCATAAACCCAAAAATAAACAATATTTCAATAATTTTTTTTAATAATCATGCTTATTGAATTTTTTCCATTAAGAAAACACCCATTTAAGGTATATTTGGATTAATTTTTTTGAGCTAAATTTCTCGACCTCTATTTTAGTTCATTTTTTAATCTTAACCCATCTTCACCTTCTTCATTTCAACCACTCATATTACTCCACCAAATACCTCTTATACATTTTCTTAATTTACGCGAAATTATGCTTTATGGACATACATATAGGGACGGAGGGAGTATTAAAGTTGTAAGACTATTCGATCACTTAATTCCAACTTCTACTCAATCCGAACTTAAAATGACTAATTTACCGAACCTATCATATTGATAGCTTTATTTTCTATATATAACAACACAAACCTGTACTCAATCCGAATTCAAAATGACCAATGTACAGAATTGACCCATAAATGGGTTTATTCTCCACATATAACATAACAAACTTATACTCAATCCAAACTCAAGTGTCCCCAACCTATAGAACTTATCGTTTATTATCCATACATAACGGTCCAAACTTGTACTCAATTCAAACTCAAAACGATCAACCTATCAAATCGACCCTATCAATAGGTTTATTCTCCATATATGACATCTCAACCTTGTACATAATACGAAATCAAAATAACCGGCTTATCAAAGGACTTATTTAATAGTTTTATTCTTGATACATAGATAATTTTTTATAAAATTTTCTATCATAAAGTCATCTCCATACACATTCGATATTTCGGATCATTATGATAAATGTCCATATTTAGTATTAAGAAATTAAGAAATAATTTATGTAATTAAATATTTGCGTGGTAAAAATATTAATTGATTTTTGTAAATAATTTTAATATATCAATACCAATAGTTCTATTTTCCTTATATAACAACTCAAACTTCTACTCAATCCAAACTTAAAATGACTAACCTACCAAACCTATCATATTGATAGCTTTATTTTCTATATATAACAACAAAAACCTGTACTCAATCCGAATTCAAAATGACCAATGTACAGAATTGACCCATAAATGGGTTTATTCTCCACATATAACATAACAAACTTATACTCAATCCAAACTCAAATGACCAACCTATAGATTTTATCGTTTATTCTCCATATATAACGGCCCAAACTTATACTCAATTCAAGCTCAAAAAGATCAACCTATCAAATCAACCCTATCAATAGGTTTATTCTCCATATATGACATCTCAGCCTTGTACATAATACAAAATCAAAATAACCGACTTATCAAACGACTTATTTAATAGTTTTATTATTGATACATTGATAACTTTTTATAAAATTTTCGATTATATTGTCATCTCCATACACATTCGATATTTCGGATCATTATGATAAATGTCCATCTTTAGTATTAAGAAATTAAGAAATAATTTGTGTAATTAAATATCTGCGTGTTAAAAGTATTAATTGAGGTTCTAAATAATTTTAATATATCAATACTAATAGGTTTATTTTCCATGTCTAACAACTGAAACTTCTACTCAATCTGAATGTAAAATGACTAACATACCAAACCTATCATGTTGATAGCTTTATTTTCTATATATAATAGCACAAACCTGTACTCAATCCGAATTCAAAATGACCAATGTACAGAATTGACCCATAAATGGGTTTATTCTCCACATATAACATAACAAACTTATACTCAATCCAAACTCAAATGACCAACCTATAGAACTTATCGTTTATTCTCCATACATAACGGTCCAAACTTGTACTCAATTCAAACTCAAAATGATCAGCCTATCAGATCGACCCTATCAATCAAAATGATCAACCTATCAAATCGACCCTATCAATAGGTTTATTATGATATACATACACTTTCGATATTTCGGATTATTATGATATATGTCCATATTTAGTATTAAGAAATAATTTGTATAATTAAATATTTGCGTGTTAAAAATATTAATTGAATTTGTAAATAATTTTAATATATCAATATTAAGTCAAGATAGAATGTTTAAATAACTAAGTATGAATATTTAATTGAATATTCTATTATATATTGAACTCTATTTAAAATACTTATATCATTGATTCATTAAAGAAAGAATTGGTTGAAACGTCACTAAGACCCTATCTAAATAGCCGCTTGGGTAAAAATCCGAGTATTTGCAAAAGTAGCAAAAATAAAAAAAAAGAAATAAAGGGTTTCTCATTTCCTCTCTCTGTAACTCCCAATTTTGACTTTCAGATTTTTCTGATGACTTTTCTCTGCAAACTCTCACTTTGTTTCAATCAATTCCGATCCTCCCTCTCCGACCTCCGATTAGCACCATCAGTGAGGCTCCGGTGAAGAAGAATCTCGGAGGTTTTAGTCGCTCCTCGTCGTCATTATCCAGAATCGTTCGATGCTCTAACGGAAGAACGAAATTGGAGGCTGCGGAGGAAGATCGAAGATTGGAAGAGAAGAGGAGAGATCTTCATGTTGGTTTGGTATGTGGTGGCCCCTCCGTTGAGCGTGACATCTCTTTGAAGTCCGTCGGATCGTTTCGGAAACTCGATCGCTCACAAGGTGATGAATCTAGTTCTGAAAGTGTGATTGTCCCCGTTGTTATGATCTCCATTGTTTTGTCTTGTTAAGAGATGTATTTTGCTGAATATTGGAGGTTGCTGTTTGTGCAGAAGAATTGAATGGAATTAGATAGTATCAAATCTTGTGTATGAATGATGTGAATTGTTGATCTTCTGCTGTTATGCTTTCCTGCTCAATGAAACTCTAGGCTAGAATTGATGATTTTCCTTTAAACGACGATGTTCTCTAGTTACTTGGATTGATTATTATAATGTTCTCACTTAGGTTTCCTACGGTTCCACTTTGTAACTTTAGCGATGATGTGGATTTTATATAGAATCTTCTTTTTGCTTTTTTTTTAACTGATGTTGCAATTGAAACATTGTTTTTGATAATTTTGAGTTGAAACATTACTGTTTGATCTAGTTGAAACATTGTTTTTGATAATTATATAAGAGATTTTTCCTAATCTAGTTGAAACATTATGTTTATGCTATATAGATCGGCAAAAGAGCCTGGATATAAAAATTCCGTTTTTCGTTGATTGTAATTTTGGATCACATTATTTTTGAGTTGACAGAGTAATTAAGTGTCACTTGAGTGGATAGAATAATTAATTGTCATTTGTGATGACAGAATAATTAATTTTGGATCGCATTCTTTTCGTTGACTGAATGACTTTTTTTTGTTTATATATTTGACATATATTGTCACTTGTGATGATAATTTGGAGTTGTGTGCATAAGTCTTGTTTTATCTATACTTATTCGGTGTGATTACTATATTCTTCTAGTTATTTGTTGAATATTGTCATGTGTGATGACAATTAGGTATTATCAAGAAGATCCTTTGATAACATTGGTGATGATATATATTGTCACTTTTGATGATAATTTGGAGTTGTGTGCATAAGTCTTGTTTTAGCTATACTTATTCGGTGTGGTTACTATAATTTTCTAGTTATCTGCTGAATATTGTCATTTGCAATGACAATTAGGTGTTATCAAGAATCTTTTGATAACATTGGTGATGATATATATTGTCACTTGTGTGATAGTTTGGATTTATGTGCATAAGTCTTGTTTTAGCTATAATTATTCGGTATGATTACTATAATCTTCTAGTTAATTGTTGAATAGTGTCACTTGTGATGACAATTAGGTGTCACTTGTGGTGACAATTAGGTGTGAATATTGTCACTTGTGGTGACAATTAGGTGTGAATATTGTCACTCGTGGTGACAATTAGGTGTGAATATTGTCACTCGTGGTGACAATTAGGTGTGAATATTGTCACTCGTGGTGACAATTAGGCGTGAATATTGAGTGACAATTAGTTGTGAATATTGTCACTCGTGGTGACAATTAGGTGTGAATATTGTCACTCGGGGTGACAATTAGGTGTGAATATTGTCACTTGTGGTGACAATTAGGTGTGAATATTGTCACTTTGTGGTGACAACTGAGGATGGATTCATTTTCTACCACATTATCAATAATTCTTACACACGAGTTTATATATAACCCTCAAATATCCATGATAACAATTTAATTAATAAATAAATAAAGGACAATTAAATTTTGTAATAATTCTCACGCACGACTTTATACCCTTATTGAGGATTGGATAATATATCATAGATTGATTTTTTTTTATTGTCCTGGCGTGGATTAGTTTTATTCTGGCCCCGCTTGATTTTAGTTTTTTTTTATAACTCAAATAGATAATAATAACTAATTTATATCTTTTACTTTCCTTAATTATCTAATCCTCCGTTTTATCTTTAAAGTCATACTATATTACTATCTATAATTAATTTTATCTTCCTTGAATAGGCCACCACAATAATTTTGAATTTTTATCTGACCAAAAAAAAAATTTTGAATTTTTGAAGTTTAATAATATTTATTCTATTATTTAGTCCTATAGAATCAATAAGCCATTACATTCTGTTTTTTGTATTTGAATAAAACAACGGGAAGTCATATAACTAACATTAATTTAATTAATTTTGGAATTCATAAAATTTAAAAATTTATATATAAATCTTTTACTCTCACTCCACCTTATATGTTTTATAAAATAGTTTCTGTTAATTTCCCAATATTTTCTATACCAATTATTTTCTAGATTCAGCTTATTGTGTAATTTGGAAATATATTATATTTTAATACTCCGTAAGATCTTTTTGGTCTATTCATACATATAAAGGCAAAATATTATTCATTAAATATTATGATTAAAATTACTACATGTTTAATTTGGGTATATAAAGTTGGAGCTTTGCATAATAAAATATATAAGTAAATATAAAATGCATAATAAAGTATTTTATTGACTATAATATATAAGTCCATGATTTGCATAATAATATATTCTCATTCAATCATTTATCAATTAAAATTTGTAATATTCGATGAAACCATATTATGTTAAAACTTTTGTTATACATTTCACATTAATATTCTATTTATTATATATCGAATAATAAATTTTAAAATATAAGTCGTGCAAGACACGACGGGTACAACTAGTTTAATTAATAGTAAGCCCAAAGAAGTTGTGGGATAAGCACGCTTAAATTTGAGTCATGAATTGGAGTTTTTGTTTTCACGTTTCTGGCTTGCAACACTTTGTTTAGGAGTTATGGTGGGCTTTTGGAGGTAATCTTGATGTACTTGGAAAGCCAAGTATACGAGCAAACTTTCATATTTTCACTCAAGAGTCCAAATTCTCACTTGAAGCGGTCAAAACATTTTACAAAAGGGTCACTAGTGGAAAACTCGAGTTGAGCATAAGATCTTGAAGGAGAATCGGAGAGGGCAACAAAGTTATGCCCTCAGTAGAAAACTTGACTAGCTTTTGGTGACTTGGACCCAGTTTATTTTGCCCAACCCTAGCCACCACCCCCGTACCCGTTATCCCACTCCGCCATCATTTCTCCTACCACCACCACAATCATATTGAGGAAATTGGAGAAGACAATATGTGAGAGCAATTTTTCTGTACGATTCATTAGACAGAATTTACAATATATACGGCTAATGACTTGGGCCCTAATTAAGGCCATATACAAGATATACAAAATCTTTGCCTAAAATAACCGCCAATACTCCCCCTCAAGTTGGAGCATGGAGATCTCGAATGCCCAACTTGGAGAGAAGATACAAGAATTGTTGTTTGCCTAGGGCCTTGGTAAATATGTCCGCCAATTGCTCATTGTAACGAATGTAGGATGTAGTGATGCAGCCGCATTGAATCAAGTCCCGAACAAAATGGCAGTCAATCTCAATGTGCTTAGTGCGCTCATGGAAGACCGGATTAGCAGAAATGTGAAGAGCAGCTTGACTATCACACATAAGCCGCATAGGAGACGTGTGAAGGTAGCCGAGGTCTCTTAAGAAAGCTTTGAGCCATAGGAGCTCACAAGCTGCAGTAGGCATGGATCTGTATTCAGCTTCAACAGAGGAGCGTGATACCGTTGGTTGCTTCTTAGTCTTCCATGAAACGGGAGAGGAGCCCAAAGTTACAAAATAGCCTGTAAGAGAGCGCCGAGTAAGGGGACATGCGGCCCAGTCTGAGTCACAATAAGCTGTAAGGTGCAAAGAACTGTCTCGTTTAAGAAGAAGACCTTGCCCGGGATGAGCTTTAATATAGTGGAGAACCCGAAGAGCAGCATGCCAGTGATCAACCTTAGGAGACTGCATGAATTGCGAAAGAATGTGCACGGAGTAGCTGAGCTCGGGTCGAGTGATTGTTAAATAAATCAATCGACCGATTAGTCTTCTATATCGATCAGGCTGATCAAAATCAGGACCAGTGGCACTCGCTAGATCATGGTTCTGCGGCATAGGAAAGGAGGCCGGTTTAGCACCGAGTAGACCAGCCTCAGACAAGATTTCAAGAGCGTATTTCCTTTGAGAGACGTACAAACCGTCTTTCCCGTGAGCAATTTCAAGGCCTAAAAAATACCGCAGAGTACCAAGATCTTTCATTTGAAAGCATGTACTCAAATAAGATTTCAAGCGAGTAATCTCAGCAGCCGCATCCCCTGCAATAATCAAGTCATCGACGTACACTAAAATATGTAGTGTAGTGTGAGGCCGAATGAGAGAGAATAGAGAGTAATCTGCATAGGATTGCTTGAATCCGATAGTGATGAGAGCGGAAGCAAGCTTAGCAAACCAGTTTCTCGGAGCCTGACGAAGACCATAGAGAGATTTGCGAAGACGACAAACCTTGCCTGAAGGAGAAGAAAAACTTGGAGGAGGAAGCATATAAACTTCCTCATCAAGATCGCCATGTAAGAAAGCATTATGGACATCTATCTGATGCAAGGACCATCCACGAATTGCGGCAACAGACAGAAACGTCCGAACAGACGTCATTTTGGCCACGGGTGCAAAAGTTTCGTTGAAGTCAATCCCTTCAACCTGTTTATTTCCAAGAACAACAAGACGTGCTTTGTGACGTTCAATAGAGCCATCCACCTTGTATTTTATCCGAAACACCCATTTACAACCAATGGGCTTCTTGCCTGTAGGAAGATTTTCAAGAGACCATGTGCCATTTTTCTCTAAAGCCTGTAACTCAGTGGTCATGGCATTACGCCATTCGATACAAGTCATAGCGTCCTTAAAAGAACGAGGCTCAATAGTAGCTGAAACAGATGCTAAGAAATGTGTGTAGGGCTTAGAGAAATTTGCACAAGTAGCGTAATTAACCAAAGGATAAGCGTTACATGAGGATGGTGTCAGGGAAGGCGAGGAGAGAGCTAGAGGGGGTGTAATAGTGCGAGTAGTCTTGCACACAAATTCATGCAGCCGAGTCGAGGGCTGGCGTGGCCGGGTGCTGCGACGAAGAGGCTCGGCCTCGAGCTGTTGTTGCGGCGCAAGTGGATTAGGTGCAAGAGCGGCCGGCTGCTGTGCTGCTGGGTCGACAACAGGCGGTGGCAAGACAGGTAAGCTCCCCCTATCAGTGAGCGGCATAGACAAGTCAAAGGTAGATGGTAGTGGTTCTGAAGAGGAATCATCAACCACAACTGAAGCCAAAGTTGCAAAAGGGAATTGAGTCTCATCAAACACCACATCTCGTGACTCAAGGAACGTTTTGGTATCAAGATCATAAAGACGCCATGCTTTCTTGCCAAACGGATAACCCAGAAACACGCAACGACGACTACGAGAAGCAAACTTGTCTTTATCACGAGGCATTTTGGAAGCATAAGAAAGACAACCAAAAATGCGAACGTGGTCATAAGAGGGAGCCTTACCAAAGAGCATTTCATATGGTGTCTTGAAGCCAAGCACCTTAGAAGGAGTCCTGTTAATCAAATACGCAGCTGTAAGAGCACACTCGCCCCAAAACTCTATGGGCAACGAGGCTTGAAATCTGAGCGCCCGAGCTACGTTTAATAAGTGACGGTGCTTACGTTCGACCCGTCCATTCTGCTGAGAAGTGGCAACACAAGAGGTCTCAAAAATAATTCCAAAAGACAAGAAAAATGATTTCAAAGGCAGAAATTCAGTCCCATTATCAGTTCGGAACCGTTTGACCTATTTCTGAAACTGAGTTTGAGCATATGCACAGAAATTTTGCACTAAACGGACGACATCAGTTTTAGTGCCAAGTAACGAGACCCAAACAAAATGAGAGTAATGTAAGAAAATAGCGAGCACCAGAAGTAGAGGAGACACTGTAAGGTCCCCAGACATCAGCATGAATGAGTTCAAATAAATCACCGGCTTTATTATTGCTCACAGGAAAAACATCACGAGTTTGTTTAGACTGAAGACAAATAGAACATGGTTCAAAAGGTTTGAACTTATCATGAACGACAGAAGGCAAATGCAAAATAGACTGAAATGTCGGGTGACCAAGACGCTTATGCAAAACATCAGATGAGATAGAAGCTGCAACATAGCCGACTTGAGTAGGAAGACGTCCGGACCGCAGCCACCCCGCCTCTAGCTTCACCGACCCCAATCACCGTCCTCGAAATGCGGTCCTGAAGCACACACAACTTATCAGTGAGAGTGGCAACAAGACAGGAATCAACAATTAAGCGTGCAAAAGAGATTAAGTTGCAATGCAAATGTGGCACATATAACACATTCTTAAGATGCAATGAGTCAGACAAGAAAACAGAGCCTGCTTGAGAAGCTGTAGAGTGAGAATTATCAGGCAAAATAATGACAGAGTCAGGAATAGAGTGACAATTTGAGAGAATGGCCCTGTTGCCAGTCATGTGATACGAAGCACCGGTGTCAAGGATCCATTCATCCGACATCTTACCGACTAAAGTGTCTTCGGTAGAACCTATGAATTTTTCAAGCATCTGAATCATGGACTGTCAGTCGACATCAAAGAGAGCCGGAACCAGCGATGCACGATCTTGTTGGGTAAAACGCGGAGCATTCGGTGGTGGTGAGGGAGCAGCAGAGACGGCATTAGCAACACTGACAGGAGTGGAACCCGGACGATGGGGAGAGGGTGAAGAAGAGCCGGACTGTTTCTTACTTGTAGCAGTGGAGTTTGAATCAGCCCGCTTTTTCTTAGTTTCTTCCCAACAATCTGGATATCCGATCAATTTAAAGCATGAGGCGACTTCATGGCCAGGGCGATTGCAATGAGTGCAAAAGCGATTGTCTGGTGCGTCAGGATTAGAATCAGAACGGGGCTGAGGCGGACGCGACGAAGGTCGAGATGGTTGAGTAGAACGACCTCTGGCTGCGAGAGCAATAGCATCTGTTTTGGCAGCCCGCTCAGCGGCCATGGACCGATGATCTCTTCCTGAACCGCTAGAGAGTAAGCACGATTGAGATCCGAAAGGGGATCTTGAGTGAGCACATTGGAGCGAAGATTTCCATAGGCGTCATCATCCAAACCCATAAGGAACTGGAGAACGACGTCTTCATCGTGTGCCGATTGGACGGTAGTTGGCCAATCACACGTACACTTCCCACATGAGCAGCCTTTAATTTTGTTGTAAGCAGACAATTCTTCTTGAAGATGACAAAGGCGTCCATAGTAGGCAGAGATAGATTGACCATTCTGCTGACAACGGCTAATCTCGGATTTCAGTTGGTAAATACAGGGGATATTACCGACTGAAAAACGCTGCTTGATGTTATCCCATAACGCCTTGACAGAGTCAGAGTAGGGCAGCGAGGAGCGCAAGCCGGGATCGATGGACTGAAGAATCCAACCCACCATCATGGAGTTAACGCTACACCAATCTTCGTAAGCGTCGGTTTTTTCATCGGGTCGTTGAATGGAGCCATCAATGAACACAAGCTTTCGTCGGGCTCGAAAAGCATTACGGATAGACTTCTCCCATTCAGGGAAATTGTCGCCTTTGAGAATAACATGACTGATCTTCATGCCGGTATGATCGGACGGATGTAGGTAATAGGGAGACGTGGTATCGAGGGCACCACGTTTAGGGGTCGAACTGTTGGCGGCGGCCTGAGCAGCATCGGTAAGGGCTTTGATGGCAGCAGCAAGTGCAACCGGGTCTGCCATGGTACACGTTCAAGTCACTTAGAACGTGAAAAAAAATCAGGAAGGGAGGCAGAAAAAAAACGTCAATTTTGGTTAGGGTTTGGCTCTGATGCCATGAGGAAATTGAAGAAGACAATATGTGGGAGCAATTTTTCTGTACGATTCATTGGACAGAATTTACAATATATATGGCTAATGACTTGGGCCCTAATTAAGGCCATATACAAGATATACAAAATCTTTGCCTAAAATAACCGCCAATACATATAAATCATCATTATTATTATTAGAGAAATTTGCACTAAACCACCCGTTAAATAGGCGAATTTACACTTAACCACCCGTTATACAAAAATTTGTTTTAAACCACCCAAAACTTCAATTCTGTTAACAAATAGCCACCCATGGCGTTTTTCCGTCAAAAAATCCGTTAAATCACGCAATTTGACCATTTTACCCTCGAACCCAAAACCGAATTAATCTACTTAAAGTTTATTTAATTAAATTCCAAGGTTTCCACCAAAAAAAAAATTCCAAGGTTGTTATCAAAAATAAATAAATTAAATTGCAAGGTCATCTTTTGACCAAATACTATCCTAAGAGCATGTACAATGGTGAGGAATCACCCTCCTCTTAGTACACTTTTTCTTTCAAGAGGACATCTTCTTTGTTGTAGAATTTGTAAAGAGGATCCTCTTTCAAAGAGTATTGTTCACAATCCTCCTTCTATAGAGGATTTCTTACATGGGCTCTTGTGCAAAAGAGGAAACAAGTGCAAGTGGTACGTTGACATGTGTCCATTTAAACACTCATCTACTTTATTTATTTCACTTCAATTTACACTTTTTAATTTTCTAACTAAAAATTGAATCAATGTGAGATTATCTTAAAATTACAAAATTAGTTAGTGTTTATAATTTATTTTTGTCTATAAAATGAGTCCAAATTTACCTTATTATTATATAAATTAGTTTTTTTTTCCCTCTTCTTATTCCATGGATCATAAATTCATAATGTCTATAATAAATGTTATTTTTATTTTACATCTTTTTAATATAATTTAGAATATTGCTTGAAGATATGTTTACCTTATTATTATATAAATTAGTTTTTTTTTTCATTTGCAATCCAATCTATATTATCACAAGTTATTTACAATTTTATTAACTACACTAAATTAGTTTATTAAATATAGTTTAATTATTAATTAAGTTGAGTAATTAATTTTATCATACTCTTGATTATATAGAATATGGAGTGAGTATATACATATAAAATAGGAGAGGAAATATAAGAGGATCCTCTCCATTGTAGGGAAAAATAAAGAAAGATGATGAGGAAGAGGAATGAAAAAGTAGAAAATGAGGTGGATGAGAGAGGAGATGATGTATCAAATGGAGAAAAGAAGAGAGAAAATTGAGAGAGGATTGCACCTTCTCACCATTGTACATGCTCTAACACATGAGTAAACCCTCGGTGGTCCCCCCAATTCACCCCTCCTTGCTTTTCTTTCCAACGCACCACCGTCTTCTTTCTTTCTTTGGAGATGCAGAACCGTCCGGCCTCCCTCTATCCACGCCGGCTTCCTGGCCCGACTCAACTTCTGCAGCCCCAACTCCGGTCCTCATCCTCCCCGGCTCTCCCGCTCGTCAGCCCGACTCCCTCTCTCTGCCTCTCGCCGCTCTGCCCAAACGCCGCCCGACCCCTTCCCGGATCCAGATCTGGGTTCCAGCAAACGCACGCCGGCAGGAACCCAACCCCTACAACAGATCCGGGTTCCTCTCTCTGATCTTGTGCTAGATCTGGGTTCCTCCGGCGAGACTCGTCGAAGATCCGGCCGCGAATTTTCATGTCCGCCGCCTGCAATAGATCCGCCAACGAGGACGCCGATGAGCCGGTTACGCCGTCGATCGCGCCGACAGAGTGATACGCTCCGAGCGAGGTGAGCGTCGATTGGAGCGTGACGACGGCGGAAGGCTTCGACCGCGCCGGTGAGTCGGAGTGAGGTTACGCCGGGATAGGGGCCGAAGTACAGATCCACCGCCGACGAGAGCAAGAGGAAAGAGAACAGTGGAGGGTTGATGACGAGTTGTAGGTGCGAAAAGGCAAAAGACGAAGAAGAAAAGGAAGGGCAAGAAGAACCTACCGGCGGCAGAGGTTCAATGGGGCCGGCGAGACGAAAGAAGAAGATGAACAGTTGAGGGTAAAATCGTCAAAGTACAGGATTTAACGGCATTTTTGACGAAAAACACAATGGGTGGCTATTTGTTAACGGAATTGAAGTTTTGGGTGGTTTAAAACAAATTTTTGTATAACGGGTGGTTAAGTGTAAATTCGCCTATTTAGCGGGTGGTTTAGTGTAAATTTCTCTTATTATTATATACTATATGAATTTTTAGGTATATCATGATCTTTTATGCCATGCTAACATTTTTAAACATAATTAAAATAGTTTAAAATTCAAAGTTTCAAAAATTAAAACTGATTTCGGTTTTTAAAAACCAAAAACTAAAATGATTACCAATTTAAACGGGTAAATTTTTGGTTCCGGTCCACATCCTGCTAAATTTTTGGACTGATATGTGCAGGGCGCCCTCTCAACTCCGGAAAGTAGGCCAACCAGAAGGTAGTAAGCAAATCAATCGAGCTCGCACCTTGCTTTCCTTGGACGAAAATCTTCTGTCCCTCCGCACGTCCCACTCCTTCCTATTGGTCGATGTTATTTATTTCAGTAGAATTAAAGGGAAAATATAGGGGGAACCCATAGTTTCGACCAATAGGAAGGGAGGGATACGGGAGTGGGACGTGCTAAGGGGACAGAAGATTTGAATCTCTTTCCTCGGCATTTCGAAGGTATTAATTTAAGAATCCCCTTAAATCAGCTTGTCCTATCAACACAAGAAAGCAAAATATATGTAGCTTACTGAGCTTGGCATTGTCTTCTGTAAGTGCTCATTTTCATCATCGCATTCAATAATCTAAAAAAAAATGAGCAAAAATATAAGAGTTTGAACAGCTGGGGATTGGTAGGTCTCAGCAAAGCAGACAATCAAGAGCTAATGAGTTCCGTGATACGGAGTATCATTGTTCACCAAAAAAAAATACGGAGTATCATTTAATTTCTCACTCGGGCAATTCATCGAACAGGTGGTGTACATCATTAACCTCCAGAGTTCCCACTACATTTTACGGCTCAATAATCCAGGGGTGAGGGGTCGTATTAGATCTGACCGTTAGAGACTAGTATTTGTAATTTTGTACGTAAATAAGGAAAGAAACGGGTAACAAACTCACAACAACTGTCAAATTTCAACTACAAAAATTACAGCTGTCAAACAGAGAGAAATAGCCATATCTAAAACACAATCTAAAACAGATCTCACTCCTCTGTACTCTGTGTTCAAATATGGCAAGTGCCTACACTCCCCTTAACCCCAACTCCATCCTTGCGCCTTACGCTTTCCCCGAGCCTATAAATAAAACCCACATTGCCCACTCTCATCTCATTCTCGCTCATCCTCTTCAATTCCCCCTCTCAATTCTTCCTCTGCCTTGGCAATTTCATTCAATTGCTCTGTTTTTCTCGCGATCATTGCTCTGTTTTTTGGCGATCATGGAATCCCGCCCCTGTTTCAAGCTCTTCGGCGTCCAGATACCGGTGCCTGAAACCCGGGCAGCCCCAGTCCTGATATTCCGGAAGCGGCTCTTCGAGTCGGACGTGAGAGGCGGCCTCACGCGCCTGACGATGCCCTACAACCAGCTGATGGCCAAGACCACCCACTTCTTGCGCGATCACGAGGACCGCCTCCTCCAAAGCCGGGACGGGAGGGGCAGGCTGCTGAAGATCCCGGTCCAGGTCATCGATCCTCGTGAGGGATCCCACAACCTGACGCTGAGCCGCTGGGTTTACAACAAGCCCCCGCGTTCCAGGCTCGAGTTGGTGTCGAGGCGGTCGGGTGGCAGGAAGAGGAGCGATCGTCCGAGCTGGTCTTACGCGCTGTGTGGCGGCTGGAAGAGGCTTGTGGAGTCCAGTGGGCTGAAGAAGGGCGATCTCGTCGAAGTCTGGGCTTTTCGGAGGGGTACTGACGATGGCGGCCTTGGGTTCTTGATCAAGAAGTTGGGGAGGGAGCCTGTGGCTGATTGTGGTTTGGCTCAAGATGGGTGCAAGAAGATGAGGACTGATGCGAATGTCGTCAAAACTGAGCTGTCCGCTTGACTGATCGTACACGAACACGATGACTAGTTTACTTAGTATTTGATCCCCTGTTCATCGGAAGCCAAATTTTGAAAGTGTTTGTTTAGGGCTATGGATTAACGGGTTTAATTTTTACGATTAGATTGCGATTGTTGATTAGGTTCTCATGTATGCTACATATATAAGGAGATTAATTAGTAGTGTAAGTAAGCAGATTGCTTTTCTAATTAGGAAAGATTATTCATGTTCAGTTGATGACATTGTTCAGGCTATTCTTGTTCTTAATGGTGACATATAGTATTTGTTATTTTTCTGTTGATAAATGATAATGAATGAATAAGCACAACTTTGTGTTAGATTTTGGAGATGACGTGTAACATGATTGTCATGACTTGAATTGATGCTGTAATTCAATTTTACGGCGTATTTCCTTTTTGGCCATAGGCGTAATTTTTTATTTTTTTTTACTTCAGATTGCTAATGCTAGCCTAATAATGACCTTCAAAACATTAGAGCATTCACAATGGAGAAATTGTGAAATATTTGTAAATTTTATAGAAAAAAATAAATATAAAAAATTCTGACATTAATCAGAAAAATTTTCTTTTTCTTTTCTCATTCTATTCTTCTACAAGAAATTTGGTCTGACATAAGAAATGCTTTTTTCTGACAAATATCTAATTATAGTTAATTTACTTTTTTCTTTTAAGATTAAGAAATTTGCACACTCTCTCTTTTTTTTTTGGTTGAAGGAGAGGCGGCACTCTCCGGCTCCTCGAGGGAGCGTTTTATTAAATTAAAATAAAATGGGCTAAGTAGTCATCAAGCGGGGGATAGCCCGACCCCTTACATCATCAAGCACGAGAAAAGAAATCCCCTCCGGCGGGGCAAGCAATACATGGCAACCAAGTTCAAAATTAAAAGCTAAAAACGCTAATCGGTCGGCCACAACATTAGCCTCCCGATAAACATGACGGAACTGAACCTGCCAGTTCCTACTAATAAAGCCGTGGCACCTAGACACCAGGCTAGCGAGCGGGTGACTCTTATTTATTCTAGAGTTTATAAAATTAATAGCAAGTAGAGAGTCCGACTCAACAAGCACGCGACGGAATCCCTTGTCCCAAGCCATTTGAAGCCCGTCGATAATTCCCCAAAGCTCCGCCATCGGGACCGTGCACTCCCCAATGTTATGAACAAAGCCACAAATCCATCGACCATCCGAGTCCCGAAGCAGCCCTCCCGCCCCAGCTCGACCACCTCTAACAGCCCCGTCCGTGTTAAGCTTCGTCCAGCCCGACGCCGGCGCCTGCCAAGTAATATCCTGCCACGAATTAACATGTAAAGAGCCGGCCTTACCCATCTTACCCGCAGCATCGATGTAGTCTCGGACTTGTTCCATTATAAAGCCCGCCTTATCAGCCACATGAACGTCCTCACCAAAGGTCCTTGCATTCCGCCATCGCCATATCCACCACATCGTAGTCGCAAACACCGTGTTCCAGCAGCAATTGTCCTTCTTCCGAGAGTCCAGCATGTTCTTGCGAATCCAAGAAGCAAACTCGACCTGGAAAAAATCAGTACAATAATTAGTTGCATGAAGAGAGAACCAAATGGAACTAACCTCGACACAGTCTCTTAAAAGGTGCTCATAGGTCTCGTCCGCAGCCCTGCACACGCCACAAACTCCATCCTCGGTTATGTGCCGCCTCCTTCTTTCAACATTCGACAGAATTCCACCCCTGCTCGCAAGCCAAACATTGGTTCAGATTTTTTCCGGCGCATTGATCCTCCACACCTTCTTGAAGAACTCAGCATCAACGTTCTCCTCACCATGGCTGCTACAGATAACCTTGTATCCCGAGGCCACACTATAGTTGCCATCACTCGTTTGCGTCCAGCAAAGGACATCCTCCTCGTCATTCGGCTCCTCCAAAACCGCCGCCGCCGCCAGTTTCAACACCAGAGAAACAGGGAGGAACTCAGCAATCAGATCCCAGTTCCAGCCAATTCCCGTAATCCAATAATCACACACAAGACGGTCCCGATGATCAACCGGCACTAGAGCAATGACTAAGGACAGGAGCTGTTGATCCATGAGCCAAGGATCGATCCAGAAGCGGATACTCTGCCCATTCCTAAGTAACCACTTTGTGTGTTTGGTAACAACCTTAGATAATCCCATTTTCAAGCTTTTCCAAATGTGGGAACCTGCAGAAGAAGAACCTAAGGCACTATCCACGTATTTTTTCTTAAGAACCGTAGCCCAAAGATCCTCTTCACTCATAATAAAACGCCACCCCAACTTACCAACAAGAGCGAGGTTCATCTCCCTCATGGTTTTAATGCCCAATCCTCCAAGCTCTTTTGGTTTAACGACCTCAGCCCAAGCAACCTTGTGCATCCTCTTATGAGCACTCGTACTCCCCCACAAAAAAGCCCGGTTTAATAGGTCAATCTTACGGCAAGTACTCATAGGAATTAGGCTCGACGCCATAGTTTAGACCGGAATCGAAGATAGCACCGATTTGACAAGAGTAACTCTTCCCGCAAAGTTAAGAAAATTCGTCTTCCACCCAGCAAGCCTAGAATTAAATTTCTCCAGGAGGTTAGCAAAAGTCTCCTTATTCACCCTTTTATGTAAGATAGGCATCCCCAAGTAGTTACCCAAATCCTTGGTGACAACAAAACCACTTTCACTCTTGAGGCCCCTAACAATCTCGTTGCTCACATTAGGGGAAACGAATATCTTCGACTTCTGTATACTGACCTTCTGCCCAGAGCTGCTACAAAATCTGTCCAAAACACTCTTTATCACACGCATCTGATCTAAAGAGGCTTCAGCGAACAGAAGGATGTCGTCCGCGAAGAACAAATGCGAGAGGGCTGGCCCATGACGAGTCAACTTGATCGGTTTCCATCTCTTCTTCTCTATAGCATCCTGAATAAGGTGGCTAAGGCGCTCAATACAGAGGAGAAAGATATATGGGGAGATCGGATCGCCTTGACGAACTCCTCTAGAAGCCGAAAACATAGAGGTAAGCTCCCCATTCCAAAGAACTTGCATCCGAGGCGAAGAAATGCAAGCCATAATCCAATCGCACATCCGATCTGGGAAGCCAACCACTCTCAACGACTCCTCCACAAAACTCCAATGCACCCGATCATAGGCCTTTTCGAGGTCTAACTTAAGCACCATCCAACCACTAGCCCCTCTCTTACGCCTCAACGAGTGAACCACTTCTTGGGCAATCACTATATTGTCCGTGATCATCCCCCCGGCAAAAAACTCCCCTGAGTCGGACCAATGATCGAAGACAGCACCGGTTGTAATCTGATGGTGATCACTTTCGTAATAATCTTATAGAGCACATTACAAAGACTTATAGGCCGGAATTGCGTGATCCTCTCTGGACGATCCACCTTAGCTAACAAAACGATAATAGTATCGTTCAACCCTTCAGGCAGAGAACAAGAGCGGAAAAAATTCTGAACAAACTCAACAACAGAAGAACCCACCGATTGCCAGCACTTCTGATAAAAACCCGGGTGGAATCCGTCAGGGCCCGGAGATTTGAACGCCCCCATGCTCTTAGCAGCCTTCCAAATTTCATCACTCGAAACATCATTAGTCAAATTTGCATGCATCTCGGCTTCGATAGCAGGATATCCCGCCCCTAAATCTTGCAGGTTCGAAACCATAGCCTGATCAACAGAATACAACTGCTTAAAATACCCGACCGCAATTCTCTCAAGCTCCTGGGGATTGTCAGTCCAGATATCATCACTGCCCTTGAGCCCCTCCACACGATTGCGCTTACGTCTAATGATAGTAGACGCGTGGAAAAACCCAGTGTTTCTATCTCCCAAAAACAACCAATGTTCCTTAGCCTTTTGAAACCACATAACCTCCTCTTGTTCAAACACCAAATCCAAGTCAGCCTTGATCCGAGCTTCCCGCTCCAACAGATTAGCCGACACACTAGAAGACATCTCTGCACCTCCTCAAGCTTCGCCAAAAGCTCCTTTTTTCTGTAATGCAGGTTCCCAACCACAGACTTGTTCCAACTGATGAGCTCCCCCTTGAGGACGCCCAGCGCAGCCGGCGTGATAAGGTCATTCCTCCAACTCTCCTCCACTTTCCTGTTAAAATCCGGATGACTAAACCACGCCGCTTCGCAACGGAAAGGCCGTCGACTTTTATTTCTCACAACCTCTGGCTTGAAACAAAGGAGCAGAGGATTGTGGTCAGAGCAGTAACGCGGAAGATGTTTAACGTTAGCATCCTCCCATCTCAAACAACCCTCAATATTCATCAAAACCCTATCAAGCCTTTTAGAAACCATTGAGTGAGGAGACAGCCTGCGGCTCCAAGTGAACCTAGGCCCAGTAAAATCCAAATCGATCAACCCCAGATTGTTAACAAAAGAATTAAACGTGCTAGAATCGGAGTGCAAACCACCCGAGCCACCATCCCTCTCATGAGAATACAAAATGCAATTGAAATCTCCACCGATCACACACGGACCGACAGCTCCTTTGATAGACGCCTCCAGATCAGCCCAAAAAGCAACACGCCGGCCAACCGTCGGCGGCCCATAGACGACAAAGAGGTTCACTAACCTGCCCGAAACCGAGAGCGTAGCGTGAATGAAATTGGGATTCTGCTCAATAATAGATAAGCTCATATTGCTGTCTTTCCAGAAAAGCCAAATGCCACCAGCCATGCCTATAGCCTCCACCCTGACAACATGAGAAAAATCAACCGAAGTTAGACGATTACAAATATTGATAGCTCTATCCCCCGAGATTCTGGGCTCGAAAAGAGCAAGGACATTGACTTTATGACTTCTACACATGTAACGAATGGCGCGACGAAAGCCGGGCTTCCCTGCACCGAAACAATTCCACATAAGTATATTCATGGATAAACTCATAAAAGAGACAAAAGGAAACGAAGGGAACGAGAAATCAACAGGCCGATCCCAATCGGGCATCGCCGCTATCACCCATCGCCGTGTCGAACGACTCCTGAGGAATGCTATCCTCCATCTCGAAGAGGGGGTTTAAGCTAGCCACCGCCATACTCGAGTTCGAGACCTCTTTGGGCATATTCCCGTCCTCACCCGGGTCAAAACCCTCTTGCACAAAGATGCCCATTGGAACAGAATTAGGACGGGAGATAACATTTAAATCCGGAACCTCCGCTTGTCTCCGTCTTTTACCATTGGAGATTCGGTCCACCACCTTCAACTTCTCCTTCTTCTCGCTGATCGCTTCAACCAGCCCCAAATCGCCATCGTTTTTGGATGAAGATGTCTGGGGTCGACGACTGAACTTGCCACGTTTTCCATTAATCACAGGTTTAGGGGACGGCTCGGAATTCTCCCGCCCGGATGAGTTAAAAACCGGGTTCACCTTTGGACTAACATCTTTGGAGCCCATCACATTCACGTCGTTCGAAATAACTGCCACAGTCATGTGGGCCCCCTGGTTGTTAGTCTGTTGAGATTCTTCCGCAGAAATTTCTGTAACCAACGGCATATCCTGATCATTGCCCTTATCTTGATTACTCACAGTCAAATCTTTCGCCTCCACCTTTTCCGCCGATTTTGACATCTCTCTTCCCCCATTTTCCTTAGATGATTTCTCCCCTTCCGCCTCATCCGCCAAGGTTAACGCCTCAAACCGATTTGTTTCCATAAAAACTTGGGAAGCCACCGATTTCCCTTTAGACTGATTTGCCCCACTTGCCTTGTTAAGATTCTTTACAATGCCGTTCCTTCCTTCCTTAGCGGATGAGCCAGATTTCACGCCCTCCTTTCCTTTTCCATCCTTAGACTCTGCCCCCGATTTCGAACCTTCCTTGTTTAGCCGGACTTTCCTTGTCGTCTTCATCCATTCACCGTAGGTGCCCTTACCGGTTCTAGCAGCTTCATGCGCCGTCATCGTCGTCGGAAAGTTATTCACCGGCGGAGCATTAGTGGTCGACACCTTCGGAAGTACCCCACTGTCTCCTGGCACAGCTTCCGCAGGAGTAGAAGACGGAGCCTGACTTGGACTTGGGCGGTAGGGGCAACTCGTCTTAAGATGTCCGAATCTGCCACAATCGAAACAAATCGTCGGGAGGCCTTCGTACTCCACGAAGAACTTCTCACCATTGACGCTCACAGTCCCCTTCAAAGGTTGCTTTAAGTCAACCTCAACACAAATTCGGGCAAATTTACCCCTGTTTGTAAATGTGGTCTTTGTGTCAACCTTGATCGGAGCCCCCACACCTTCCGCAATACCAAGGAGCACATGTTCTTGGTAAAGAGACACTGGAAGGTCAAGGACTCGAATCCATGTTGGCGTGGTAACAATGGGGTCTGTTGTACGGAACGTCGGCGTCCACCTACGGACCGTCAAGCATCTCCCAAACACTATCCAAGGCCCGAGAGTTAGGGCTTTCATGCAATCCTCTTCCGTTTCAAACCTAACAAGGAAGCAGCCCCTTGTAAGGTCCAAAACCTGTAAAGCGTACTCCGTTCTCCACATATCCTTAATCTTTCTTTCCATGATCGGGAAAGCCACTGGATGCCCCAGAAGTTTAACAACCACCAAAGTCGTCCAAACACTATCGAGGACCTCCATCAAATCATCGGCGATCAGAACCGCCGGATCCCCCTCTTTTCCATCGGGGAAGGACAAAGACATCCTCCCCTTCACAAACTCCTCATCGATTTCCGTCTTCAACTGGACTGCTCCTCCAGTAATCACCACATCCTTCCAAGATGACCTCGGATCAGGAGGTTTATCCGGTGGCAGGACCCCGGTGGGATGGTCAGTGACTATAGCCGTTGGAACAATTGGTGCCGCCGAACCATCGGAACTTGCCAGCGTCAGAGACATAGAGAGCGTTTTTCTTTTCTTGCACTTGCACACTCCCTCTTTTGTGGATGCTCTTAGCATGTCCATTCAACACATAAATCATGCAACTTTTTTCAACATAAAAGCAATCACTCTTTTTATTTACCACCATTCACTAACAATTTTTTTTTTAATGAGGCTAATCCATGTAGAAATCAGAAACTTAATACTTCATCCGTTTCAAAATACATGACCATATGCTAACTTTTTCTTGTTTTATAATACTTGACCATTTCATATTTTTTATCATATCTTTCCATCTATACCCCTAATAATTATCTTTATCATAATTATTACACTTTTTCATATTTATCTAAACAAATAATTAATTCTACATTTGGTAGGAATAATATATGAATAACATTTTTTTCTTAATATATGTGCAATGTCCAAATGGTCATGTATTTTGAACCAGATGGAGTATTGTACATATATTACCAAGCCTCGCCAATCTACTAGATAAATAACTATGTTTGTATCTATTAAGTGGGGAGTTTGAATTTCCCACCTCTTATAGATCGGAATAAAACCTAATGTAAATTGTTCAATTTTTGTATCTAGTCTACGTTGGAAAATGTCTAGGATTAAAAGGGCATTGAAACAACTTAATTATAAGAGCACCCCCATCAGGGGGCTCTACTTGGGTCCCTAAGGCCAAAAAAAAGGAAAATTAAAATAAAATGCTATTTTGGTTGAGGGACGTCCCTCACATTAGGGACTTTGAGAGCCCTTGAGGGACGCACACGTGGCGGCGGCGTATGGATTAGCTTATATTCCACAAGTTAGATACGCGCTACGTGCTATGATCGGGGCGGATGAGATTTATTAATATTAAATAAATATAAAAAACATAACACTTGATTTATTAATTTATTTGTTTGTATAAGTTAGGAAATTATATCCGATTCATTCCAAGAAGATTTAAAAACCACGATGCTTACAAAATATTTCAAATGTATAAACGAATCAAAACATAGAAACACACCCATAAGAAAAAGTTGGAAAAGCCGTCCAATTCATTTATTTTTCAATAGCTCCTATATTACATCTCAAGAAGCTAGGATGCAAGTTGGATTATCTCAATTGTATATATGACTTGTGTACTAAAATTCATTGCAAGGATGATTGATACCCACTCAAATCAATCCAACCACTTTGAACACGAAAATCCATCCAACCACAAAAAGGACAGGCGGTAAAGAAAGTCATGTAACAAAAATAGAACTCAGTACTCCAGTATCATTCTTGATGCTTCCTCACTAGTGAGTACCATACTCCAATTTCAGCCATGTTCGTCTCTATCCACGACTCCACGAAATGTACTCTAAAGGGTGGCTCTAATTGGAAGGCTCTCCTAGCGTCTCTGCTCCGCATACTGCTCCTCGTAATATCCGGGATGGACTATTGAATGTCGGATCCTTCCACCATATAACTGAAGTAGTTCTTATCATCAATTAATGAGAAGTCGAACAGAACAACAACGGACGTATAACAACTTTAGGTGTAAGCATTGTAGCGGTCTTTAGAGCCATTGGCTGACACCACTCCATCAGCAGATACGCAACTTCATTTTCCTTTACACCTTTAATCACGCATTCACCATCCTGTTTCCACAGTCAAAGCCAAAACCAAGTTTCAAAACCATGTTTACAGTCTATCTACAGCTGCACACACTTTGACAAGTATTGGTGTAGATTGGTTGATGTTACCCATATACGTTAAACTCCAGATGCCCCCTTGATGTACTAAAGGTTACCTTGTCCTTGAATGCCATCATCATGACTACAAGACCAAAAACAGACAGGAGGAAATTCAAAACTCAGTTCAATGGTCAATGGAATGAGCTTTCAAGAAGAAGAAGAAGAAGAAAGTGAATTCAACTCAATACCGTGCTCAAAAGGATGCGCAAAAACGTTGAGAACGGCTTTAAGGCATTCGGTTTTAAGAGTGATTGACACAGGGTGATGATTAAGGAGTGCCATGTCTATACCGCTTTCTTGGACAAATTATCTCTACTCAAATACATGGGGTTGTTGGCAGAATTTCCTAAACAAACAAGGTAATTAAGCAAATTAGCCACGAATAAGCTAACATCATCTTAAGCAAAAACAACTGCACCGATCGAGCAGGAAAAACAATGCAGTTAGCAAGAAAACACAGCCGAAAGCAAGAAGATTCTCCAAATTAGGGTTTATCGAACATAATTGGGGCTAAGGAAAACAATCAGCAAGAAATACACAATCAACGGAAACAGAAACAACCTAGTAAGATAATCTGTATTGAATTCGTTATCCCCGATTTAAACGGGATCAAGCAAGATATCTCGCAACTCGCAACAGAAAAGCTTCACTCATCGCAACTGATGCACAAAAATCGTTCTCTTCGACTTAGAGATTTAAGACTGGAAAATTGATCAAAGAAATGCATCCTATTTAGCAATCAAATCATTAAGAAAACATAATCGCCAATTCCACTCTATTTGATGTGACAAAATAAAACAAGATTTCACAATTAACAATCCACAATCAAAATGCCGAGCATCAGAGATCAAAACAATGCCGAAAAACCAGAAATCATCAAGATACAAGCAACGATCACGCCAAAGAGAGATTACCAAAGGAACAGTGGAGATGGCTGCCATCTCTGATCTTGTAAATCTTCATCGATTCGGCAAATCTATCAAAGATCGGAGCACGGAGAAGCTGAAGCCACTCGGTGAGGTCGACGTGGAGTGCGAAATGAGAGGAAATCCACAGAGCAGAAGAAGTGGAAGCCTCCATCCTCAACGATGAAGGGACCTGCGATCTTGTTTGATACCTAAAACCTGAATCACTCTTCTTCTCACAATCAGCACCGCCGATGGAACCATCATCCTAACCGCAATCAGACATTGAAGGAACAGACGCGCTAGGTTGATGTTCACCTCGAGCTTCATTCGCCGGCTATAGGTATCGGGGTCCATACGGTCCATGGCGACTGAGAGAAGAGAGCAAAGCGCAGAGAGATCAGAGAGAGAGAGAGAGAGAGAGAGAGAGAGAGAGAGAGAGGGGGGCAGGGGGTAGGAAATAACTATATTAGCTAGAAGGGGTCTTCTTTTTTTGGCTCTAATCCCGAAGTCCCGAGGGTGATTTAAATAAGAGAAAAATAAGAAAATGTTGCTGAAGAAAAATGGAAAATAAAATAAAAGCTCGCTATTGTAATTACGAAACTCTCCCCGGTAACGAGCTATATATAGGCGTAAGCTAACATTATTATATATTTATATTATGGCCGATTCTTTATGCCCAACAAAAAAACCCTCCAAGTTAGGGAAAATAAAAAAAATTCCATTTTAATTCTTATTTTTTCTTGGTACTTGACAGTTTCACACATTTTTATCTGGCTTCCAAATCTGCTTCTTGGAGTTGTCTTTTTCTTTCTTGTCGGGGCCTTTATGAGTTTATTTATGTCCAGACATTGTGGTTTTGTATGTACATCAATATCTAACTTAATTGCACTATAGCTGGAGTGATTTGTTTCTAAGACAATGGTATTTTAAGGCACAATCAGTGTTCTAAAAATCTCTTTTAGGTCTCGTATGTATAGGCTCTGTCTAGCCTTTTAACTCACCTAGGTGGTGTTTAGATGTCTATCCTGGCTGCCTTGGCGATCGTTTAAGCCATCTAGGCGCTAGGCGATCTCTCTTCTCCTAGAAGCCGTCTAGCATTTTTTAGAATATTTTCCACGACACAACAATAATTTCCGAGCATATTTTCTCAATTAATTGCTTTTGTGTTGCTTTACCCTACAGTGTACTATTTCCTACCGTTCATTCAACTTGAGATGATATGGACATATATGTTAAGCAAGCTTAAATCAGAAGAAGGTGCTTAAGGCTAGGGTTCGTTCGGTACTAGCATCTCTCCCAGTGGAATAGAGGAGCGGGGGTTGTTTTTTACTGTTCACCCGCTTGAATTTGTACCCAAGTACCCCCAGCGGGCAACATCTTCACCAGCGTAGGGAGAGACGCTACCAAGCTACCGAACGAAACCTAAGTCTACATTCAAGGACGAGGAGGTAGATAGAGTGAGAAAATCTTGTCCGTTGATTAAGATTCAACAATTGAAATTTAATTATTATTTGTATTGAATTTATTTTTATGACCAGTTTATAAATTGCTAGACTTGCTTAGTCTACCGTGACAAGACCCTGCTTATGGTTTATATAAATTCAACATTGATCTATCTGCTTGACGATGCATGAGTTTTGTTACGTTTGATCAGACAAAATGTTACATCCTCTTATAACGAGGTCCTCTTAGTTAATACATATAGCCTAATAATAAACCAAATGTCAAACACAAGATCGTTGAGAAGTTACCAATGAAAGAACACCTAACATCAAGAGTTTCAACTAATAATGATTAAAGTCTTAAGAACAATAACTAACACTAAATGTCATACTCTCATGACATATATAAAACATCAAAATGTTTTATGTCATACGTACTATATATACCCATATGACACAAAACATCATTTCAATCCGTTGTAATTAATGATTAAAATGTTGGTATCCTTTCATGGAAAATTCCTTCAGGTGCATGTCTTGAGTTTCTGCATTATCCTATTACACATAAAAAAATCCAAGAGACATCAAAAACATGTTTTCAAATAATAACTTTTAATAAGTATATGAAGATAAATATATTTCAAAAAAAAAAATGAATTACCTCTTGATCAGTTTGAGAGGCCACCGATCCGCCTTGATGGAGGTCATCAACATGCATGGCAGCAACGTCATAACCAACCGAGCTTAACATGGTTTGAGGGTGACTAATTTGGATAAAGGTTGGTTCTTTCATGATGTTTGCATTATGAACCGAATTTCCAAAGTTGTAGTTGTCCTGTATTTGGTTATGTGATGGGTCATAACTTGGCTCTATCTTAGGCATCAATGCTGGATTTGAAGCAAAGTTTGTATGATATTGGCCCATCTCACTTGGGTCATACAAGTAACCACTTGTCTCGTTTGATAGTTGACTCATACTTTGTTCATGAATCCGAAGAAATGAGTGTTGGCGAAAATCATTGCTCGAGTAAACGTACCCAATTGTCGGATTCATCTTCAAACCCATCATCGTCGTCTCATTATAAGATGGATCCATCCTCAAACCCGTCAGTGCCTCGTAAGTTGTGTCATGGATCGTATGATGAGAATAATACAACGGCACTTGCATTAGATCGGGTTGTTGAGTTGTCGGATCTTCGAGTACTGGAGGCTCAATCTTGAAGTCATGGGGTTTGGGTTCATTATTACGGCGCATGGTTTCATTTGGTTTGCATTGATGTTGCTCATGTTTTTGTTGTTGTTGTCGTCGTTGCTGTTTTTCTGGCTTTGGTTGCGAATCCTTTTGCATCCTTTTATGGGATTGTCGGAACTTCTGCTTGTTGAAAACAAAAACACTAGTATTAGAATTAGGGATTGTAACCGCTTGACTAGATGCCTGAAAGGTAGTACCTAGAAGTCACGGTTCGACTCTCATGGACGGTGCCCTCAACCAAAATGAGATTAATCGAATTTTTTTAATACTTGACATTTTACTATTTCCAAGCTCATTAAAAAATGTAAATGAAGAGACAAACAACACAAGCCTTTCTTGTATTTTTCATGCATCATTCATCTATACATCTCTCAAATTTCCGTAAAAGCATCATAGAAATAATCAAATAAACCTGAATATGAAATTTGAAAAATATTGCTTATGGAAACAAATATTTTCTACAATTTGAAAGTGTACTATGACAAGCATTGCATAAATGAGACTTTAATTAGAAATTTGCTTAACTAACCTGAAGGTGGCTGGCGACATTTTCTCGAGTGAGCTCAGGAATGTTCATCATCTCTAAAATCTTTTTCGGAACAGCCTCTGCATATGTTCAGAATTGAGGAGATTTAATTAGTATTAAAAAATATAAAATTCCTCCTATAAAATAAAAGTAAGGAATTTGCTTACAAAGTGATTGATTGATCAGAAATTGTAAAAAAAGACAAAAATGTATAACACACATAGAAATAGTCTTTGAAGGAAACTATATATGTTTTCGAAAATAAAATGACGCTTTAGTTGTTTTTTTCTCGATCTCTCTGTTATATCGAATTCTTTCCTTATAAAATAAACTGCATAAGGTAGTATAATTAATGTAAGAGGAGGATTCTTACTTTCGAGTCCAAAAAAATCCACAGCCTCCACAAACTTCTGATGCAACTCCTCCACCCAAATGACTCGCTCCTTTTTACCCGACCGTGGATCGAGCCTAGTGATCGAGTCCCCTTTCCTTTTCTCGATTGAAAGACGGGTATTTACATCTTGTTCGTCGTTCGTAGGAACACTTTCTTCTTGTTCTTCCTCTTTGTAGCTCCATTCTTTCTTTATCCCGACATCTTTCTCTGAAGTGCGGTTCTGGAGCGTATGCAAGTCGATCTTTCTCAAATTTTCGACCGTTACCGGTTTAAGTAGAAAATCGCAAGCACCATGGCTCAATGCCTTCTGGACGGTCTCGACATTGGTGTACGTAAACGACGTCACTGTGTTACATAGTACGTCAAGTACATTAGTTGCATATATAAGATCATAATTAAGAACTTATAATCAGATAAAGATGGAACTTACGTATGATAGGAAGATCGTTCTCCTTCCGAATGAGAGCACACAATTCATATCCGCCAATTGTCGGAAGATTAACGTCAATAATCACGAGATGAAATTTCGTCTTGCTATCTCTAAGGATAGTCAAACATTGTTCAGCCTCATTGCATTTTGTTACTGCAATTTGCAAATCAATCAGTCAATATTTATATATGAAAGTTTTTGTGTTTATTGAAATACCAAATTATAGTAAGCATTTGTTGATTTCAATTAAATCTAAATTGCAGTATTAGTTTTATTTTGAAAAGGAGGAGACTACATACAATTTACAGTTTAGGTTCTTGCAATTAAACTAACAATTTAGATTGACTATTTTCCGCTTTTTGTATATTGCAATCAAACCTTTTGCTTGCTAAACCTAGATTAGCAATTTAATTAGGACTTACAAAAGCTAGATTAAAAGACTACATATAGATCAACTATTTTCAGCATTTCGTATGTTGAAATCGAATCTTCTCACACCAAAAAAACCCTACATACAGAGATTTACACCTACAAAAGCAAACTTTTTTGTTTTTTTTTTTGTTTTTGCTAGAAAACCCAATTCCTTCCTATTCACAGTTTCACACAGTGTATTGTTGAAAACAATCGATGATAATACAGTGCATCGTTCTCCACATCAAACAGGGAAAATTAATCCTTCGGAATGGTTATTAAACAAATTATTATACATGTAATTAAATCCCCGCCTACTTGAATCGCCATCAATTAACACTTTTATGGCTTCCTTCATGTGTCTGTCTACACAATAATCGAATTAAAAGTTTGAACACTCAGATTCAAATATTATAGTTAACCTCTGTGGAACCTAACAAATTAGGGTTCATAAAAACCCTAGTTTAACGAACTACAAATTAGGTTCACAAAACCAAACCTAACAATACTCAAGGAAAAGGCTAGTGTTACGTACCCTTATGGTTGCAATCTTCAAGCACTTTTTCGAGGCTAAGCAAGGAGTCTTTGTCGGCGTCGACGGCCAGAACGTTCAATGGAGAATTAGCCAAGTCATGGGACGACTCAACATCTGCCATTGATGAGTTGAAAGAGCTGATGAAGAGTTGGAGGGGGAGAGGAAGAAAGAGCAAAAAAAACTCGTACATGTACGAATGCAACAAACTCAAAGTTACCCAATGTTTAACTAGCGTAAATATAGGATATGAGATTATTCTGTTTGATAAGAAGAAATGTAACTAGTTAATTTTAACTGAAAACTTTCGACCAAATTTTTTTATCTATAAACTCAGGAGTAATGTATTGTTTGAATTTTGAAAGGAGTAAGTAAATAGTTCCCTAAGATAAAAAATGAGTTGTTATCCTGTATAGTTGAATTATTACCCTCGTCGGCGGTTCCATAAGATAAAGCCACATTAAATACCGATGGAAGGTTTGCCTCAAATCACCACATTCCTTCCTAGTTTCCCAAATCTCCACAAAACACCCAGTTATGTGTTCACTGTCTGCCCACCTTCGAAATCCCAGACTTTAGAGAAGAAGCTTGGGTTTTGTAATTGATAAAGCCTAATGCAGGGCCGAGGGCGTGAGTTATGGATTCTTGGATCTCCTCTAGCTTTAGTCTCCGGCACCAACTTGAAGACGAACAAGCATGTCAAGGCGTTGACGAATGCAACTAGGAAGAACGACCCTGATGATCGATTAAAAGGCTCAAATGTCAGTGAAGTTATAACTTATAACCAAATCAAATCTCAAGGCAACCAAGAATCTGATCTTAACAAAAAATACCAGCTGAGCTCCAATCAAGCATGAAGCTGAAAGCATATGAAACAATCCATCCAGTAGTTGCAAGGCTTCCTGCTGTTCTTTTTACATTTATGGGTAACAACTAGAATTTGGAGACAAGGTTTGGTCACAAAGCAGAATATAAGGGAAGAGGTAAAGTTGGAAGAAAAAAGGGTTTCATCAAGTTACCTCTGACATTCCTATAGGATATGCTGCAGAAATGTACAACTGTTGCAAACACATTTTTAAGCTAAAGCTACATTTTTACACTATGATATACAAACCCATTCGCTGAGTAAAAAAATTACCAAAATCCCAGCACACACCAAGCTTTGACTAATGCTTGTTAACCAGCCATGATCCTGAAAACTCATCTAGTATATATACTATGTCATTCAACTCTCAGAAGCTCATGTAACAAGCAAGCGGATAAATGAAATACGAACCTTGAACAGGAACGGCAATCCTGATAATATGCAAGCGAGGCACATTCCAGACGTGGAGACCTGCAACAGGATTCATTAGCATAGAGCTGTCAATCTGAATTTCTTTACTTATTTTGCAAGTCAGACTTGTGAAATAGTTGCATTGAGTTTTTACCAGAAGTAGTGGGCTCCTTCCCAAGCTGTCCATGACCATGAGGAGTACACCCACTGACCCACACCAGTAACTGGGACCTGGAATATGTCAAATTCAGCTGCTAAAGAATCACTGTGACAGTGAAAAAAATACTTTACCACAGTGAAAAAGGATGAACCTGAATAACAGCCATTGCTAGTGTCCCTACAGTAGTTGAGAATCCTGGTGGAAACCCATCACATAATTTAGCCAAAAAGAAAAATCTCTAAGCACGGGTTTAAGCTCAGTTCCTTCTCATGGCCAACCTTAACCTGCATATCAATCCATCACATCACATGCTTATCTTTTTATTGAGATTGTGTCTTTATGGGTGATTTACTACCCAAGAAGCTGAACATCTAGAGATCTAACATTTGCAAAATGCACTTACCAACCATCTAGGAGACTCTGGGATAAAGGGGAGGCCAATTAGTTGCACTATGCATGAAATAGTACCTGAAATTGCGCTAAAAAAAGATATGTTATGCTTGTTGTTTAACCGTAAGATACTAACAAAATGAAAAGAGAAGCAGAATTTACCTATGAGAGCTAGAACTCGCCAGCTTACTATGAGCCCCACGAAAAACATCAGTGATATACCGCAACAAATAACCAACTGCAACATCATTCAGATCAGCCTTAGTAATGATACGAGCTAAGGCTTAAATTTTCCTTATAGATAGTGAAGACTAAAAAGTCTACCACATATGGTAGAATACCACTTTATAGTGACCAAACCTCCTTTAATCAACAAAAGAAAATATGTTTAGTCAGTAAGAAAATATGTGTCTGCAACAAAATGTTTAACTTCCTCTAAATCTTGTCAAACCTGTGAGAAGACTATTGCAATCCACCCAATAAGGCAGGATACTGCAGTAACACCCATAGTCTGTTAAGCAAATGTGAAAACGATTAGGAGGCGCGCCAAATGGATTGAAGTCCAATATGCTTAAGAAAGATAGAATGAAGGAAAGAAACTTACACCTCTTCTGCCCAAATAATCAGTGATGCTGCCACTCATTATTGGGCCGAAAAGTCCTCCAGCTGTACATAGCGATCCGAACAGCGAAAACTGCAACCAATCAATTATTTCAAAATGAAAGATTAAGTATCTTAGAGCAATAGATTCACTTTGCATTTTAAAGAGAGATTAGTTTTCGCATCCAGAGACAACGGAGCCACAGAAGTTGTCCTCAACGCCATTTTCAGTTTCCACTTTCAACATCGGATTCTCTCTCATTGCTGCTCCTTCTTCCTCCATGGTTTCAACTTCTTAGTTTGCTTGGAAATGAAGCCTGTGAGTTAAAGCAGAGCTCAAATAACCAAAGCCCATAGTGACAGTGGTTAGGGGTCAATTATTATAACGTGCCAGAACATTGTTTTTATTCAATGTGGTCAGGCTAATCCAATTGGCCTTTGACTAATACAATAACGTGAGGAAGAGTGTTTTGTTGGCTCATATTTAGTAGATATTTGGTAGGTTAAACAACAAGAATCACGAATTTAACCTGAATGAATTGTTGCAAGCATGGTTTCGGAGCTGATAACTATACATACTTTCCTTTTTGAACACATGCATTTGTTGCAAATGTTATCTAGTTATTTAAATCGTGATTTATATAGCTCTTACATTATATTGAGCTAGATGTGCTTTCTTGATACGGTTACTTAGATATCTATATTTTCACAAATCTAATCCAGCTCACGTGAAGCGGTTACATAGTCTGTTACAGAGTTTGTTAAAGGAGTTTTAGACAAATTTTGACAAAACTACAAACCGAAACTGAACTCTGCAACTATTCACAAAAAGGCTCCCAAACTTTCCGTTTGCATCAAAATCAAGTAAACCAAGAATCTAATCTAACTGAAAAAAAAAAAAAACACCAGTAAGAGATACAGAGCAGTATTGTCACAAAGAAGTCTGGTATATTGCTTTTATTGTAGCATCTCTCAGTAAGGAGCTACACAAGTTCATCTCAACTAGTCAACTGTATCGTTTATGTACTACTATCATCACAATCCATAAAGAAACTTCATATTCACACCATGCACAAAACAAAGACAGTAAGTGTAAGTGAACGGCGGTGGTTTTTGCCATCTTGAAAATCTTAAGCGAATCGCGAGGCTGTAAGTTAACCGATCCGTAGAGACGATTCCACAAGTTCTCCACATCGAAGCGAAGTGCGAATGGATCTTCAGGGAAAGTAAGCGTGGTGGTTGCCTTCATCACCAGCGTTGCGATGGCACTGCCTTGTTGGTTGTAGGCCACAACCTGAATCGCACCATGCCCCACCACCATCTCCGCCGTAGTGGCCATCATGCCCATCACCCTCAAGGCGTCCAGGAACAAACCCCCCGGAGTCACGTTCGCCTCAAATTCCCATCTCAGGCGATCGAATTCGTCCATCGCGAGCCAACGAAAAGAAACAGAGTTCGGTTTTCGGAGAGCAAACAGAGTGCAGTTTTGGCTCCAAATCCCGATGCCCAAACGGATTTAAAGCGGAATTTTCTTTTGTGAGATGGAAATAAGAAAATAAGGAAATTCTATAAGAAAAAGGTCTGCTGAGTAGGATCGTACGCTCTAGCTTATTGTTTCCTTCATTATTTGTTTTGAGCCCGATATTTTTTTACTAATTGAATGACTTTGATAGTGCCATGTAACATTTATGCATATACATATAATACATTGATATTTCATTTGTAAGAAAATTATGGATGAATGAGAAGAAGTACTTTGAGATGAATAAAGCATAATGGTTTTGTATAAAGACAGCCTATGCCCTATGGTACATAATTTACGTTATATCGACACAAAAAAACATACTTCACAAAAGGTTTTTTTTTTTGGTTTGATATACAGTATAATTTAGGTTATATCCACAAAAAAAAAAAAAAACAGAATTCACAAATTAAGATGACTCGTAACCGTAACTGACAATTGAATATGCTGTAAGTATGTTAAGTGGCTTACATTATATACTAGGTCCAATATATTTGGAAAATGTAGTAATTTTATCCATGTATACAGATAATTAATTTATGGGTAAAATTAAATCAAATAATTCAAACTTTTAATGGATGTTAAATGAATAACTCAAAATATTAATTGTAACCAAAATAATCCAAACTTGTAAGATATGTTAAAAACAATATCTTTAAGGTAAATTTTTTGAACATTATGGACAACTTTTTTTTTTGAGCACCGTTATGGATAATTTGGTAGTGGATAAATGACTGATACCATATGGAGCTCGTCTTGGTGAGATCGATCCCATCTTTGCCATCTAGCAAGGTGTCATCTCTGTCTTCATTTGTAAGGCTAGTGGAGGTCACATGATCAAACTATACACAAATCAGATTCTAGCTTTATTTATTGGAGTTTTAGGTTTAGAAAATGGTATGAATAAATATTTCTTGGTTATAAAATCATTACTATACATATATATCGGCTAATAAAAAGCTATAAAAAAACGAAAATTTAACCTGGTAATCTGTGGTTAAGGCAATTTCACGTGGTACCCACTCATTTACAATATTTCACGTGGTAACCCTGTAGTTTTGACAAATTTTGCCAAATAACCCTATTGGTATTCTATTGTTAAAGTTTTAAATTTTATTACAAATTAGCAATTTTAATTTCTTGTTTATTGTTACAATTGGTGGATTTGTTTTAATTAATTATTGTACTTATTTTAAAATATAGAATTTTTTATGTAGGATCATATGTTGTCAATGTTTGAAAACTTAGTTTGAGTCAAGATAAAAATAAACATTTAGAATATATTAAAATTAATTTTGAATCAAGCTAATGAATAATTTTTGGAAGTTTATTTATCAAGTTGAACAAGTTTAAGTTAGAAGAAGCTCTATATCACATATAATGAAAGTAAATATACATTTCGGATTTGAAAATCTTATTTCATCACTCATTAACTTGTTATTAAACTTTTAAATTTATACAAATAAGACAATGTAGAAAAATTTATTATACATGTAATAAGGTAGTAAGTCCATATAATTATACAGTTTGAATATAAAATGAAAAAAATCATAATATACATACATGGATAATATATATATTGTCATATATTCTAGTCATAATAACACTACCTAGTAAGAAGAAAAATAATTTATCTACTAAGTCTTGCAAATATGAAAATTTTAAATGATTTTTTAAATACAATTTGTTCTCAAGGAAAAAAAATAAAAAAATCAATTTAACATTTTAGACTATATAAAAAAATATCATAAAAAAATTTTCAAAAAAAATGTCCTAAAAAATATATATCATCAACTTAATATCCAACTTTTTGTAAATTCATTATATATATAAAAAAAAAATATCATAAAAAAATTAACATTTTAGACTATAAAGTAATGACAAGGTTATTTGGCAAAATTTGTCAAAACTACAAGGTTACCACGTGAAATATTGTAAATGAGTGGGTACCACGTGAAATTGCCTTAACCACAGGGTTACCAGGCGAAATTTCCGTAAAAAAAATCTATCTTTGATCTTGAATATGAAAAAACTGGTTAGACCATTTAAAGACAAACTTTATACAATCAAAGTTTGTAATTCAATACAATTTTGGCGAATCCAATTTTTTTCATTCGGGTCTAGCTTAGCTAGCTTGTTACAACCATACCATCTAGAGGAGGTGTCAAATGGGTCGGATCAGGTGGTTCAAGTTCGGTACTTTCGGGTTCAGCTTGAGTGCGACAATCAAGTTACATGTCAAGTCAGGTCGGATCTTAACAAGTTATTATATGGGCTAGGGCCGACCTAAGAGGTCAAGAGTTCGAATTTTTAATGATTATTATAATAATATTATGATTAAATAATACTATTTGATAATAAAATATTATTTTAAAAGATTTTGATAATAACATTTTATTTATAATTTTTTTACAATAAAATAAATTATAATATTTAAAAGAAAATATATTTATTTTACATGTATAAAACAAATCAGGTCGGATTCGTGTTTCAACCCAATCGGATTCGGATTAACCGTGTTCGGTTTTTTTCTTTGCTTGCTACGATACGGGTCGGGTTTCAATCATAAAATTTTCGGTCGATTCGGGTCGATTTTTTAGATCGAGTCAGTTTTTGACAACTCAAATACCATCTCATCTTGTTAATTCTATAAAACATAAAAAATAAACTCGGCCAATTTGTTTAAACTTTCAAAACCCGACCCGTATATAGGTGCGGATTTGAATGGCAGCAGCCAGGTGAGCCAGCATGGGGCTTACTCTATTGCTCACGGAGTCACGGGCCGATTTTTTCCATTCGGATCGGCCCGACCCGACCCATATATAGAAATGGATTTCGACCGGGCAATGACGACGAAGAAAAATCGAAAATAGCTTTTTTAATGCTTGTCGCATCAGCTCACTGGTTGAGCACTCATGGTAGTACCATGAGGTCTCGGGTTCGAGACTCCAGGGCGGTGGTTTGCCCTATTTCCTTTAGAGCTGGTTAGTAACCAGTTCTCATCCCTTGTGGATACTCTAGACGAGTCCAAGTAGTACTTGCGACGACCCTAATCCTTACCTTATCAAAAAAAAATAAAAAATAAAAAAATAAATAAAAAAAAATTGTGCGGGTGGAAGTGTAGAACAGATGGTAGCATCCAAATCGCTCCTCTCTTCGTGTGACCTAATCTCTGTGCCTTGATCTATTGATACTTGATCGACTCATCTTTCTGCTTTTGCTTCGCTCTTGCCTCCGTGATCGCCATATACTACATTCCAATTTCAGCCAACTATGGGTAAAGAATTCCTCGTTTTTTTGTTTCTCCTTCGCTCTTTCATTAGGTTTTCATCGCCAGTAAACACCGGTGGCAAATCAGATTCCGGTTAGCAAAAATCCAGCTTCTGTTCATGATAATTCATCAGCTTTGGCTCTCAGCTTTTATTTTCATCTAGATCCTGCCTTTGATAATTCAAAGCTCAAGTAGACAAAAATAAGTCGCCGATTTTGCTTATCATTGTGTGTTGTGTTTGAATTACGCAATTTCATCGTTTTAGTGTTTATGTCGGGGATGTGAGGAGTTCAACTTGAAACAGACTTGAATTTGGACAATGTTAGCAAAACGCCTGTTCTTCTGCTGGATAGAAATGGAAAGGCAAAGAGTGAAAATGTGAGGAGTTCAGAAATGTTGTTATGTACAGGCATGTAGTAGTTGAAACAAATTAGTTCAGTTCAGTTTCATTGTGCTTTCTGCTTGAAGGTCACTGTGTTGGAATTCTGGTGCTTTATTCTTCATTGTGTTACATAAAGTGCAAGACATGGAAAGCTTTGTAAATGCTTGTTTATCATTTGAACAACTTAATAAAAGTATAAAGTTGAAGTGGTCATGTTCTGATTATTTATTGCTATAGTTAATTCAGAAATTCTGTGGAAACTAAGCAAATTTTCTCCATGATGTAGCAGGCAGCAATGGTGTCTGTATGATGAGCAACAAGTGGAAAGAGGAGCAACATCCTAGCTTTGTCAACTTCATCACGTCTTTCCTTCGCGAAAATTGTTTCAGGCTTAATTTTGTTCCAATTGCACCAGTACCACCACTGTCTTTAGTTACCTAGTTTCCTATGACGATTTCCTTGTTTTTCAGTCCGTGGTGAAACTGATCACTTTTTATTCCTAGGATTTCATCTTCAACTGTGGAGGCCTCTCTGCTGCATTTATGTTTGTGACTCGCTGGAATCCAGATAACACCTCAGAGGTTTACAGCAGGTGAAACTTGTCACTAAGAGACACTCCAAACACCACTTTTTCCATGGGCTTCATTATACTGATAGGCTTCAGTGCAGAGCGCTGAAGCTGAAAGAGCAGTTTGCACATTTCTATGTGGTCATCACCCTCTCCACCAAGGAGCAAAATGTGTTATTTGTTCGCTCTTACTTCAAGTGAGTAAATAATTGGCTGGTTGTCTGTAATCAAATCACATTGTTGGGTCTTGATTTGATCTTGACAAATTTGGTTATGTTTGTCAATTTGAAGGTCTGGTTTTGATATTGGAAGACCCCCTTTTGTGCCGGTTCTTGATTTGGAGATGGGGTTTGAGAAAATTGTGAAGATTGCACATTCTCTAGGAGGTGAGCCTTGCTACCTGAAGGTTGTGTTTCTTTAATCATCCCCCTGTTTTTGCTCTTTATAACCAATGGATTCTCTTGTAGTCTGCAAACAACAGGATGTCATCAATCGAATGAAAGATGAGGTTGTTTAATCCTTTATTTTTACATGTCTCTTTCCTGGGAAGTATGCTAACTTTGTATGATTTTCTCTGTGATCTGAAGAGGAAGCAAGCTATGCAGTCAACAGAAGCTTTTCTGAGTGTAGTCACTTCGATACCGGGTTTGGACACCCATGATGCGAACTCGGTAATCCAGCTTCACCATAAACTGAAATATGACTTGTCTTATCTCAACCTCTTTTGCTTTTAACTTTCACATAAGCTGACCAACAAGAATTCCTAAATTGTTGTTGAACCACCTTATGTCTAGATTTGCTTATGACTGTAACTTAACATTAGCCAGGGTTGAACACCTTTGATGCAAACTTGGTAATTCAGGTGCACCATAAAGTTTAAACTTAAAAAACATGACTTGGCTTACTTCAACCTCTTGTCGTTATTAACTTATGATTCTACATTCTATGATCAACATGTATTTCTGAATTGAAACTATGTCTAGGTTTTGCATTATGATGTGTCTAGATTTGTATTATGTTGAAAAACAGACGGAAGATAGCCTAAAACCATTTCTAATCCAATCCATGTTTAAGTTAACTAAATACCCTCCTTTTTCACCAGCTTTCTCAAGCAGTTGGTTCAATTGAAGCTATTGCCAAGTCATCAAAGGAATACCTGCTAGAGAATACTGATCTTTCAGCTGAGAAAGTGGAGACTATTACAAGGTTTTTCAGAGATCCAGAGTTCTTCCTTAGCCCAAAATTCAACTGACCACCTTGTTATTAGAGCAGTTTTCCAGGTAATCTAAATATATCTAGATCCGTTTTTGCATTAAATGTTTCGGTACATATTCCTTGATGTTTCCTGTGCTCTGGCTCTGCTTGCTTTCTCTCTATTTGAACTGTGCTACTAAAAGATATATGATTATGTAATATGCTCAATATAATGTGGGAAGGCTCAAGCTTGTTACTGAGATTGTGTAGCAACTCTCATAGACTCATATTGCAAACCTAGAAAATTCAGTGGCTGATACACTGGTTTCCTTGGAACGAATCTCTCTTGTTATTTTGAATACTTTAATTAGTTATCAGTTTAATATATCAACCAAATACTCTGTAACGTAGATAAATATATTTATAAGGACCAGAATCATGCAATGACATAAAAACAAAGAATGCACTGATTTCATCATGAGGGCCAGCCGATTTAAGTTCTGGGATAAACTTAGCAGGTAAACAAACTTGTTAGGAAAAGATCCGTATGTATAGCCAAGTATACTTCGAGATATAGCGTCCGTTCGGCACTGCATGCGAGTGAGATGCTAGCGGAAAGCCAGCCCCCTTGGGGTACAAGGGTGCAATTTTTTGGTCCATTCCGCTATAGCTAGCTGAACCTGCTCCAAAAAAAAAAGCCACTACCGAATGGAGCCATATTACCTGGCTTTAGTTAAGATTTGTTTAGATTGTCAAAGGCTAGTATATTCATCAACTTATGAATGTGTCTTAAAAGTAACTGTTCTCAGTTTAACACTTGAAGGCATATTCCTTACAGAGACCTTAAGTAGACGTCATTAGTTACGTTGGAGGCTTTGGACAGATCACCACACCTCCAATGTTGTGCCGGTTCGTGGCCATGGTTTGCTTTGTTGCTCATCGACACCAGAAGCTTGGAAAGAATGCTGGTTTCCGGGATTGCGCCGGAGAGGCCCCCCCCAGTCGTATCCACTGTTTAGTCACACGCTTCTTTGTAGAACAGATGATCAAGTGTAATTTAGACATATCTACGGTTTAGTCATACACTTCTTTTTGTAAAACGTGATTAACAATTCAAATTTTTATACTTTTGTTAAGGGATGCTTCAGTTTGACTTGCAAGTTATTATTGCAATTACTATATGCATATAAAAAAAAATACTAGGGGATATCCTCACTTGGCAAGATTTTTTAGGCTTCCATCCTAAACTTTAATGTACTATAAAGAAATCAAATCTAAATACAAGATATGAAATTTCTTTATATTTCAAAGTAAGTTATATAGCTTATGCTAGGGGAGATGCCCATGTGGTATCGGAGTCTTAATCTAGTCTTATTCTAATCCGATAATTTTTCATAATATGATTGTATTACTCTCTGTGCATAAGAACTCGGGCCTTTAAAGCTTTTTTTTTCCCAGATAAATTACTTGTATTAATGTGAAAATTCTGAAATCTCATTTATATGGATTTCATTAATAGATTATTAGAAATAACTTATTGACTTTAATGTGTTATTTTCTATATTACTCAAAAAAAAAATTGATTTGCATGTGTGTTAGATAATTTTTTTATGTCATACAATGTGTGAATGTCACTAAATATTTTTCGACTAATAATTAGTTGTGATATCTCGAAACCGATTTGAACATTTTGATTATTAATTGTATTAAGTTATTGTGATTTTTGTTTGCAACGTTTGTAGTAAGAAAGTTTTTTTAGAAATTTCTTTTATATTTTATCTTTTAACTCTAGATTTCATGACATTCGATTATATTTAGTTTCTCAGTCTTAAATAGATTATAAAAACATACTCTCAACTAAAGATTATTAGAGAAATACTAAGAAGTATCATTATCATCTCAACGACATATACATGAAATAAGCGAAATGAAAAACAGGAACCCTTCTTTGTATTTGTCGAAAAACAGGAACCCTTATTGCACGTGCATTATTTTTTAGTAATAAAAGCAAGCTTGTTTTTTAAATTAACCATTCAATTTTAAATTAAACCGAAATGTTTGGAATAATTTCCGTTAATACCAAATATTGAAGTACATGAAGCAAATTTCAAATTTTTGATCGAATATTTTGTTTTTGTGAATCAACACAAAATTTATAACTATTGTAAGCATGTGCTTGTTATTTTAATTTAGATGATTGTATGTAACGTTCTTCTTTTGTGTAGATACAACTTTTGTTTCGATCAAATTGAATCGTGATTTGCTTTATTCAATTGAGAAGGGGGATATGTTAAAATGTTAAATCTCCCAAGGACAAACACATATAAAACTAATGACAAACATTCTACCAAAAAATGAAACTAATGACCAACATATATAAGCAGTTTATGTGCTCATAAGTAATGTATGCCACTATTTGATGATCACAAAATACTACTAATGCCATTACATATTTATTAGATTGCATACATTTGTTCATGGAAATAAATGCAAAGAAAATTGGACTACTACATAGAAAGATAAACTTTTCTATAAAAAGGAGGTTATATTGTTTCTGGATTTGTCAAGTAACGCTCGAATTTTGTCGTCTCTAACTCCGATAAGTTAGCAAAAATTACGATGTTTTCAACTAAGTTTGTAACACATAACTTACAATAACAACTCATTGTTCAAATTTTATTGTCTCTCTCTTTTTTTGTACCTTTGGAATTCCACCGTCTCCAGTTCATTTCTGTACCGCTGGAATTCCGCTGTTTCCGGCTCATTTCAGTATCGCGAAAATATCTCTGTCTCCAACTCATCTTTGTTCCACTCGAATTTTCCTATCTCCAGCTCATCTTTATACTGTTGGAATTCCGCTTCCGCTGTTTCCGGTTCATCATTTCAATATCGCTGGAATTTCGTTGTCTTTAATTATTTCTATGTCAATCAAATAACCGAATTAATAAAGTTTAAATTTCATGCAAAAATGAGAACTTTGAATAGAGAAATTTATTAACTTGCATGTCTCACTCCATTAGACATATACCATCTTAAAAATTGAAAACTACTCTGCCACTTTCTCCCTAGCACCAGTCCAAATGTCCAATCATATACATCATCATTATTATTATATTATTTAGTGTATATTATACTAGTTTTCAGATATATTATGATTTATTTATGTCATGATAATGTTTTAAATCCTAATTAAAACAGTTTTTTAAATTCAAAGTTTCAACTATAAAACAAAAGCTAAAATAATCTATACTACCTATAGTATAAAGCGGAGACAATGTCTTCACATAAAATTTGCGCCACGTGTCATTTCAATAATAAAATAATCAGTAGGACCCTCCTTTATACAAATTAAGTAGTTAGAATCCCATATAATCTTATCCTGTAAAAATTGATTAAAATTTACCAAAAATTGTGAATTATACCAAAAAATTATATATTATCACTTACCAAGAATTAATTATAATCTTCCCATAAATATTATACTATTTAATAAAACGTGATATTTATCATAAAGTAATTTTAAACAAATCCATCTTATTTATATTATGAGTTGATTTATTATTGGTGAAAAAACATTAATCATAATACGAAGAGAAATATATATGATCCTATAATTTTAACATGATCATTAACATTAATTATAAATATTAAATTGGATTTATTACCCGTACATGCGGGTTAAACTAGTTATCAAATTTAAGTGCGTGAATATTTGGTTGCAGTCCACGTCTTCCTAAGGGAACTGGTCGTTATGCGCTTTGAACTTGAATTCAAGTTTGTAAACCTATTTTCTCATCTTCATCTACTTACTCTTCTTCACCCACCACCTCCTACCTCAATTTAATTTTACCATGTCCTACCCATCTCTGTTCCCCGAGGATGTACACCATCAAACCCTTTACGAGTGTTCCCTCCAGGAGAGGGGACGGTACGGTAACAGAAACAAACAGCTTATAACAGGATGTCTATGACATGCGTGCAACTTGTTCGATGAAATGTCTCATAGAGATGTTCTTTGTTATGATGCCCTTTTGTGTGCTCATGCCAGGAGAGGAAGGATATGGGATGCCTATGGGAGATATCATATAGTGTATAATTGTATAACCTTTGCTTTACAATTAGGATTCAAGAAGAGCCATGCTATTACAATTGTTTGTTAACAAATATTCTGCTACTAGTTTGTTTGACCCTGTATACAGAATACAGTTCAAGAAGACTTCAAGCATTAGCAAAGAAATGATATTGTTTAATGTTTTTGACGATTAACCTTACTGCAGATGTAGTAGCCGGAACTGCAAGGATGGAAGAGACAACTATGATGGTCCAGTGCCATGCTTTCTCTCCCGCTCCGGCCGTTTTACCCTTCACCTATCCAAGTAAGCAAATGAATTCAATAGCCAATTTTTTGAAAGAACAACGGAATGTTTACCAATTGATAGAGAAGTTACCTTGAGAAAAATCATGCTAGGAAAGATGAAGGTTAAAGGGAGAAGTGTAAAAGATCCTATAAGGTTGATGAAGTCACCCATAAACGGAATAGCAGCCGTAACCAGTGTATTGCCAGTGAACACGAAGACTCGGAGGATGAATCTCCGTTTTAAGTTTTCTCTCGAGTATACGCTCTCACCAAGAATCATAAACCTAGTATCAAGGGCCTCGTGAACAGGTTGAACAAAAATCTGATTTCACAATAGTGCAAATACACTCCATTAATGAAATAAACAGTAACTATCTTGCTCGAACTCAAAAATCACTAGAATTATAGTCAAAGTATTGAAGTAGCAACTGTAATCTCTCTACTTTGAGTATTCCCATAGTGAATTGTTTCTCTGTCGTGGTCTTACAGAGCATGGTGAACTATTTTGCGATCAAACCCATGCCCTCTTTGATATAATAATCATTAGCATAGTGAATTAGAGAATGGCGATCTTTCATATCTTGAATACATTACCAGTCAGTGAGAAAATCTAGCTCATGTGGCCATTTCTATTGTAGTAAGTACAAAATAAAAGACGAGACTCGCATGTTGGGAAATGATGTTTTGCAGAAAAACTATGGCATTTATCAGCACTTTGACCCACTTCGGTCCGCTTAGCTGCTTAGGGAGGTATTGTGACACTTGTGTGCCATAAGCCCAGTAACCAACTATGGAAACACCATAATACACCATTAGCCCCAGTGTGTACTGTGTAAGGAGGGCTCTTTTCATGTTCTTCACAGCCGGATTCCTTAGAGTCGACTGCAACCAGTGAATAATGAGATAGTTTAGTTGACATTGTAGCTATGCTCTTCGCTTTTGCTGTTTGCGTTTTTATATAAAGTTAATGACCTGTAGTTCGAGTAACATTCCCGAAGTGTTAGTCACGATAATGGCTGAAATAGCGCCGAATGCATTGAATACCTTTTCTTCTTTGCTACCTCTTACCTGATAGTCTTGATCTTTGTTACTAATGCCTGTGAAAGCATTAAAGTTTCACCCAAAAAGTAATGTTCAAATATCAAAAGCCATTCCAAGGGGAAAATGGTTAAGAATACTTGTCTCAATAACTCTTTTTTTAATGTTAGTTAAGTTGCATACCATCCTTGATTGAAATTACTAATAGCAAAGCAATGTAGGTGAAGGTGAGGATGGCAGAGGCTCCTGACCAAAATCCCATGGCCGATAAGTTTGGGACGACAAAAGAGAAAATGCAATATGCTGCTCCTGTCACGATGATAAAGTACTGAAGCCTCAAGGAAGAGTCACTAAAAGCCAGATTGATCTCCTGTTAGAAGAGCACTTATATTCATCAGAAATGCTTGCATATGAATAGATTGGTATGGTTACATCTCTTGCTTTTTATTTTTCATTCATCTTCTTGTCTTTGTATCTGAATATTACATACCTTCAATGCGAGTCCACTTAGTAGGATGAAACCCATGTTTCCAAGAAGCAGTGTCGAAAATTGGAGAAACCACGTCAGGTAGTACATCCTTCTCCCTTGTAAGTAATAAGAATGTGTATAATCAAACAAACCGATCCTTCAAATAGTCCTCCTACAGTCGATATAACCTGACCCAAATGTGGACATTATTTTACTTGAGCTGCCTAGCAAAGGTCCTAACCTAAGATGACCTGTTAGGATACAAAATGTGAAGAAACATTTTAAGGGATATTAGGCAGAATTTACTGGAAATAAGATTCCATGTCCTGGAAAAAAAAACAACCAATTTTCACTCTGATGAGATAGGAGTTGTTATAGTCCCAAGTAGATGCATAATGAGGGTAACTATTACAGTTTTAAACTCCAGGGCTTTATCCTTAAGCTCTGGTATCCTTTTTTTTCCTTTATGTTTGTGTGCTATTTGTGTGATTATCTGTGTCCCGGTTTTTATGCTCTATAAGGCCTAAAACAACACACCCATTTGCCACCTCTAGTTCAGAGTAGTTACTAACCAAATAGGAATCCCATAATGTCTCTGTATCTGATGAATCTCTGGACTTCAATGAAGTGAAAACTTGCTAAGACCCAGTGTGGGTATGCGGTGAAGAACCCGAAAATGATTAAGCTTGAAATACCCCATGCCCAACTCAGTGGAACCAAAATGAGGACTGAATAGCTCAGGATCCATCCACAATTATACCCTGTTACCAGCAGCAATCCAACCTGTTGCCATGAGTCTGCAGATTGTTGAAAAAAGAACCTTTTTTGTGAAATGGTGCAAAGCTTCAAATTATGTTCATGTATAAAACTGAAGCATCAATTCTATAGCAGTAAGAGAAAAACAAGTTTCTTATCATATTCATGAAATAATTTGAAGACTAACCTTTGTCAGTGGTGTGAGCAGAAGCAAAGCCATTTACTTGAGACCCTTCTCGGTTTATGATGCTTGTTTCTATTTCGATAGCTTTAGACGTGCCTTCTTCTTCCATGGATGTTCCTGTTCCTCAAAATCAAGTAGGATTTGCTTCCTATAACTGAGGGTAGTGAGTAGTGACAGAACCATGTATACTTGGATGCAATATTCAACAGAAAAACAGACAAGCTATCCAAATGATGCAATTTCCATTTTGGTGTGCTAGACTGGTAGCTGATTATAGCATTCTTTTGGACCTACCCATGAACACAAGTTTTGCTACTTGGTTAGATTCTTTTCTTTTGTACAAATTGTATGGTTCAAGTTTTTTCAGTTGTATTTAGGTTTTTTGAGTTACCTAGAATTGTCAATTACATCTGGTATTACACCTCTGATCATGAGGATTGAGGAACTCCTGGCGAGACACTCGAAATGATGTCATAACAAAGGGAATGTACATCCTAATGATCCTATCAATCTTCTTAATAAGTAAAAAGGTGTCATTTTTTGTTACAAATTAAAAATTGTAATATTTAGCTTTTTTTTTTGGTTGAAAATATTTAGCTATTTTCAGCGTCCGCAAATTAAGAAATAATATGGGAGTACAAGTTCTGTTTGATTTGGCTAGTTGGATAAATAGCATAGAGAAAGTACCTCTTGAATTCTGATTTAAAAAATCTCGCTGAACGTCGTTTTGGTTGATTTGGTTACGTAAGTGCCATTTTGTATGACGTTTTTAAGATTGGCCCTGAGTTAACTTATGCTCAATGCATTGCAAAGTTGTGATTTCCTTCTTTGCTTTCATAGAAATTGATGGACTATGAAATGCAGATATCAAACATTTGTTTTGTGGCTCAAATGAAAAGTTTGCTGAATTATTGCCCGTTTGATGGTGGCCTGTGAAAACATATTTGATAGATGGATACGAGTGGGAAGCTAAGCACGCAAGTTGACATGAAGTTACTTTCTTTGTGAAATGTTGTCTTATCATATTATATTAAGTTATTTTGATTTTCACCCATGTAAAAGTAAAAAAAAAAAAAAAAATCTAGTGCAGTTATTATATATACATATATCACAATATATTGATGTAGAGAAGATGGTTGTGTGCATAGAAGATGAAACCTTGTGTCGAAAGAGTGCCAAAATCATTTGTTAAGATTGGTAGGAAACGGTCCTTCGATACGGAATTGACTACTATTATACCGTTTCGGATAAGGAATTTGTTGGAGAATTGCAATCCCACATCGATAAAAATAAGCAAAAAACCAATAGAATATAAGGAATGGTAAATACCCTACGTATAGGCTTAAGTGTTTGGGTTAGAAGACGGCTTCCAACTTTATATGTAAAGTGGTCAAGGAATGATAAAACTTCTAACCCAATGATTTAAGCTTTTGGGTTAGAAGATTTGTCTCAACTACTGCTTAACTACGAAAGTAAAAGTTTTTTAGGTAGTTAAGGTGGTTTTATTAATGACAACAATATTTTAATATTCTTTCGACCAAAAAAACAATGTTTTAATATTCTTCAAAGTTTTCTTTGATTTACAGTTTTTCTATGTTTTATCTTTTTGTGTTTTAGAGAATCTGTCTTTATGTTTTTCTTGTATAAATAATTTGTAGTCATTTGTACATTATTATCTTTGCGTTAATAAAATTCTAAATAGTTTGTTGTCTTAATTTTAGATGCATTCCCATCAAATTTCGGTGGGTCGAGATTATAATGGGTGACCTATCTAGTTTGAGATTACTTTTAGATATAGGGTTTACTTCCACTTGTGAATCATAACGTTAACCAATGGGTAGAGTTTCACCTTTAGTTATACATTAGTAGATCTTTTTTCTTGTCGATTTTATTGATGTGGGGCGAGATTTGCTTTCTCCAACATGCCCCCTCTATTTTGTCTATTTTTGTTGAATCTAGCATTCTCAATCTCCTTAACTTTCATGTTTGATTTTAGTTTCGGTTTAGACGAGTTATTAACATCTTATTCTCTTGTTAGCTATATATTTGGATTTTTGTTTTGACCAAACAAATTTAGAGCCTGATCGAGATTAGATGAATGATATGTACGTACTACTAACCAAAGAGAAATCCGATAATGTCTCTATATCAGATGAATCTTTGGCCTCAATGAAGTGAAAGCCTACCAAGAGCCAGTTTGCATAGGCAATGAATAACCCTAAAACAATTTAATTTTTAATATCCCATGCCCAACCCAATGGCGCCATAATCAGGGTTGAATAGCTCAGAATCCATGCACTATTTTTTTTATAGAAGAACTACTAGCTCAAACAGGCCAAAATTAGGCTACCTGAGTGTTATAAGCCCAGTCTAAATCATCGTAGCGGATGATATCAAAAAAATGAAACAACAACGGTTGTTGACTCAACAACGATCTAAGCTGATTTATAAATAATAAAGAGAAATGATTAAAAGAAGAAGAGATGCTAGTAATTGTAGTAGTTAGACTAGTGGAGTCGACATGTCTTCTAGCTATAGAAAACCAGCCGCCTGGTTGCAAGCCCCGAAACAATGTAAGAAAAACATGAGGGGTTTCCGAAAGAAGGTGTCGTATGTCATTTGTAATAGAAAGGATCTCCCAGAAACTTTCCATAAACATTTTAAGGAGTTGATAACAATAAGGTTATCACCCTCAATAATAAGTTTAGTAAACTCCGTTAAGTCGAAAGTTTCCAAAGCGTCAAACAAAGAGGAAGCTTCAGCTTGAATTACAGACATATTGGTTAGGTTAGATTGACCACAACGTAAAGTATCATTAGGAGCTAGATTCGTATCATTAGAGGAAACTTTAGGAAGTTTTGTATCTTTGGAGGTAGTTTAGTTTTCCAAATCCAGGCAATAGTATCATTAGGAGCTGAAGAAGAGGAAGAGAGAAAAGCCAATGCAGACTGAACAATGGAATTTCCATCAGGAGCAGGCAACCAAATAAAACAATCAGTAGTAAGTATAAAAGGAATCCTTATTTGAGAGATAACTTGTACAACAACAAGCCGCAAAATTAATTGTAGTGAACAGAAGTCCCAAGAGTGGTCAAGCAAAATAAAAGCCTAGACACGTATATCAATGTTGGAGTTATCAAAAATGATAATAAATCAATATTTGGGAGCCACATGTCAGTCCAAAATTTGATATTGTTGTCATTGCCAATCTGTCATTGAATACCTTTAGAGAAGTGATCGTTAATGTTTAGCAGGCGTCCAAAGTACCAAGAGCAGTTATTCTTATGGTAGTGGAGAATTGCATGAGAGCGAAGGTATTTTTCAAAAACAATTTTGACCCATACGTTATCAGGTTGAGTTACCAATTTCCAAAGATCTCTAGAACGGTGTTTGAAAATCTGGGTATCGAAAGCCCGAATAATTGCTAGGTTTTACTAGCGAATCTTTGTAAGTCCCGTTTTTGTGAATAAAAATTACCCCCTTTTATTCAAAGAAGTTTCATCTCAGGATAAGTTGATATTTTGGGCAGTTTTTAGACTGAGACCTCCCATCTAATTTAGGTTTACATATATTTTCCCAACTAAGAAGAGGATGATGATTAGTATTAAATTTGTTCCAAAATATGATTTAGCAACCTTATCAATCTGATTTAGTACACCCAGGGCCGTCTCAATTATTTCGGGAGCCTTAGGGCGAGACAAAATTTTGGGGCCCTTAACATAGCAAGGAAATAGTTTTCAATTAATGTCAAAAACATTGTCTAACCGTACACTTGACATCAAATACATTTTTCAATCCAAATTATCAAACATAAATGAAAAACTAGCATCTTCCAATCCAAAGTGTAAAATCAAGTGAACCTGCAAAAGAAACATACTCATTAAGCCATCATATATATCGACCTCTTTGAGCAGTTTTTGAAGCAAAATCAACAATGATGCAGACATAAAGTTTAAAAGGAACAACCACACTTGTAATTAGAAAAAAATAGATGAGTAGGCTTCGATTTGTAAACCAATATCAGTTCCAATTGAGTAGAACAAAGACAAAACATTCGTGTAACAACAAAATAAAATTCAATTAATTCATAGGTTAAAAGTGAAATTATAAATCTGTATACTGTGTACAAATTTTCTATCTACTGACTATAGTACAAAAACCAATTTGTAAATTACAATTTGGACCTAACTAATCCTGTAATCCACCAAGTTTGCTAGTAATGCTAATTGCTTTTTATGTTTGATAGAAAAATGCTAAACGCTGATTTGTTGCTACTAGCTATCAAATTGTTTTTTTGGCTAAAATTGGAGTTTGGAGAGGGACGACTCAGTGGACTCACCAAATCAGTTCCAAACTTCCAATTGAGAGGGCCGAACTGAGGAGGTCGTCGGGACGATTCCACCGATCCGGTGTGGGAAACGAACAAGGTGGGGCTATCCAATTTCGCCGGCGGCTGGTTGTCGCCGGGGTGAATAGGCGTGGGCGATCCAATTAAAAGGGTCGAGGAAGTCGTCGCCAGTGAGCCATCCCCTCGTCGGTCTGCGGTGCGGAGCCGCCAAAGCTTTCGCCGACGGGCGGCGGGGGAGTGGTGGCCTGGTGCCAGTGGGCAGTGCGCGCAACATGTGAAATCAGTATATGTTTAAGGAAGAAGAAGAATATATAGGTAGAATTGAAATTACAATTACATGAGAAAGTTTTTTGAAACTCACCATTGTAGATTAATGGTGATTGAAAGAATCGGGGAAATTGGCATTGATGGAATGAAAGACTCGAAGAGACGAGGAGTAATTGAGGAAAGCCGTATATCAGCTTTGATCTTTTTTTTCCAAAGTTTTTTCTTTATTTTACATGTCAGATTGATAATGGGCTTTTTTTTTATTTTTATGGGCCTCTTTTTTATTTCGGATGGGCCTATTTTTAGTACTAGTAATTTTCTATATGGGGCCTCTATAATTTTGGGGCCCTAGGCGACCGCCCTCCACCGCCCCCCATTTGAGCCGGGCCTGAGTACACCTTGAGGGAGTAAAAAGACATGACTGTATAAGGACCACACGTCCTTCTTGGGAAATAGAGTCGTCTTTCCATTGAGATAATTTTTTTTTGTAAATTAGTGATAGTGTCTAAGAACATGCTATTTTGAAGTCGACATTTCAAAAATGGGAATACCCAAATACTTTTCCATTGAGGATGTGACATGGATGTTAAGAATACTTGCAAGAGCAATGTGTCACACGAGATACTAGTTGATGCCTGAAACATGCTTTTGTGACAATTAATAGATAGGCCAGAAAGAAGAGTAAATTTGTAGAGAAAAGATCGGATAAACTCCATATTAGGAGTAGTAGCATTCGCAAAAATTATGGTGTCGTCAGCAAAGCTTAGAAACAGAATGAGAGTTCCATTCTTGATTAGTTAAGTTCCAACTCGTTTAGAGGTAGCATGTGCTTCAAGTTGGAGTGCTTTAGACAAATATTCCAATGGCAGAACAAAAATGAAGGGTGCTATACGGTCACCCTGGCGAATACCACACTGAGGTGAGAATTCAATGCCAGGTTCATTGTTAACCAAGACTGAATAAGTAGAGGTATTGATACAATTACCCTTTAACAAATGCAACCCGAACGTCCCTTTTTCTTTTTAAAAGAATGAAAATTTTCATGGGCTATCAGAATGGTATCTTGAATAAGTCGACCTTTCACAAATGCACTCTCAAGAGGGTGAATAAGTGATGGGATGATATGAGTAATACGATTGGACAGTAATTTGGAAATCACTTTATAAACCATGTTACACAAGCTAATTGGGTGATAATGATTAATTGTCTGAGGCATATCTACTTTTGGGATTAATGTTATAAAGGTTTTTTTCATACATCAGAGTATAATTCCAGAATGAAAAAAGGCGTTGACTGCAAGGATGATTCAAGATCCAATAGTGGGCCAAGTGTTTTTGTTTAGTGCTAGATCGAAAAGAGAAGCCTTGATCTCAGAAGGTGTAGGAGATTTTGCAAGACCAATGTCATCTAGATCAGTGACAATAGATGGAATGATATCAAGGTCTCCCGGGTGTTAAACACATGAATAATTAATCTGAAATTGTGTTGTTAATTCCTGAGTGATATAGTGAGATTTAGTGTCGTGATCTTTGATAACAAGGCCATCATGCGTTTGAAATAAAAATATACTTTGTTTAATGTGATGGATTTTCGAAATTGTCTGATTATTTTTGTGTTTTTATCTGCATTTTGTATATGCATAATCTTTGCACATTGCTTCCAGAATCTATGGTGGAAATCGATAAGTGCATTATATTTGTTTAGATGTTGCTGAAGTTTGGTAAGAATGTGTGAGCTGGTAGGTGATGCATGACAACCCGGGTAGATCGTCGGCCTCGTAAGCGAATATGGTTGGATGTAGACTTTGGACAAGTCTCGTCACGGGAAGTATCGCCACGCCTTCCTTTCTAGAAACTCACGAGGACTCGAATCACACGCAGAAATAATTGAACTCGAGCAAGAACACGCACAACTCAACAATGAATTCAACCGGAAACTTTATTAATCAAACTCCAATCAAGCAACAAAAGGTTCAAAGGGCGCATGAAGAGAAGCCTATGCTCTCTTCACAAAATAAGCTAATAAAAAAAATATGCAAAGCCTATGCAATTTATAGAATTACAAGGCAACTAGGGCTCCCTTATTTCTATCCTAAAAAATACGAAGATAATATCAAAGGTAATATCCCAACTAATTAGGCAACATAAAAGATAAGAGTTTCCAAAACGAAAATAAAGAGAGCTGGCCGTTTCGGATTGCCTGTGTCCTAGGATGGACCCCCTTAGGGTCGTGCATGACCCTCTCAGGGTCGGTCTTGAGGACTCTCACAAGGACAAGGTCGATCCAAGGTGTGTGGGTCGATCTCGACCCCCTTAGGTTCGGTCCTGAGGCTTGTCTTGGTCGACGATAGCTTCGTTCTCCCGGCTTTCAAGAAACATGACCGGTTTCTTCATGGAACTCTCTTTAAGCCTCGAAGATAAACACTCAAGGACCACCAATGTTGTCCCTCTCGTGATATTCTTAGCTCAACTTGAATGGCTTCATCCTTCTTGAATTTGAGTACTCGTAACTTGTGGAACGGTCTTGGACTAGCTCGACGGTTCATGATCTCCTTAGCAAACTAGTGGCAAACTGATCTAGCGAGGTTTAACTTCAGTTGGTGCACGACAACCCGGGTAGATCGCTGGCCTCGGAAGCGATTGTAGGATCTAGACTTTGGACAAGGGATCATCTCTCCAATCCTTGATGATTCTCGCACTAATTCGAACACACACACCAACGATCAAGCACACGAACAAGAACTTGAGAACAATTGCAAATCAAAATAGCAAACTCTTGATTCAAATCAATCCAAGCAACAAAGGTTTTCAAAGGGCGCAGGAAGAGAACTTTGTTCTCTTCTCAAAATATGTTGAATGTAAAGTATGCAAAGCCTATGCAATTTATAGAATTGCAAGACAACTAGCGTTCCCATATTTCTAACCTAAAAATATCAAGATAATATTAAAGGTAATATCCCAACTTATTAGGCAACACAAAAGATAAGAGTTTCTAAAAACAAATCAAAGAGATCCCACCGGTTCGAATGACCCGCGTCCAGGAACGACCCAAGGAGGGTCGATCTCGACCCATTAGGGTCGGTCTTGAGAGGCAAGGTGGAACTCTATCTTGGCACGACCTTGGGAGGGTCGGTCTTGGGAGAATCTTGGTCGATAATGGCTTCATTATCCCGACTTTGAAGCAACATGACCGGTGTCTTCTTGGAGCTTTCTTCAAGCCTCAAAGACAAACACTCAAGGGCCAAGGATGTCCCTCTCATGATCTTCTTAGCTTGACTTCTTAGCTCAACTTGAATGGCTTCATCCTTCTTGAATTTGAATGCTCGCGACTTGTGGAACGGTCTTGGCCTAGCTCGTTGATTCATGATCTTCTCTATCATTCTTGTATCATTCTCCTCCACTTGGCTGCAAATCGTCCTCGATTTGTCTTAAGTTGTAAAGAAGAAGTCAACAAACTCATGCAAATAATTCAACGAAACAATTGCATACTCAGTGCCATAGTCCGGATGATAATAATCAAGAGTATCAACAAGCAAACATCCCACGGAATCAAGCAAAAACGACAATGAAGCGCTACAAGACAAGTTGTACGGTTCAGTGAGAGAACGACCATAAAAGTTGCTGAAATTTTGTGGAGAGTTCAGTCTTGTAGTAATAAGATGACCCCCCTAATTTGGCTTGAAAATCTCAAGGTTTGCTTATGGAGCGACCATCATAGATGAAGTATCGGTTTCTAACGATGGATGTGAAGAAACTAGTGGCAAACCTCGCTCTGATACCAATTGGTGCACGACAACCTAGGTACATCGTCGGCCTCAAAAGCAATTGTAAGATCTAAACTTTGTACAAGGGCTCGTCTCTCCAATCCTTGATGATTCTCGCACAAGTTCAAACACACACACCAACGAACAAGCACACGAACAAGAACTTGAGAACAATTGCAAATCAAACTAGCAAACTCTTGATTCAAATCAATCCAAGCAACAAAGGTTTTCAAAGGGCGCAGGAAATACGCTGAATGTAAAGTATGCAAAGCCTATGCAATTTATATAATTGCAAGACAACTAGGGTTCCCATATTTCTATCCTAGAAATATCAAGATAATATCAAAGTTAATATCCCAACTAATTAGGCAACACAAAAGATAAGAGTTTCCAAAAACAAATCAAAGAGATCCTGCCGCTTCGGATGACCCGCGTCCAGGAATGACCCAAGGAGGGTCGATCTCGACCCATTAGGGTCGGTCCTGAGAGGCAAGGTGGAACTCTATCCTGGCACGACCCTCGTCGGTCCTAGGAGCCTCTTGGTCAAAAAAGGTTTCATTCTCCCGGCTTTGAAGCAACATAACCAGTTTCTTCTTGGAACTTTCTTCAAGCCTCGAAGACAAACACTCAAGGGCCAAGGTTGTCCCTCTCATGATCTTCTTAGCTTGACTTCTTAGCTTGACTTGAATGGCTTCATCCATCTTGAATTTGAATGCTCGCGACTTGTGGAACGGTCTTGGCCTAGCTCGTTGATTCGTGATCTTCTCTATCATTCTTGTATCAGTAGGGTCCCTCAACAAATCACTTTGTAAGTTTTGTAGTTGTTCTTAAAAAATTTTAAGTTGTTTAATTTTTTTATTAATATGTCCTTTTGCCCAATGTTTAGAGTATTTCTTTACTAGTTGCATTTTCATAGAGATTTTAAACATGAATGAGCCGATAAGTTTATATTGCCAAACTTTTTTCACAAGATCAAATGAGACATCAGTTGATGGATTAATACACGATCAAGACGCTTAAAAGTATTAAGGTCAGAGTTTGAACTTTACTATCAAGTAAATGGGAAACCTGTGAATTTAGTATTTGGAAGGCCTAACGTATTCCAGATATTCAGAAGTCGGTTAAGAGTCGGAATAATACCCCAAGTTTTGTCAGAGAGAAGCAATTTCATTAAGATCTCCAATAAGAAGAAACAGACAATGAAGTGAGGTAACAATAGAGCTAAAGGAATCCTAAAATGAAGTTTTGTCGTCTTCCCGAGAAGGAGCATAAACAACGACGAGCATAAAGGGATTGATTGGGTCATTATTTTTAATGATAATATGATTGAATTAGTAACTGAAATCTTCGTGTGGATTCATTATTAAGTATAAGTAGGGCCATACCCCCTTTCGAGCCATTTGAAGGAGAGAAGATGCATTGGTGAAAACCTGATTTTTGGATAATTCCATCATTATGTTGTATCATAGGTTTGGTTTCAACTAAGCATAAAAAATTCAATTTATGAAGTTTTTGTATGTAGGGAATTTAATCCCAGAAATTAGCCCTCCTAATACCCCTCACATTCCAATAAGCAATAGCCATAATAAAATATTGAAGGGTAGCTGTTCATAAAAGGCGGTAGGTAGAAGGTTAAAATGGCGTCTAAAAACAAGAAATAGAGGCCATAAAGCATACATAAGTTGGTGTAGATAACACAAACTAAAGGATGATATTGAATGGAACATATATATGAAAGGAAGATACACGTATGAGAAAGGAGTGTATACTTTTTTGTTATTATATTTAGGTAGTACAAGTGTTGTGGTATAATATTGAGCAAGCCTTTCAACAACAATTCAAGACGCCGAGTACCATTGTTTGACAAAGCAAAAATATAGATTCTATTGTTTGACAAAGTACAAATATATATCCTATTGTTTGAAAAAGCACAAATATAGATCATGTATAATAAAGAGAAGAAAACACAATCTGAGCAAAGATAAGTAGATGTTAAGATATGAATAAAGGAAAAGGAGCATCTGGGCGGGAGCATCTGATGGCAAGGAGTGAGATTTATATATTATCGATTGATTATACTAACATCAAGGGTAATGTATTTCATATGACAAATGGAGTAAAAAGTTGCAGACTTACATAGCTCATTAATAAATGGAAGGTTCATGTATGTTTCAATTTCACAGTAAGTGACAAACATAAAAAGCACATATATGTAATAACCGAATTTTTATAGAAGGTTAAGCTCTTAATTATTATGCTTAGTTAATAAGTAAGAAAATCTATTTAATTTAAATTCCATTTTGGTCAATTAAATTTTTGCTAAGATATAATTTCATTATATAAATGAATTTGGCAAAATTTAAACTTAATGGAAGGAGAAATAGAATTGATTTGGGTATCATTCAAAGGATTGACAAGTATTGGATTTGCTTGAAACAATTGGGCCTCAAACCCATCTCTTTTCCGGCCCAAAAGCCCAACAAGGTGGTTGGCAGGTTGCAACCTTCTTTCTCCTTCTCCTCGTTCGAAAGACGACGTGTATTCTTCAAGCAGCCATCAACAGCTCTTTGGCTCCTTTCCGCCAGTTTTGACCATGTTGGACTCATATCCATGCTAATCCTATTGGCAGACACCACCTACTTTGAGGCTCGCCTGTATGAGCCACCATCTGCTTTGTTTCTCTCCCTGGTGATGCTCTGTTGCGCTGAGAAGATGACAACAACTCCGGGCCATGATTTGGCCGAAATTCATGGAATTGGAAGAGGGAAAGTAATGGGTATTACTTTACTTATCCAAGGGATTGCTAAACCACAAGAATTCTCCCGAAGAACGCTCTGAAAGAAACCAAAATCGATCTCGGAACCCCCAGTTGCTCTGTTCTGTCCAGACTCCGACGACTAGATTTAAAATTCTGTATCTTCCTTGTTTCTTACTCAAAATCACGAAAAAATCTCTAAATTGAGTTCAATGAGTCCTCTTCAAGTTTCGTGTTGTGAGTTTGGCAAGAACTCTTCAAGTTTCGTGTTGTGAGTTTGGCAAGAAACCAACTCGAAGAGGGGTAATTTTACCATTGAAAGTCGCGGACCTGCTTGTTCACAGAAACTCCTATCACTCTCGATAATTAAGCTAGATCTCTTTCGTTTCATGCTTAAAAATTCCGAAATCACTTCCTAAATGTAAGTTAGGAAGTCCTCTACAGGATTCATGTTGTAAGTTTTCCCAAAAGGTCAATCTAAATGGGTTGTATTAATTGTTTGAGCTTGGTAATGCTCCAAAATAATTCTCGAGGTAGGTGAAGGGTTAATATACTTGGATCTTCAATCAATTTTGTGAAAACCCATTTGAGTAAATTTATGGGAATTTTTCTAGCAAAATCGAATTCATCGCAGACTCACCGGAGTCCTGTCAGAGGTTCGCCGAAGCACCACCAGCCACCCCTACACCACTAGTGGACTCTAACTAAGCCAATAATTTCATACCCAACCTTCTCCGGTAATTTGAAGATGATCGGAGTCACCTCGATTTGTGTGCCTCAACTCGTCTCGATTTTCGTGCAAGGCTTTGTTTCAAGCTTTGAACCTTAGTGACATCTCGGTATCCATGCCATCCCGTGGCTTAGAGGCTTGTAAGGATTGGGCATCAACTCTCCCGTTTCCAATAGTTCTTCAAACGTTAAGGCAAGTGGACATTTCTTCTTCCCTTATTCCATTAGACGAGATACCTAGTTCTATGTGATCCAATTTGTTGTGATTGATTTATGTGACAAATAAAAAGAACTAGGCTTTTTTAGAATTAATGACCTTTTTGTTATATTCAGTATTGCGATTGAACTGGATTTTAGGTTCGCTATGTGAGACCTTGTGTGTAAATATGTCTCGTTTGAGACATTGTTATGGATTAGAATAGTTTGTAGGTATATATGTCTCGATTGAGACATTGTTATGTATTAGAATAATTTCAGGGATGGGAGTTGAGCCTTTGATAACATCTCTTCAAAAGATTGTAATGGGATGTCCCTATACCTCAGTACTCGAGTCATGACTCTACCCACTCTATCCTTAAGGGGTGACGCACTCTGGCTAAGTGCATTAGCGTTATGCGCTCGGAAAACTGATCAAGGATTCAATATCCTTATGATCTCGGCAATGGTCCGAGTTGATTAAAAGCTATCGAACTGAATGCATTGGTTGAAAGTAATGCAAGATAAGTGTGTTATGTCTGTAATTTAAATACCAGGATGGTGAGTTTGAGTTGAATGCTCGATGGTTGATTTCTTTTAATGTATTGATGTGAATAAAGAATCCCAACAAATTCTCTTACGTCTTCCTCAATCCGCTCATTGACATTTTGTCGTTGAGGTTATCTATTTTACCTTCTCTTTTAGGAAGAGGTGCTAAAAGGTGAATCACTGATGAAGCTCGATACCAACTTTTTGGGTTATAACTTTCTGAACCTTACCTACGTTCCACTTGTTTAGTCTTTCATTAGACTAACTCGTCCGCTTTTTTTTTTTCTTTTCACGAATCGGTTGCGGCTAGCAGGATTCCAAGGAGTTAATCTAAACGACTAGCTTGCTAGAAGACAAAGATAAATATCATTTTGGGAAGCAAATCATATAAGAAGTACTTTTGAAAAGAGAGGTGTCTACAAACTCTAAAAGAAGTTTGATCTGCTTGTTTTTCTGTTGGATGACTTTAATAGTCTAGATTGTCTTTCATTAAAAGTCCTATTTGAGGCACTGGTCTGTATATATATCTTTTTCCGTTATTGCCTTCTAGGTTAATCCTTTTCAATATGCTCGTGAAAACAGCGTCTTGTGTTTCCGTGATCATTAGAGGATGTTACAATATATCATTAGCAAGTTTATATAATCCATATGACAAGTTAAGTTAAAAGTTGCAGGCATACATAACTCAAAAGATTAATTGAAAGTTCATGTATAGAGATATTACATAATTGATCTGCTGTAGTTTAAGAAAAAAGAAGAGCGTTTGTAGTCCAAGCAAAACCCTGCCAATCCATCCACTATTGAACATTGTTGCCAACAATAATCCCATTTGCTGCCATGAATCTGTTACGCTTAACTCCCTCAATTACTAATTAGCCTCAAAACTTATGTTCATTTTTATATAACTGTTACTTTATATTATGAGAAACAATCACTTCTAGAGAAACGAGAAACGAGAAACGAATTTCATATTTATTCAGCTACTATGCATATTTAATTTGACAGGTATGCATATCCAAGAGCATGTATATTCGAACTAAAGAGTAGCTATATTCAAACATTTTTTTCGAATATACATGTTACTCGTATATTAAAACTTATATGACTTCTTATCCACTATGCACTCATTTTTCAATTGTACATGTTACTCGTATATTCAAATATTTGATCACTTATGTTCAAACTATTCATAATTATATGCAAACATTTTATATTGTATGACTTTTTTTTCCGTATATCCAAAATCATATGTATTCATATTCAATTTTCAATACCAAAACCACCCACCCAGTCAATTTCGTTCCACTTAATCCCTAATATATATTTAAACTGTCGATTGGTGATGTTCCAACTAATAGGTAAGTTTATTCAAATATTTGCATTTGTATAATCTTTTTTGTATATTTTAAAAACTATACGTTCATACGCACTATTCAATTTCAAACATTTAAATGCACCTAACATTAATTTGTTTGAACCTGAATACACGTATGTTTGAATATTCACACTTGAATATACTTTAGAGTAAAGTGAATATGATATTCGTTTCTCGTTTCTCCACAATATCTGTTTCTCTTGAGCCTTCTTCCATTACTCATTTACCAAGAAATTAAGAAAGAGTTGGAATTGGCTAAACAAACGTGGGCAGTAGCAAAACCCTTGTACGTTAGTCTTGAGAATGAGATTCATCTTTGTTTAAATCATTCTCTTGAAATACATGGCCTTCATTTGTTATGCCAGCTGGCTCTATTTCTATAGATTTGGAGCACCTAATCTCACCTTCTACCTCCACTGATGTTCCTGCATGCATCTTTTGTTAAATAAACTTCAAATTAGTAAGGGGTAGTGGATGTGGATTGAATGCATTGTTTATGCGCCAATTATTGAAGTTAATTATTAGGTCGAGTGAATCTATAACTTAATTTTGTTGTTAGTTAAGCTAACATCGTCTTCTTGTGTACTTTAAATGCTATCAGGGTCTACGTGGGGTTAAGGATCACATGTCCCATCTCCATGTTCTTGTCCCACTAAATCTCATTGATTCAGGTAAAATAAAATTAATTTTAATTTTTTTTGTTTCAATAAGATAATTTGTACTGACCAATAAGATTTAATAGGACGTGAAAATGGAACATGGAAATGGATCAGAGAATTCTTAGCCTCCTCATGGATCTCGAAGATATTCATGCATGACATATCAAACGGATCGATAGACTCACATTGAATAATTTGTAAGGGCAATCATAGATATTAACTATGTTGTTAGAGAGAGAAGTAAAGAGGTTTTATTCGGTGCATAATCAAACAACGTCGTTCGTTTTCCGGAAAACCTAGCTTTCTATTTGGTGGCCCTTGTGTTATACATTTACAAGAAAAAGTCATTCCATGTATAGTTCTCTCTCCGTTTTAAAATACTTGTCCATATGACAAATTTGTCTTATTTAACAATACTTGTCCATTTCACATTTTTACGCATCTTTTTTCCATTTGTACTCCTAATTAATAATTATCTCTATCATAATCATTACATTTTTTCATATTTCTTTACACTAATAATTAACTCTATATTTATAGAAATAGTAGAGAAAAAAATCATTTTTTCTTAATGTGTGTGAAATGCTCAAATGAAAAGCTAGTTCAAAATGGAGAGTATTAGCAAATTAGATTTACTTGGAAAACAGGCCTATAACAACAAACAAGCATAACATATATAGAGTTAATGTCCAATGGAATATGAAAAAATGTAATGGAATTTCCTAGCAACCATGTAGAATTTTAGAGTTATTACCATCAAGTGAAATGTCCAATGGAATTTCCTACATGGCACTCTTGGTGATGCCATTGGCGTGCAGGGCCGGTCAATGGATTGATGAGACCCTTTACAAAAATATTATTGATCTATATTCATTTATGTGAAACTTTTAGCCAATTTTTTAAATATATTATTAGTTAACTTAACAATTTTTTTCTAATATTATTAGTGAATTTTAGAGTTATTTTTGTAGTGTATGCTATAATTGGTTTCTATTGATGGTAATTAATATAAGGCTAAATAGCTGAAAACCACCCCTATAATATGTCATATTCCCAGTAACCACCCCTTTAAAGCGATATTTCTGAGAACCACCCCTTTAACCAGCTCCGTTAAAATTGCAGCACTCATTTTACTCTTGCCGTTTGAAACCGTTAAGAATATCTGATGTGGCTTATTTTTTTCGTTTTTTTGGCTTGCTTTGCTTATGTGGTATACAAAATCCGGTCACCTAAGCTCCACATAAGCTCATTAATTTACCCATTTAATTTTTACCCATTTAATCATTCTATCTAAGAAATTAGGTCAAATTTTGGGGCAAAATTGCCCACATCCTCGTCCTGCCCACATCCTTTCCACCGTCTTGCCCAAATCCCAGCGCCGATGTCTGCCACACCACCGCCTCCGCCACGCCTCTTCCTCCTCCATGTCTCCGCCTCCGCCACACTTTCGCGAACCCGAGCCCCTCCGCCATCAAACCACAACCGCCACCGACCACGATCGCTCAGATCTGGTTTCTCCATCCTCCGTCTCGCGTCGACCTCTGCCACGCCACCGGCTCAGCCACAAGAAACCGCCACCGCCTCCGCCGCCTCGCGTCGGCCTCTATCGCTCAGATCTGGTTTCTTCTTCCTCTGAGTTCTTCTTCCGCAGGTCTGGTTTCTCCATCTGGTTTCTCCCTTCCGCTTCCAAGCCCCCTCCATCTGGTTTCTCCCCGCCGACGCCCTCCGCTTCGCCAACTCCGACTCCGGCAGCGCCTTCGTTGTCGCCCTCTCCGACTCCGTCCGCAGCCACAAGACCTCCGACCCCTGCCCTGTCTCCCCCATCATCCACTCCATCCTCCACCTCCTCGACAAACTCCTCCACTGGATCGACGACATCCCTCCCGCCCCTCAATTCTTCTCGCCTCCTCCTCCTCCGCCCATGGCTGCTGCTATGCCCCTGACACAGCCCACTACGTCTCTCTTCCCCATTGTTCCCTCTCTGATGCTGAATCCTTAGCCTAAGGATGAGGTGTCTCATCGAATTCTTCCCTCACCAAATTTTTGCCCCAATTTTGACCTAATTGGGTGAAATTGAATGAGTTGGGTAATTTCAAATGAATGTTGGCTCGATCAAAAAAAAAATGAATGTTGGTAATTAAAATAGATGAGGTGTCCACTAACTGTATGCCACATAAGCGAAGGTGTGAAAAAACATCTAAAAAACCTATCACGTCACTGGTTTTAACGGTTTCAAACGGCAAGAGTAAAATGGGTGGTGCAATTTTAACGGAGTTGGTTAAAGGGGTGGTTCTCAGGAATATTGCTTTAAAGGGGTGGTTACTGGGAATATGACATATTATAGGGGTGATTTTCGGCTATCTAGCCTTAAAATTATTTTAGAAAGAAAACAAGACTAGTAAAATGAAGTGACAAATAAATAGTTTACCCATAAAAAGTAAGATAAGTGTTGAATGAAAACCTTAATAAACAAGTAAAATGTAAAACATTTGATAATTAAGGATGATGCATGGACCTTTTAAATAAGGAAAAATATTCAATATAATCCCAAGTATCAACTTTCAACCAAAAATAATCACATGTTTGAAAATCATCACCAACGATCCGAACTATCATGAAATTAACCAAAAACGATTCGAAACCTTTTTTCGACGAGTTTTCCGGTGGAATCAATGATGCGTGGATAAAAAAATCTGGCATAACAACTTAATATTTTACAATTGATTGAAATATTTTCGATATCCATATCATCGACTCCATCGGAAAACTTGTCGGAAAATGATTCTAAATCGTTTTTGGTTAATATTGTAATAGTTCGGATCGTTAGCGATGATTTTAAAACTTGAGATTATTTTTGGTTGAAAGTTGATACTTGGGATTATTTTTAGTCATTTTTCCTTTAAATAAATCTAAAACATAATTGATCCTAAATTATGAGTAAAGTTGAATTAATTGCCTATAAGAAATTATAAAGCTGTCCTTGATATACATTCATCATTCAATTAAAACATATAGCATATGCATGGGCAGGTGCACAACCTGATGATGTGATAGTTTTAACGTAGTCACGTTACACCCATGCTACCAAGGATTGAAGAAATGATCCAAGTCCAACTGATCCAAGGATGCATATTGTCCGCAAGAGGATTAATAAGAAAATCTTCTTTTAGCTTCCGCAGAGGTTCTACACAGGGTTGGTGGGATAAAAGAGCAATTCCTTGAGTTTTGTGGGACTTGTATAACCTGATGATGTGATAGTTTCAACGACCTAACACAGGTTTGACATTTTCCCAATAATTCTTATGGAAAATTACATTTTACTAAACTCGACCCAAGACTTTTATTTTTATTCCACTCACCCTAACCAATTATATATGAACTTCTTATGAAGCTTGCATTATCGTTGATCAAATTATATATGAACTTCTTCAAAATAAACAAAGGCCGAATACATGTACAATCTCCCAAACTTTCAACCAGACCCCCAACTAAGAAATGTTTTATTGAACCTCTCAACTTACTACCTTTGCTATATTAGACCCCTATTGCTAACGTGGCATCACGCATGTGATACACGTCGATCTTTTGCGATTGAAATATTGTTAAAAATAATAATAAAATATTTTTATTTTTATTTATGTTAATAGTAAAATATATTATAATTTTAAAAATAAATTTTATACATTCTTTAAATATATTAAGTCGGTTAACCCAACAGGTTTCAAAGTTCAATCCATTTGGGTTCGAGTTAAAAAGGGTTCGGTTCATTTCATTTCAGGTTTTGAGTTTAAATTTTCAAGATTCAACCCTAAAAAATTTAGGTTGGTTCGGGTCGGCTTAGCAAATTCGATCAATTTTTGACAGTTCTACTAATCAATCGTGGAACAGGAACCCTAACTTTGTTCGGTAATAAAAGTTAACGCCAGTCCGACTGAAAATATTATATAGTAGTATTCTAATTAATTAATATTATTTGATTTAAAGATTTTTTTATTTTATTAATAAAATATATTATAAATTTTTTTGCATGAGCTGAATCTATTGTTGCGTGTTTTGATGAACAAGTTAGATAAAAAATTATATACAATTCATAAATAGATTTTTCAACATCGCCACAACGACACCACGTCACCGCCACATCAATGCTACATGACAATGATGTGGCGCTGTCGTGACAATGATGGCGCGTCCACGCGTGATGAGGGTTTAATAGAACATTTTTTATTGGGGGTCTAGTTGAAAAAAACTTACAAGTATGGGGGACCGTACATGTATTCGACCAAAAAACAAAGGTTAACATTGCCTTATATATTCCTTCAATGTAGGGCATATCCGTTAGATATGACATGCATATTTCACATCTTTGTTACATGCATGTATTTTTGAAAGGGAAATTTCTTTTGATATCCCTCTATAGTTGGCAATTCTTCTTCGTGTCCTAAGAAAAAAAAAATTCCCTTTGGTATACATGCGGTTTACACATTTTTCTTTTCATAACCAAAACTATAGCTAAACCCATTTTTCATCAAAAATATATGTTGTGTAAAATTTAAATAAAAAACTAATTTTGAAAATAAAATTATGCATTTTTATTCCACTTGATTTTTATTGAATATTAAACGGAAATTGTAGTGAACAAATTTAGCCATATTGCTTATTTCACTCAAATGTTTTCAATGGATTGGTCAAATGCTTTTATTTAATAAATTTTTTTACCTAATTTCTTTTGTTTCTTATTTTCTCAATTTATTTTTATGTAAATTTTAAGCAGAAATTGTATTTCTTGGGATGGAAAATGGGTTTAAATAGAGTTTTTGTTACAAAATGGAAACTGTATAAATCATAGGATACTAAAAGAAAAAAAAATTCTTAGGGTACCAAAAGAAATTTTTAATAATAGAGGGGTACCAAAAGGAATTTCCCTTTTTTACTTATGCTTTAACATAATAGGATTAAAAAAATTAATGTCTTCTATTTATTTTAGAGATTGGAATCTGTGTTTATTGAGTTTATATATCTTTTTAGGGTTTTGGTTTTCAAAATAAATTTTTTATATTAAAACGACCGTTTAGAAATATTACAACATAATTAAAGGTAGTAAGTAGTTATTACACTCGACTTAATCATTAGTTTAATTCATCATTGGTACATAAACAATGTGCGCATCCAATACTAGGTAGGTGGCCTAGCAGTTTTTACTTGGAGATGCTATAGTTCACACTATAGTACTAAGTTTCACATAAAATAAATTACAATACTATCTTTATTTCAAGATATATTAACAAAAACTAAAGAAAGAGTTTATTTTAAGATGTTTTATCTTTACATATTTTGCTATACATGGGATGTATTTAGATCTCAAATAAAATCTTAAATCGAAAGTTAAGTAGAAATTTTAACTCTAATTAAATCTTAAATATTAAAACTCCAAACTTTAATCTCTTTTCACTCCATTTGATTTTTAAACATGACCTTAATTTCTCATAATTTTTTAGGTACTAATTTCTCACTATTACTTTAATTTTCAAAATATTCATTCATATGTATTTTTTTGGTTGAATTCATATAAAATATTCATATGTATTTACTGACATAGAAAAACAAAAATAAAATAAAATACAATTTTATAGTATGTACACAAGAGAATAAACATACGAAATAGAATTACTAATTAGTCAAAAATCCAATCTTGATCGCAAGGGTTCGGTAGTGAGACGAAACCCTAATGTGCAATCTTGTTCAAAATATCGTATGACGAGCTCAAAACCCATCAAAACTCATGATTGATGAGAGAAGTCCAAAGAACGTTTCTTGACAAAGATGAAAGCCTTCAACTTTAGGACAAGAAGCGAAGAGCAGGATGATCAGAAGTCGTCAGGACATCACGCAAAAGTGGAGACCTTGACTCCAATCAAACCTTGAGCGGTGTAGTGTCCAAGGAAGATTTCTCGCTTGGGGCAAGAGATCGAGCATAAGACATCAACCTATCAAGACGAAGATGAAGATCACACAAGCAGTGACGATCAAGACTCTCTTGATCGATCGCGTGCGAAAGCAGAATTAAACCGCGCGGATGACCGCGAGCATGGTGAACATACCCACGAGCATGGGGCAGTGAGAACCGACAACAGACGGATTCGTTGAGCACACTTCCGATTAGCTTTTCGGGAGTTACGATTATCGGTTTTGGACGATTCATGTATGGATGGAAAGAGGAAAAGATAAGCTACAAATCATTTTTAGGTATCAGCCCCAAAAAATCATTTGAAGGCAAAAAAAAGGAGTTTGCATGTTGTTGTAATGTGTAGAATACGCAGAACAGACCAACCCTACTTCTAACTTCTCATTCGAGAAGTAGGAGCATAGAAAAGTTGCAAACTATATATTTATGGAAATCTAAAGAATATATTTAAAAACGTTTTCGTGGACATCGACAGCATAAATGTGCCCGAACTTGTCCAAAATCGCGGTTCAAGACCAAAAGTTCTATTTTAGTGACAACCAAGACCTTTGTGTTTCGAAAGATTGTTCGGGAGCTACGGTTGTCCGATCCAAACAAATCAACATATCATAGAAAGCTCTTGAGGAGTACCATCTTTCATCTTTAGAAGTAGAGGATTGAATCCTGCTCTAAATTGGTTGAAACCTGACATGAACAACGCAATCCAGAAATCAAGCCGAAGAGATGAAGCATCAAGCGAAGTGATTGATCTTTGTCCGAATCGCTGAAACACCTCCGCGGGATTTGGTAGATCGTTGACTTTTGTCTTCGACATTGGTTCCATGTTGATAGGACACAAATGTCTACGTGGACAATAAATTGGTCAAGAGTCAACCGACTAACATTTCGTATATATGAACAATGCACGAAGCCCGACAACAAGAACCCTTGGCGTCGATATCGGCATTGACGGAAACAAATGCATCCTAGAGAAGTCGTCCTAAGGCTAACAACCTTGAAACATTCAAAGTCTTGTGACCAGGAGCGTCCGCAACTGCATACCTAGTCCAAAGAGCAAGACCCCTTTCCTCCTGAGGCAAAATTTCGACAATGGTTTGCTAAGTCGTGATTGCGGCATCGAGTACCACATGTGCCGTTCAGCACCCCTCGAGCGTGGATGTGCGTCTAGAGTCATTCGCTCACAGGACAATAGTCATGACCGCTGCACCCGTGGGAACGATAGCGAATACCCGTCTTCCCCGGCGCAAGGATCTCGGGTCAGAGCTAAAAAGTCTCGAGGGTAAGATCGTACCTCAGACTTGAATCGCCGCACATCAGAAGACATTCTTCCAATCATCAAACCGCGACCGCTGATTATCGTCGCGCCCGCGGTGCCATCAACCGCACTCGCGGACCTTCGACCGCAATCGTGGTATCGCTGACAGTGCACTCTTTGTAAGGCGCTCGCGCGGATGTTGAGTTGTTAGAAAACCCCTTGTTTTTTTTCTTTTTTGTTTTCTTAAACAAAATCCTGCTCAATTTTATTTCTTTTTATTCAACTTTTTTTCCCTAAGTTCTCAACAAATGACACACATGTAAGGGTAAACGCACCGTTAGTTCATCACACTAACGGATATTCTACATATGCGCGTATGTAGAATGCAATCACACGCACGTACACACGCTGGGGGCCCAAACGGCCTATACATGGCCACTACGAGTTAGACCTACATCACCACTCCGTAATCGACTAAGTCTAAATTGTAGGGTGGGGCATTATGAGTGGGTAAATTAATCTTCATTATTATTTTCGCTTTATTCCGTCATAGAGGTATTTTTATTTATTAATCTTTTTATCTTTAAGGAATTTATTAATAAAATTATATATGGTGGTTAAACATTATGATGAAAGATTCTATTTTATCTTAAAGATAGAATTCTCGCTTGGATTGTGTAGCAAGACATTGTCTGGGGATATAATTTTTCTCCCAGCTACTCTCTCTCTCCTCTATTGTAAATGCATGTCTTCGCCATCTATGGATGCAACTTGCATCTTCTAACTTTTCTAGCAATTATTCCCCTTTACGCTCGACGCTCGACTCGAACAACTGTTCTTCTGATCGACTTAGGCATATCGGAGGTGGATTATGGGGTCCCCACCCCCTTTAGTTTGTGCATGTTCTAGGTTATTAAAGCCGTCGGAGCAGAAGGTGAAAAAGGGATCAATCAGTTAGTACATTAAATGCGAATTTTTATACACTAACAACACAGTATACCTAAGTTTAAAATACTATACACAAAAATAAAAAATAAAATACTATGGTCTTAGAAATTTTATTTTGGTTTAGTGCTCATCATATATTCTCTTATAGCTTCGCCACCTTTCAACCATATAAATAACACCCCCACCTACAATATTCTCCACTTAAAAATCACAATAATTATTTTATTGCGTTACTTAAGTACTAATTTTGTTTTTCTTATTTTTTTTTGGTAGAAGGAGAAGCGGTTTGATTTTTCTTATACTAGCTTAACTTGTCGTGCCATGCACGACTATTTCACTTAAAAGTATTAAAATAAAATTATATATTTATATGGAAAATATTATATCAGTTTTATTATATGAACATGTTTTTTATCTTTTAAAAGGAGTGATATTGTTTTTGAAATTCATATAACCCAAAAAATATATATAAGACATAATTTTTTCACTCATTTGTATATTTCTATTACACGTGGTCATAAAAATATAAATTGACAATTTACTTACAATTTTTATCATATATTAATAACGATTATCATAAATGTAAATATAATTAAAAACATTCATCGACTGATTTTATAAAAATTTAATAGAAATTCTTGGAAACCACAAATTTAATTGTTTTAAAGAAATAAGTTGAATCCAATATTCATAGATTTTTCTTAATTTGTTTGTGAAAGATTTTTCCCTGTAATGCTTTAAAAATTAATAATTGACAAAAGCTTTTTCTTATAAGTAGATAAGAAGAAATTCAATAGGAAAACCCTATATAATGCAAATAATAAAAATTAGTTTTTTTATATATGAGGTAGGTTCAAAATTAAAGTGGTGGTTAAAAAACGACCACTTGTATGTTCGTATTAGGAAAATAAGAGGCGTTTGTATAATTTGAGAAAATTTGTGAGATTATTTTATGGATAAGTAAAAATTATGAAAAAAATGTACGTTATCAAGATATAAATCGAAATTATTATTTGTCTAAAAAATCATTTTTTTTTATCAAGATAGGGAAAAAATCAAATATAATGGGTAAAAAAACATTGTTGATCATGTAAATATAAAAAATAATTAACTTAAGCTTAAAAATTCCAAATTTATTCAAGTAAATCAAATAATAAAGTAACAAAATTAGTCTTTCTAGTAAAAAATAATTTAAAATTTTATTATAAAACATAAAGATAAAATAACTTTATCTTAAAATTTTATTTTATCAATAATTTTATATGTTTTATATGTTTTTTGAGAGTTTATTATTGTTGTTTGTATATATTATGTTTTATTTTTATAGAGATTCATATATTCATAGATTTTTCCCTATAATTTTTATCATATCAATTTCCTCCTAAAATATGGTGAAAAAGAAATTAAATTTAATGTATTTTTATAAATTAACAAATTACATATATGACTTAAATAAGTAATCATATTGAGATCACATATCGATATAATAATTATTTCAGTATGATTGAAATAGGAAAGTTTCATGCTCAAAAAAAAAAAAAAAGAAATAGGAAAGTTTCAATTGGATAATTGTAACATAGATATAGATAATAGATATAGATAGATAGTTTCAATTGGATTGCAATTGGATTTCAAGAGCAATTAGAAGTCTTTGCCAACGTATCAATGTCACATGAATGCAATTAAGGTGCGAGTAGCTCCGTTAAAACATAACCAAGTCATTATTTATATTCGATTTGAATTTTTTTTATTTGTTCTTAAAATGTGATCGACTAATTGGTCTTATCTAAGTATCTTTCAATATTTTATAACTATAAAAAATATAGGTAGATAGTATGACTTTAAAGATAAAATTGAGGATTAGATAATTAAAGAAAATAAGAGATATAGAAAATTAAAGATAGATAGTATGCCCGTAAAGATAAAATTGAGTATTTGGTAATTAAGGAAAATAAAAGATATAAAATTGTTATTATCTATTTGAGTTGAAAAAAAAATTTAAATCAAGCGGGATCAGAATCAACGTGGTAGCTCGAAAACGGCCGGCTTTTATAATATATATTGAATTGATGATTGATTGATTCCATTGATCGAGTGGTCTTTAATTGGGCTATGAATGCAAATTATAATAAGATCACGTAAAAATGAATAAAAAGATGGTCAACTTAATTATAATAAAATAATGTTTATGTGCGCTATTGCGCTAATGCTTAACATGTGCGTTTGTAAATTGTAATAGATGATCATATTGACCTTTTAATCAATGGGATTTTGTGGAGCTATATGTACATGTACCGATCGATGCCCGAAGTAAAACAACCTACTTGTTTGTGAGCTTGAATTGGTGCAACTCTCTAATAATACACATGGATTTGTGGCATCCCTTCCTACTACTCACTATACTTCTCATTACTTCGTCCTTCATTATTCTACTAATCAAACCTATGAAACAACAAAAGTTTCCTCCTGGTCCAAGGAAGCTTCCAATCGTAGGCAATCTTCACCAAGTAGCCAGGAACATATCCAACATTTGACACCTTGCCAAGAGGCACGGAGCCCTGATGCAGCTACAACTCGGGTCGGCTCGTACCCTAGTTGTCTCATCATCAAACATGGCGAAGCAGATATTCGATTCTCATGACCTCGTCTTCTCTGGTCGGCCACCATTGTATGTGGCCAAGAGGCTAAGCTACGGGTGTAACAATATAGCATTTTCTCCTCCAAACGAGCATTGGAAGGCCCTAAAGAGGATAGCTATAGTCGAGCTACTAAGCACGAAGAGGGTCCAAGCTATCCGTGCCATACGAGAAGACGAGGTTACTCGTATGATTGATTCGATAGCGAAGTCAAGAGGCGGAGTTGTTGATGTAAGCCAAGTGACTCTTGCTCTAGCCAACAATGTGTTATGTCGTGCGGTGTTTGGCACGATCTATAGGCATGATGAGAGAGACAACGGTGCGAACAAGTTGCAAGAGCTTTTACTAGAAACGCAAGTGCTTCTTGCAGAGTTCAACGTGGCCGACTTCTATCCATGGCTCGGTTGGATGCTTAATAAGGTTAACGGGTTTGATGCGAGGTTGAAGAAGATATTCGAGAAACTGGATAATGCCTTTGAGGAGGCTATAGAGGAACATCTTCGGCCCACAAGAGCTAAACCGGATCATCATGATGACCTCCTCGACGTGCTTCTTCGCATCCAGAAGGATCCAAACCAACCAATAACACTAAGCAAGAACAACGTCAAGGGTATCCTCCTGGTATGATTTCGATCTCACCCTGGCTAGCTAGCCTCAAACGTACTTGCACCATTTTGTAACCATTTAAACATTTGCATAAACGCACATTCAATCCATGGCTTACTAAATTTGTTTTGATATGTTGTTAACGTAAGTGTGAATTTGACAGGACATGTTCATAGCGGGATCAGATCCGGCATGGGCAACACTCGTGTGGTCTATGGCGCAACTCGCAAAGCACCCATCCGCCATGAAAAGAGCTCAAGAGGAAGTCAGAGAAGCGGCAAAAGGGAAGCCCAGAGTGGAAGAAACCGACCTCAAAAACCTCACCTTCCTGAAATGTGTGATCAACGAAACCCTAAGGCTTTACCCGCCGAACCCGTTTCCTAGGCAGACGACCGAGGATTGCAGGGTCAACGGGTTCGAAATTCCAGCCGGGACGAGGGTCTTCATCGACGCAAAGGCGATCGGGCGAGACGAGGAGCAGTGGGAGCGCCCGGTGAAGTCGTATGTGATATAAAATTGTATAATATAATAATTAGTCATTAATTATGAGAGCCAAGTCAGTGTTCGATGTTTTACGTAACAAATTATTAGTGATGAAGGGTTCAATAGAACAAACTCATAGTAGTAGCGGGGTCTAATAGAACATTTTTAAATAAAGGAGTATGTTAGAAAAAAAACGTTAAAGTACAAGAGTCTCCTAATCAAATTTATTAAGCCTATGTACATCTAATGTGAAATTGATGTACGCCATATGTGTGTTTTTATGAATTTTTTTTTTGAAAAGTAAGCATATAACCCCGTAATAGTATGTTTGTTGTTATAATATAATTATATATAGATGATTAGATGTACATGAATAAACTTATCAAAACCCTATATTTGATCTTATCCTATATGATTTATACTCTCCCTATAAAAAAAAACCTTATGAATAATCTAATAAGACAGATATGATATCTCCTTCTCTTAATTCTCCCCTCTTTTTTATGGTTTCCTATTGGCTAAATACATGCGGAGGCCCCCGTACTTGTATAAAATGTGCAAACGGGTCCCGTTTAGTGTTCGCGTGCATTTTACGCCCTCTGTTTAATTGTCATGTAATGACCATGTAACACGATTTTTATCATGTAATGTCCACGTAATGCAAATTCAAGCCACGTAATATTGTGTAATGCCACGAAACACCGTAAAACACCACAACCAATTTTGTTTTAATTTTTTGTTTACGGTGTTTCGTGGCATTACAAAGTGTTACGTGGTTTGAATTTGCATTATGTGGACATTAAATGGCAAAAATCGTGTTACGTGGTCATTACATGGCAATTAAACAGAGCGCGTAAAATATACGCGAACACTAATTGGGACACAAGTGCTAGAACAAAATTGGATAAATACAGGTGCTCAATAGAATAAAAAAAAGTAGAAGGGCCTATTTGTATATTTTATACAAGTACATGGGTCTCCGTATCCGTATGTATTTTACCGTTTCCTATGGTAACCATTTCCGTTTAGTTATGCTCTCTTTGTATTTGCATTTGCATCAAGCATGCATACCTTCCGAAAAAGATTAGAAATTAAGTTTAATCATTTAATGCCTCCCACTAATGTATTGCTCTTGATTGATTCCATGTTTCTTATCAATTGCTCTGAGCTGTCTTTCCTTGATTGCTCTTTTCATACACAAAGTCTGCTTAATTACCCTCAATCGGTTTCAATGCAATTAAAATATTTGTTTATATAAATCCGCGCACAGGATATGAGATATGCGTGATCGATGCAAATCATGCAATTATTTTTTTTTGGTTGAAGCAAATCATGCAATTATGGTGTTTGTTTTCTTTCTTTTTTTTTATATCGACTGATGTTACATTCTTACATAAAGATATAATTATAATTCAATTATGTGCTCTATGGTTAAGATCATGCTCTCGTAATTATATATTGGGAAATATATTCTTATGTTTCATGCATGCTTATATGGGCATACAATATGCACTTATATGCCTGAATTAAACTTAGAAATGTGTTCTAACGGCTCTTGATACATGTAGAGAAATTGCACGTGTTATTTTTTTCAGATTATGTCACGCACCTAATTCATGTGTTATATTGTATATCGTATTATATACTAAAATTAGTTTACTTACGATTGTAAAGCTACTTCTGTTACAAATAAATTTCCTAAAGCGACAAGTCATAAGGATTACAATTTTACATCTCTTTAGGAGATGTACAATTTTATTAGAGTTGGAAAGATAAGGATTATACAACCCTTGAAGTGGTAATAGTAATTCCCTAATGTGAATGAAATTAATATGTAATCTTTGAAGCGATTACAAGAAAGTTTGGAGCAACATTGTATTATCCCTGAGGTGATAATCAATCAGATATCCTTAAAGTTACGGTACTCAACCCCCGAAGTTAATGAAACATTTGAATCCATCCCCAAAAGTGGATGAATATAATAAAAGTATGCACTCCTTGATGTGAGTGATAAAGCTAAAGTCATCTCTTGAAGTAGGACATGATAATATCATCCCTAGAAGTACATGATAAAGTTCATTAGACAAATATAATCTTTTTGAGTAGATAATAAAAAAAAAGCTAATAAGAATATCATATCCTGAAGTATATGATGGAAAGAGGCCTGAATGAATTCGTATTCAATCTCTTGTCACCAAAAGTTGACAATCCTTCATTATATTTTATTGTTTTATTTATGTTTCTTAATTTAATTATTAATGTTATTGTTTACTTGTATTTTTCATTTGTGCTTAAAACTAAAATGTATCATCCACTTCATGCATAAATGATATTGTCCAGGTAGAGACAATTTGAAATCATCCCTGAAAAGATGAAATAATAAACCTCATTCTTCCCTAAAGTGAGTAATGATAGAAAACATCATTTCGTGAAGAATCTGATATGATTTATGTGAGAACGATCATCTCTTGAAGTGAATCTTTAATTAATGGATGCATAAGAGTATTATCCCTAGAAGTTGATTAATGTGTACAACTATTTACTTCTTATACCAAATGATGAGAATAATTCATCTTTAGAACGAGATAAATGTATCATCTTCCGAAGTAGATGATAAAAGGTTCAAGAGATAGCTTATTCCTTGTCACCTAAAGTTGACAAGTGGGATGTTTGTGAAAATTCATTCTTAAACATAATTATGGATACTTTATTCATTGTCACCTGAAGTTGACAAAATGAGATGTTTGGGAGAATAATGCTGCACTTGAAACTCTAGTAAAGTTGTGCTAAGATGTAATTATAAGTTATCATCATCAACTCCACATGAGCCTGAAGACTCGACTTTTGGATAACAAAGAGGTCATTGTAAAGTCTTGGGAGTTAAGAGATCTCATACTAGAGGATGTACTCTAGAAGTAGTACGAGTAATATGACATGTACTCCAGAAGCAGTACAAGAAACATGAGTTTATGTTACATTCAAGACTATTCCTAAATAACCCTATACTAGCACAAACTAGAAGTTTAAGGTCATGATTGACCAACCTCTTGCATGCCTAAAACATGCCTCCTCTAGAAGAGGATGTAAAAAAGGTCATGGTATATTATGCATGCGGTCATTAGTCATGGTTATGACTTATAACTAGGACGTTGGGGGTTAATTTGATGTCATGAAGAACATTTATGATAAGGGATATCCAATGCCGGAACTACAACCCGCCCACTAGAGGTTGTAGCCCCCACTCATTTTTTTTAAATATTATATTAAAAATATGTATTTTTTTACTATTAGCTCGAAACCAAAATTAACCCAAAGTTAGTTATATCTTAATGTATTAGTTTGATATAAATTGATGTGCGAAGTTACCCAATATAAAATTATCTCAAAACTCAAAGTTAACCGACCCGATATCATTAAAAAAAAACAGAGTCTCTCAACACAAAACTAACCCAGCATAATCTGTAACCTTGAATTCAATCATCAAATTTATACAAAACTATCTCATATAGTCATATTGTTTGAGCCAAAATTTACCAAACGAAACTTTGGCCTAAATCGGGCCTAGATCGAGTTAAATCAAAGAGAAGGACGAAAAATAATGTTTGTATTTCTTTGAAAAGCGTATGAATGTGTAACAACATGGTACCCCGCTCTAGGGTTTACAATGGATGTATGAAGGTGTGACCCCCTTTCTAGGGTTTACAATGTATGCCTCTGGCGAGGGCTATGGTGTGTGATGATCTCCTATGATCCTCTATCTATCCTCCTCTCTTTCGTGGGTTTACATAGGTATTTATAGACAATATATAAGAATTCTATCTTATACAAGATCGATATAATTCTATCTTAACCACCAAATCTTCCGGAAAATCTATTTTATATCAATGATATTCTCTATCTTGTCTGTCAGCGAATATATCATATATCATATGATATATTGGAAAGATTCTATCTTATAACAACCATATCTCGGACCTTCCCTTCTTCCACCGACTTAGCCAGTTCCGAAGATTTGCCGTTGTCCAAAGATGCGTTGCAGATTCTCTGGCTAAGTATTGATACTTCTTCGCCTAAAACCTAGGTCCAATGATATTTTGTAGATGCAAGGCATTGAGCGTTTCCTGGTAATGGGTTGCCCCCTGCTTGGATTATTTATGGGTCCAACAATACCCGAAATTCATCTTGGTTGTTGAGGTGACGAGACGGGCGAGATGGATTTCATGCCTTTGATAGGATCCTTCATCATTTGCATGAGTCATCCGCTGATATAAGCGATTGAGTTTCTAGACAACAGACGTCTTCGTGACATAAGTGTTTGCTAGAGGCGAGGACTCTATCGAAGTCGTCAGCTATAGGCACGGACCTGACCGAAGCTTCTTGCCGCCAGCGTTGGTGTGATCGAAGTTATGTAGCCTTGGGGATGTTAACTTGACGATAACCGTGAGCATCGGGTGTTAGCTTGATCGAAGTCACTAGAACATAGCATAGACTCGACTGAAGTCACAAACCAAGAGCTTACACTCGTTGTCGTGCAAAAGTGATGTTTGAGAAACTGAAGATATATGTCTCAGACTGAGAGCTTATGTCTTGGAAGCTGCGTTTCGAAGTGACTCTTAAGGTAGTACACTTGATTAGTTTTAAGGTCTGCATCGGAGATTCTCCGCGTAAGATAGTGAATACTCGATGAGTTATACTGCGCTCGGGAAGTGAAGTTGTAAGAAGCTGTGAAGTGACCCAATGCTTGGTCAACGTGGTGGTTAGAATGGTTGCTTTAGTATTTGATGAAGCTTCGTCTGGAGATTCTTCAAGACTTTTCTGATGCGAAGAACGATTGTTGGGACTTAATGACGTAGTAAGATACCTTTGTCAAGTAATATCCACTCGGTACCTCAGCATAGGATCTTCTTTTGAGGTGGTCGCGGAACTTCTAGATGACGTCGGACCTTTCACAGAAAGAAAAAAAATGATTAAGTAACCTTAAAAATTAGATATAGATAAAGTTTATGATAAATTGAACTGAAATTATATTATACTTACTACTCTTTTAAAGTTTAGTTTATCATAAATATATAGTTAATGCTATTTATTATAATACATGATAAATATATATTGTATTATAATTAGAAGTGTCAAATAGGTCGGGTCGGGTGGATTCGGTTTCGGTCTTTTCAGGTGCGGGTCTGGGTCAATCGGGTTACAGGTCAAGTCGGATCGGGTCTTGACAGGTTATTGTGCGAGTTCGGGTCGACCTAACAGGTTAAGAATTTAAATTTATAATATTTTACGTATAGACTATAGTTTTAGCATAAATTAAACAGTTATATAAAATGATATATTAATAATATCAGGATCGGGTCTAAACGGGGCGGATAATGGATTTCTCGTCCCCGCCCCATCCTTGTCGGGGAATTAAAAATTTAAAACCCTATCCCGATTTCCTCCCCACTCCCTCTTAATAATATGAGGGTCGGGTCCCATGAGTCTCCGTCTCCACGGGCCAAATGTGCATCCCTAGAACGGGCCTAGCATAGTAACATAGGTAAATACATCACAGCAAAACGGCAATTACATCCGTTTCGGGCTCTCTGTGGGAAGAAGAAAATGTTGAGCCCCAACTCTCTTCCGAACCCAACCTTTCCAATTCGGACCAAGCTCAATCCTTCTCCCTCCTCCAAAGACGACGACGGCCATGGCTTCCTTCCGCCTCCATCTTCAAACGTCCCCCATCTCTCCTTTTCCAAACCCTCATGGGTTGTTCACACTGAGGTCTCTCTTTCTCTTTCTCAGTTTTTGATTGGTTGCTAAGCTGGTTATTTTTCTTTCTGGCCTGTTCATGGTGCTTTGTTTGTGCCCTTTTATGTCCATATTCAGTTTTGGGAAATTGATGACAAGCATTGGGTCTTTTAACTTGTATGCTCAATATGATGGCCTAATTGCACAGTCTTTTTCATCTATTGTGACAACAAAAATGCACAGCAAAGATTGAATGCTCAATGCTGACCAAAGTTGGATATGAAAGGAGTTAAGAATAAAATGGGGTCAGAGGCATTTGCAATGTTTCAGTTTTGGGCTGCCTTATTTCTATTCAGGAATATGCTTTAAGTGCTAGGTTAGATTCTTCAACTGGGTTAATTGGAAATCCAAGATTTGTTTGGTTTGTACTCTTCTACTACACACCTTGTTGTAAATAGTCTGGTCTTGATCAATATTGCTGCTCCATTGTTACTGACTAGTCTCCGTATCTCAGTTTTTGCACCTAAACTCCAAGCCTGTTCAATGTCATTCCCTGTTTGTAAGTTAGTTAGTGTCTTAGTGATGCCTACTTTCTTGCAGTCAAATGTGAGAAAATGGGTGAGGAAGAAACCAAATCCTCCTTGCGTGATATGCGATGGGAGCGGAAAAGTGTGCTGCAAGCATTGTAATGGAAAAGGTTCCTTCCGCACACACTTGCTATTATTATTACTCATCTCCGCATTTCCGGTTAATGTTTTGAGTTTTATGTGCTTACCCATGGTATAGGGAGCCTACAAGGACATTTATTAAACTTATAGTGTATTATGTTCAAAGCTTCTGCTTCAGGTATTAGCAGTTTGAGTAATTCATAATTGAGCAAATAGAAACATGTATTGACTTTTGCTAGCTACCAGTGTGAGATACCAGTTGATCTGAAAATACTTTTCACCTCGATGCTTGTTTTGATGTGGCTTCTTGAATGATTAATTGTTCATACATGTGTTCTGAATACTATTACTTATGCTGTTAATAAACTAAAATAGATGAAAGATGGAAATTAAAGCTACGTTATGAAACATATGTTGAATCAGTGTATGATAATAACCATCCCCGTTAAATCTACTAAAACATTGTGAAAAAAATGTATGTCGTTAAACCCTTTTGTTATTTGATATTTTCTTTTGGCATAGAGAGATACTAGCAGTTGACCCGCACCTTGTACGGGGTTTTATTTATTTATTTGTTACTTTATACATTGAATTTATAATTAATAATTACAAATATTATTATATGTATACTTTGTTTTAAAATGACACTTATCTTTTGGATTATAAAATAGCATAGTTCTCGTATATAATAAAATATTTATAAAAATAATTATATACCTTATTTATATATGAACTTATAACAAATAAATAAATATATAGTAAAATGATTGAGGAAGAAAGCCATGAAATAAGATTTATTATATATATTTTTAAAAAATATAGGTGATATTTAATAAAGATAAAAAATAAAACCAAATTATCTTGTATAGGCGTTATTATGTTATGAAAAATGAATTAAATAAAAAGTAAATATAAAATAGGGATTTAATTATCCAAGCATGAATTTTATTTCCCTATAAAAAAAAGATAATGAAATAAACTTTATCCATCAAGTTTGTGGTTGTTCACTAAGAATAATATAAGTAGACAAACCATAAAAAAAGGGAAGATGCGTGATTAATTTTGTACTTAATTAAGCTTGTTCAAAATTTTTGTCATAAGTGATTGACAATGATCGGCGTAATCAATATGCAATTACCCTTTGATGAGCTACGTAATCTAAATACTATAGGTAGACAATGAAATGAAAATTGGTGTTCATAACTTTATTCATGTAAAAAATAGATAAGATAAGAAATTCTACCAAAAAAAAAGTAGATAATAAAGAGAAAATTTTGTAGAAATTATAACCCATATGGAGGATAAAAGATAAATTTTTCAAAGTAGTAGAAAGATAAATTTTCCAATACAATAGATGACAAAATAATTTATATAAAATATATTATTTTAATAAAAGGGGTGATGTGGCGCAATATGGTGGCGAAATTTGCTTCCGCTTTAGTATATAGTAATAGATATTTCATCTATATGCATTTCATGTTTTTGTCTTCACATGTCTGTTAGTCTAGAATAAGGGTGTATGAGAAGTTAATAAAGTATGGATAATGAGTATAGTTACTGATTGTACTTGAGCTTATAAAGTGCTGTTTTGTGCAAAATGACAAGAGGGTAGCTGTATGTAATTTCTCCTTTAAATTAAGCATGTTACTGATTGTACTTGAGCTTATAAAGTGCTGTTTTGTGCAAAATGACAAGAGGGTAGCTGTATGTAATTTCTCCTTTAAATTAAGCATGTTAAAGAGATCTGGTAGATGATTATGGCTATTGTCTCTACACATGGAAGTATTTAAGACGAATATGATGAACCCTTTGTGCGTTTCAGGTAGGACGAACTATACTCATCTAGTGATGCTTCCAAGTGGAAAATGGCCAAAATGGTAAGGTACCATTCCCCTCTGTTTCACATGGTGCTCAAACTGTTTCTAGACCAAATCCAAAGTTGAATCAGTCAACAAACGCCGCCATCTTGTCTCAGGTGCAGGACTTGTGGAGGGAGTGGTCTTTGTTATTGTGACCGGTGCCTTGGGACTGGAGAGTACAGAGACGTTATAGGTTTCCATTTCTTGAGGGAGACAAATACTACCACGCGGGATTCAGAACGCAGAGCTGTTCGGATTCAAGAAGATGAGCATCTTGGTGCTGCGGATTTTCTCCTGTCTGAGCCCGTTAATCCACATGAAGACGATCCAAGCTGAAGTTCGTGGCAGTATACTAGACCACAAGGGAGACTTCCCCCTGTCTAAGAGAGAGTTCATTTGTTTGTTTGTCCTTAGTATGATGGCATAAGAGTAAAATTAGACTGTTATACATGTAGAACATCAGACGAGTTTTACAATGTTGATTAGCAATTGAGGAAGCTTCAAATCCATATGGTTCTTGTCTACAGAATAAATCAATATGGCTCGTTCGGTTTCTTAAACTACTGAATGTCTTTACACACATTACTCTGTAACACACACACACACACACACACACACACACACATACACATTCAACAACACTAGCTATCAGTGTTCTATTGCATAAAGGAAGATTCAAATACACTGGGCAATTGTAAGTATTATAGAAATTCAAAGTTACAGCATAATTTTGGCCTCTCTAATAGCTTACCTATTGATAACACCTGACACCATGTTGAATACAATGCGACGGGCTCAATGAACAGAAGTTGTATGGTAATCTTGATCCTCTGGCTAACAATGGTGTAGCCGTTTTCGTATACATAATCCATAACGCGCCACGAGCTCCAAATATAGGCTAACAAAACTCTAGGCATGGGAGTTGTGGGTCGAATGATCTCTTCATCTCTGCCTTTCCATGCATCCTGAATGAGCACATTAAGCTCAGCGAATGCTTCTTCTTTAGCGACACCATATTGACGGATGTAACAGTCTACACCACCGACGACATGATCTTGGTGCCTGCTTCTCCCACTGCAAAATGTACAAAGAAAGATTTTTTCTTAAATCTCAAGTGGACCGTACTTAACTGGAAGTGGTCATACATGAATCACCTTCTAACCCCATAATTTAAGTTTGTAGGTTTAAGCTAATGTGTAGGGGTTATACGATCATGTTTTTGTTTAATTTGGATTTTAAAAATCTCAAATTGATGTACATCTCCTTCGAAGAGAACTGAGAGAAATCAAGAATGAGAACTCTCACACAAGCTATTATAATGGTAAGCCTATCTAATGTTTAGCCGGTTTAGTTTCGAGAGTAAATTTAATTTCCCCCTTGAATACTTGCATAGTGCATTGGGATGAATTTGAGTTTATCAGATCAAAGTTATAGGCTATTTTATCTTTTGCCACGATCAAATCAACATCTATCAAGGACGGATTAGAGATACCAACAATGCTACTCTCAAGAACCCACATCTCATCGCTCACGAACCCGGACGAGACCATTACTATGAGGATGACACGCCCGACTCAAGGCCTTCAGCCACACGCATTTAACACGCAACTATTGTCCGAGAACCTTCAATGTATCACCAAGAGAAAGAAACACGTCCATATTTTCCTGAAATGAGCTTCTTCTTTTTTCGTTTCAAAATTTTAAGTGCTGATCGAAGTTTTGAATTGATATAGTGATGGTGTTCTACCATTTCAAATTTACATTGTCAAAATTTCCAAAACATGTTACTCGTGAATATATAGAAGTAATTAAACTATATAAGGAGGTATAGAAACTAATCAAACTATTTTGATTACAAAATACAACGAACGACGCCAAGGGCATTTCTAACCAAACAACTCATACCTCACCAAAAACAAAACACTTCGATCTCCCTACCTGCTCACAAATTAGGTAAGAGAAGGAATACTATATACACAACATCACACATGAAGATTTAACATTTATTTTATACACAACATCACACATGAAGACTCTCAAACTCGGTAAATTTCTTATCGACTTGCATCACTTTTGACTCGGATTCTCTCTTCCTCTTGGCAACGGACAAAGAAGAAGCGACTTTTGCTAGCATCACTTTCTTCACCAATCGCTTCCACTTTGCGTCATCTCGCCTCCTCTCTTGCACCATTTTCAACTTGAATTGCCTGGCAAATTTACCACCACCACACAACCAGTTAAGAGGGAAAATATCTTTAGTATGTGTGTATGAAAGAAGATAGTGACTGTATCGTGACAGTAACATATTACCAATTCTTAAGAGGTAAACAGAACAAGAAAAACAGACAAATAAGTATAATCACTTTCCAAGACCACTATTAAATTGAGGACAACATAAGTAATAGAGATTAAAGATTTATCAACCACTTCCCGCTACCAAATTCTTACAACTGTCTTATGGATTAAAAAAAGGGATCTGAAAGGTGGGATTGAAAGAAATGAAGGAAGATATTTATTGATATATGACAAAAGTAAGTTGCTGAGTTGGCCTATCCTGTTGTCTTTAACCAAAAAAATAAGAAATTAAAGCACAAAGATTAAGTTTTTTATAGTATTATTTTATAAAATATCTCGAAAAAATCTAGTTTCCTAGTTGTACTCATCGTAATAATTCACTTGATGCCGAAGAGAAATAAGAAGTCCAAGAAACATAAGGGCCCATTAATCAATCGGCAATTTGCGCCGACGAATGCTGAAAAGACGAAGGCTTTTGCTATTTCTAATTCTAACCCTTAAATAAATTAAATTAAGTTAAGCATAAAACTAAAGAGGATACAGCATAATAAACATCACAGAAAGCTATGAGACCTACATGCGCAGAAAGATAGCAAGTTATCACAATTCTGTTGGCTAGCCAGAAGTTTTTGTGATTGAAGTCCAATATAATAAGAGAAACACAAAATTAAAAAGCTATCACATATTTGGAAAACTAAACAATATGATTCAAACTGCACGATTGAAGACTCAATGGCTCTCCATGCGCAGAAAGCTAGCAAGTTTTGTTCTACAACTAACCAACACGATTCTTTTTTTTCTTCTTTTCTACTAGAAAGCAAAACAACAGGCAACAAACAAATATCAACCACAGTACGTTCATTTTAAAGTGGGTGGAAATGTTTGTGTGTGAATAGACAAATTGCCACGCTCCCATCAATCATAGTACTATCATACATGAATCACATGCGTGAGAAAGTCAATTTTGAAACGCATGCCACAAATAAAACATTCTATAAGATTACCTGATCAAAAGAGTTTCTAGAAAATTACTGGATCAAAAGAGTTTCTAGAAAATTACCTGCAAAGGGGAACTTTGCAAAGATCAGGCTGTTCACAGAGGGAAGCATGAAGCCTTAGGAGCTGCCACATACGGTTGCAGTGCGAACAGCCACCATTCACTCGTCTCTTGCATGTGGCGAAATGGCGAATAAGAAGCTGAAGGCTCTGGCACGTCGAGAACTTGCCACAGGGTTGCCGAGTCCTGGTTATGTCCATGTCAAAGGGGCCCACGTGCGTGCAGCCCTCAGTGCATATGTGTGATAGGCAGTCCATTGCCTCACTTAGCTGTAGATACAAATTCTGCTCCTCCCGATGCCTTCTTGTCTTGTTCTTCCTCTGATATATCAATCAGTCCAATGCTTTAAAGTTAGCAACATAAACTTCCAAATGACCTAACTTTGTTTTCAGTCCAGCTGGAAAGAAATGAAGACAATCTAGAATCTCCAACTTTGTATACTTTTTTTGTATACATGAACTGGTAAAACTGAATATAACATTCATTAGGAGATATGATTTATAGTTGTGAGTGGGGGTCTTACGGATTCAATTTCATCAATGAACTGCAAGATCTCAAGTTCAAGCCAGGGATCGTGCTTGTGGAGGAACTTCCAGGCCTCTGTATCCTCAACAGCCTTGAACTTGGCAGTGACTAATTTCATGGATCTGAGGTAAAGATCAGAGGCGTCACAAAGTCGTGCCAGTTGGAGCATGTCGATGACGTTATCAACTGTTAGGCGCTCAGCTAGTGTCTTTGAACATTTCTGCTTTAGCTGAGAGACTGTATATACATGAGAAAGGGCCAACAAGTGAATGGCATACTTCTCTTTCTCTTCATCAGAGCATCTGCCACACAATTGTTACTCAAAATCAGTACTCAGTATACCACCAAAGGCAAGGTTTCATTAGACAAACTAGCTGAACTACTACCAAATTGGACTAAACCAGACACCATTTTGCATATTTCCATAGCTGAAAGGTCAGATGTAAACTTCATGAACTAAATCATCACCCAGTACAAAGTTAAGTATCAATTGCAAGACAAACTATGCAAATTAAAGGATACTTTACAAGTCTAATTTTACACGCTGATAAGGAATCTTGGTCTCCACTTCTAAAAATTCAGAGAAAAAAAAATGGAAAATCCTACTTTTTCAACTTCAGATTTGGCGGCTAACAACGTAAGAAAAAAATCATGTGGTTGAGAAAATTGACCGTCCGAGATCTATATTGATGAAATCTCAACAATGTAACTCTACCTTGAAGCCAATAGAACTCTACTAAACTGTTTAACCTACCACTTGACACGTTTTGCAATCTGAACCATCCTGATTTCATATTTTAATCACCATCCTCATCCTAAAGTGCTTGCATAAACTATACTCATGAAAAAGAACTACCGATTTAAGTAACCATGTGGTGGGGACCGTCACTCAGATTATACGACCAACAAGGACTGACCAAAGTTCATTCTAAAAAATACACCGCTTCTTCAAACTCAAAACACAATTTGCTACCAATTGCACTAGAACTCAATATAAGCCATAAATGATGGTCGTCCTTACGTGTGAACAAGGTTAAAAGTCGTTAATAGAAAAATAGGCTTGAAGAAAACCGACCTGGCTGTGTAGAGAAAGCGTACAAAGGCACAAACGGCATCGCAAGGCACGCCGAGAATCGGAATCACAATCTCCGATCTCCGATGCTTGGGCGGTCTGTCCATTATGTTCTCTAGCACCTGTGACGCCATAGCCTATTGTTCCAAACAAACCAGAGCTAAATCAATAATTCAGTAAAACAAAACAAAAAAATCATTAGAAGTGTATTTTTAGATTTTTTTGGAACAGCTGGATTGAGTTGTCAATAATTTGTACAGATGCAGTGTACACACTCGTCAGATTGATTGATCGAACGTATTATTGGGGAAAACTGCTAAAATCGCTTGAAATCTCCAATTAATAAATCGTAGAGCGAACAATCGTAGGAGGAAATAGTTCTCAATGATTTCGAACGGAGCATAAATCGATTGAATCACAAAGTGAAGCGAAATGGTTGCAACGAGAGCGAACAGATCGGAAGAGAAATCCACAATTTGAACCAAGCAAAAATCCTCTCAAACAACGGAAGAACAGATCGGACTATCGGAGTAGAAATTGCAGAAGAGAAATCAGCGCAGAAGTTGGACTTGGGATGAGTTCGTACCAAGATGCTAGAGTGAACGGGGATGCGGAGGCCGCCGGAGGTGCGGATCTGAACATCTGGAGCCGGAAGGTCGCCGGAGAAGAGATCGGCAAGCAGAGATTCGTCGGCGAGTTGGAAGGAGGAAGACTTGATCGGCGACATTTGGCGGTGATTGGTTTTTCGCTAGCGGAAGTTTGCTTCGGAGGAAATGTGGTCTGCAGCGTGAATGAGGAGTAGGCGGTTTTATAGGCAAGCAGCCAGACAGGTAGGAGGATGGGATGCGTGACGTGGCAGATGAGTCACGTACCTTGCACCGCGAGTGGGGAACACGCGCATTCAGGAAATCCTGGAGCAGTCATCTGGTGGAGGACTCATTTGGTGGAGGCCGGACTCATTTGAGGTGAAAATTAAATGATCATACTCCGTATATATTAAGGAAAAATACACTTGTACTCAAAAAGTTTTATCTTTGATTGATGTTCTTTCATAATACTCCGTATGATCCAAAGGAGGTAATGTCCAAGAGTATCATTATTATCGAGCATTTGGTTCTCCGGTTACGACTTTAAGATAGCATCATGAGGTTGTCGTTTCAAACCCTATGTGTAGTATTAGTAGTAGTGACCTATTTTTTCAATTTTGTAGAGTAAAAAAAAGTTTTATCTTTGATTGATGTTCTCAACTAGCATCAAACTCCCAAGTTACTTGCATGGTTGGGACGAATATAAATAAACCTTACTAGACTAAAAGAAACACCAACATTCATGTGTTCCATAAAAAATATGAGATAGCTTTTTAAATCGTCATATACTATATATCCGGCGATTTCTCAAAAACACTTTCAAATATTTTACTGGAATTGATAATCATATCATACTTCTTAACTTGAGACTAGATCGGAGACAAATCAAATTTAGTTTTCTAAATTTAGTTGATTCACCTACAAAGTTATCCATAACCTAACGAGTGTCATTGATCCACAATTCTCAAATCTCAACACCCAAACCAGATGACATTAGCCGCCAGGTGGTGCCAAATGAAAACACTCCACGAAGAAGCTTTCGATAATAGTGCACCTCTCGTTAGGGCGCGGCGGATGTAGAACAATGAGCATTACAAATAGCATAAAAAATAGATGCTATTATTAGCCAAAAAAAAACGCCAAAACCATCGACTGGGATTAAGGGATATAAGGATGGATCCTTTGTCGCATTAGTTTTTGGCATTAAGATGTATAGGACCGTTGATCCATTGCATGCTGTGCCCAGGCGCGCCTTGTACGTATCATGGGTCGTGTATTAATGGTGCCACATTTGTCTTACGCTAATTTTGCAATTACCCAATGAATACGCATGAACCGTTTCACTTTGCGGTTGCTCTTTTTGCTTTATAATTCCAGCGAGGAATCTGCAAGCATTTAGATATCGACAAGCATTCTCTCCTTCAGAAATGAACAAATATCAGAAAATACTCATAGTTAAATCCAGAAAAATATCTTATCTCTACTATAGTACCCAAATCATTAAGGGGTGTCCCACGTTCAAGGTGTAATTGTCAAGTGTTCTCATGCAATACTAACAATGTACTCGAGATTTTCTGACTGTAGACTAAAAATGACTACATCCTTATAATAAGGTGTTTCCCAAATTTGATAGCTCAAAACTTAGCCCGGGTTTCACTTGAAAATTTATCCACAGTATATCAGGTCGCATGTAAGCAATGTTATGCAATAGTACAGCTCAAATCCAAAACATATGGCTTTCAGTTTATAGCAGTACTTCTTCTGGTAGAAAGGTTGCATGCATGGCTTAGCACTGTGCTATTATGTAGAGAAAAAAAACGGCTCTTAAGGAAACGAAACGCCACCTTATCCTGACATGTATTAACTGCCCTGCTGACGTGGACCATTTGTGCTAATCCGTTTTATCCACACTCCATCTCAGCCGCCCGTATACTGCCACGTGGAACACTTTGCATGGTTAATCTCGGCCTGTAATTAATTATGCACTTTTCCTAATTAAAAAAAAAACTAAATACCGTTTTGACACATATAAATAATGGTTGAATATTGGTTGGTAATCGATATTGTATGGCTTTATCCGTGTAGATACTTGCACTATTTTCCGCATATATATTTGCAACTTATATTAAATTCATACACGATCCCTTCTCCATACTCCTCTCCTTGCATATTCATATCAAGCTGAGGTGAGTAAGTTGAGGATGCTAATTAATTATAATATATTAGTGAAAAATAGTAACATCGCTCATCGAAATCTTCTTCTCCGATTCAATCTAATCCGTAACAGTCAACCTTGTATCATCCAACCCTATGACAGCATCATTTTCCATTCATAGAGCTAGATATTTTTTGTGTTATCGTTTATCAACATGCGTACTTATCCTACCTTACAGTTCAGTAACACAAGTACGTAGATCAATTATATAAATTATATTGGTCAATAATGAAAGTAATTACATTTTTTTTTTTTGTAAATGTGAAAATTAGACCTGTAAATTTATATTACTAATGTGGATTTTAATCAAAATACTATTGATCACACTTAATATATTTGTATATAAAATTAAAACTATCTTAGAACCAAAAAAATTTAATTGAAAGTGGCTATATCCTTTCTATGTTTTAGTCCTCTACGACAAGATTTATAATTCTTAAAAATTCTTTTATACACGGATTGAACTTCTTTTTATCACGGAATCAAAAGATGATAAGGTCAATCTCTACATTTTTACCCGAAGTGTGATGGACACTTTGAGAGTTTGAGGGTAAACTATAGGGTGTAGATATTTGCTAAATTTCAAAAGAATTATATATAATATGAAATCTCATACAAGACTAGGACATTATATATTCCTTCAAACAATAATTTATAGAGCACAAAAATGCAAACCGAAGTTGTATATACGTACCACCAAGGTTTCATGTCGATCGATGAGTATGCACGCCACTCACTACATACTGTATAATATATGCACTGGAGTGGTGACTGGCCGTATATGAATTCATTGAATTGTGTACGTGGCCGGCCCAATTTGGCCCAATTGATTCTCAGATATTTTTTTCGTGGCTGATAATGATCATACCACCAGACAGTTAGCTCCTACTTGTGTGCAGATTCATGATTTTATTTATTAGCTAGAGAATTGAGAAACGTTACGTTACGTACGTGCCCTCTTCTTGCTACATTAAACTTTGTCAATATTAGCAACGACTTTACGTGATGCATTGCAATTTGCGATGACACCGGCCTATATGCATCACATCTTTAATTTAGACCCCCAACTAGCCAGATATTTATCAACCCTCGATCAGATTGGAGAAATAGTTTTCCAATTATAATCTGTGGCTCGTATAGTCGGATGATAGTTGTTGAAGTATATAGTCATCCTCAACGAATTAATTAGCATCTGTTTGTCACACGTTATTTAGTTCACTAATGTATTATTTATGTGCGGTGCAAAGTAGAAGAGCAAAGTTACACACAGGTGATATATTATCGTGGTAAAATACATCTCGAAGTGGTTTTTTGCTTTTTTACACTTGAGAGATGCATTCAATATTTCAATTGACTAAGCACCGCTACCTAATCAAGTGGTTTTACACTCAAATCACCCATCATCTATATATGTCGGCCTCCAATAATTCATTCCTATTTCTCACCCTTCAACAAATTGGTGGCAAATATGGAGTTAAAACTTAGGACAGATGATTATGTCGGCCTCCAAAATTGCTAGCTCTGATTTTTTTTTTCATTACTAGAATTTGCTAATTATGTTTCTAATTTCAAGTTTGTACACCAGAAGTGGTTACGGACGTTTCATACTTGACTTATCTGTAAGACCAAGAGTGGGCTCGATCGATCATGAAGGCAGAGAAGTTGATGGTTGAACTCCTACACGACATAAATACATATTTCTACAGCCTTTGACCACGTTCAAAGCTTGATGATAATGCACTAAAGAAAGATTCGGGTTGCACATGTAATTCCGGCTAAATGGGCCAAACGGTTATTGTCTGCACCAATCTTGATTAGACCCGCAGAAAGTGACCCGAACCCGAAACCCGAACCGAACTGACCCGACCCGAACTGTCCTGACCCGAACCCGAAATTTGACCCGAACAACGAAAAATGAACCATCCGAACATGACCCAGACCCGATTTGAACCCGAACCGAACCGAAATGACCCAAATAAAATGTAAACCAAACTGACCCGAACCCGAACTGACCCGAACCGAACTGACCCGAACTAAACTTGACCCGAAATAACCCGATCCGAAATGACCCAAAATAAACACATGTACAATATTCTTATAAATAGAATATGGGTAGTAAACCCTAAACCCGAATTCATGGGCGGCATGTGGACAATGGTCCTAACCCGAATATCTCGCCCGAATACCCGAATTATTTTTTAATAAAATTAAAATTTATGTATATATAGATATATATCTATGAAATATTGTAAATTTAGTTTAGAACAATTATCTCTAAATTATTCTTGGGTTGTGGCTGTGATGGATGAAATCTCATTTATTGTCAACCAGCCCATAATCTTTATCCATTTATCTCCTTAGTCCAATAGAGTACTTGATTAAATGAATCAGGATTGGAATAGATTATCCATCAATTTTCTTAATGTATGAAAATGAGTTTAATTATTTTATGTCATTAAGTGGGCACAAGGTTTGGAATTGTCTCGGCCCAGGATTATGTCATTAAGTAGGCACAAGGGTCCACGACGTTGAATTTCTTAATGGATGAAAATGAGTTTAATTATTTTATGTATGTATGAATGACTGAATGTGCCCGCAAGTATATAATACAAATAGTAATTAACTTTTTTTAATTAACTAAGTAGAAATTACATCTAAATCTTTGTCAATAATATGTAGTAACTATGTTTTATTACAAGACACACTAAAGTACCCATTAAAGTGCCCAAACTTTCTACGTTAAAAACTCACCGTTGCGGGTGGTCTTATAGTTTAAAAAAAAATTGAATACAAATAACACCCGAATCCGAATTGACCCGACTCGAAATGATCCGATTCGAAGCAATCCGAAAAGGACCCGAACCAAACTAGACCCGAGCCGAACAACATCCGATCTGAAATGACCCGAACCCGAAATATTACGACCCTAAACGATCCGAACCCGAACTAGACCCGAACCCGAACACGACCCGAACCCGAACCGAACCGAACAAGACCCGAAATAACTATTTGACCCGAACGACCCGATCCGAATTGACCCGAACAACCCGAATAGCCAGGTCTAATCTTCAATGAAAGATGCTGCACAATATAAAATTAAGCCTCAGACTTCGCACCCAACACTCATTTTTTGGTGCACCAATCTCACAAGCAACACACTGAGGTGACCAAATGACCTTGCACCTCATGTTATAACAGAAACTACTACAAGTTCAAGACAAAATCACCAGAGTAGAGCAAGAATGTGAATTGGTTTCATGCTCTCTTTGATAATATTTTTCCTACTTGAACCGAAACTCATTCAAGAAAATCTTGAGCTTTGAAAGCAATGTACAGCGTTAAAGTGACTACAGTTGGTAACTCGTAAGAGCACCAAACAAGGGTTTCTTCAGGTTTTGGAGAGCACAGTTACGATTTGGGGGTGCATAATACGTCATCCAGTACAAATACTTGATCACTACCACGACAAGCCTACAACCTTCTCTTGCGTCCGTCTTCCTCCTCATCATCCGAATCACCACTCTCACGGAATCGTGGATTCTTTTCCTGCTCAAGGAAGAGTCGTATTCCAATGGATGCATTAGAACCCAAAAAATCATACAATAGTCTAGTGAATGTACTGATCAACAAGGTTCATGTAAAGAAACAAAGGTCAGCTTGAACTAACCGGCCTGGAATCATGGTCCGAGCCTCTGCGTGATTCATGCTCGCTTCTCTTTGACATCTCAGGAGCATGGCGGTCGTCGTCCCTGTATCGCTTCCTATGGTAGTCTGTTAACACATGCAAAGTGTGTCTAGATCATAATCAAAGAGCTTCATACCATCCCTATACCAAAAACAAGAGGGAAAACACCATACCTCTACCCTGCCGATTATTACCCCCATGACCTCCGTGTCTTCCATCTACACCACAAGTAGACGATAAATGAGCCTTGAGATAGTAGACTTTCCAAACACTTAATAATTAAGGGGTGTGCTTTTGAAAAACATGATCGAAATTGTATGTTGTTTAGGAGGATAAATGGGGCCAGGGGAGTAGAAGATCATGGGTATTCTACATGCTCTGAGTGAGAATATACATACACATTAAAAAGGAACATCGGGCATTTCATGCAAAACAATATGGGAACTTAAACCCACAAGTTCTTCAGTGAAATATACAGCCTATTGCATTCTAACCAATTACTTGCTCACTATGTTTGTCTTTATTTGTTAATAGTGAAAAAAATACTCGTGAAACTGATAGAATGGCATTAAATTGTCCTTTCAAACTGGAATGGCACAAGTTAATTGGTTTCGGATTATTCTGAATTTCTGATAAATGTAGGACACTTTTGGCACATAAAAATTAAAATTTAGAGCACAAGTGAAAGTAAAAAAAAAAAAACGTGTCACAGTATCATTAGCTGACATGATTTTTCTCCTTGGAAACTTACATTGAGATGGATTGGCTGGTGGAAAAGTACCCAATGAACCAGTACCATAGTCAACAAGTTGCCTCTGCGCTTCAAGCTCCTTCTGGACCAGCTTTCCATAACCCCCTCTACGTATTGCTCATTAAGGAAAGAAAATGCAAGATCGTAGTGTTCTCCCAATCCACAGATATGGCATAATGAATAAAATTTATCACAGAACTACAGGAAAACTTATTTGAGTTTAAGGAAAGAAAATGCAAGACCTACAGGAAAATATAAAAACAATATAAAGAAAACTGACACAATATAAAAATTTAAAGAAATCATACAAGAAATCATACAAGATTTAAGAAAATTTAGCATAGAACTACAGGAAAGCTTACATAGAACTAGCCAGGTCTGTCTCTTGTATGATTTAAGAGGATCCATTGGGCATAAAAACAATATAAAAGTGATATATAAATGTTTGGTGGTATATATTCAGAAAATTCAATGTTCAAAACCTACAAGTAGAGAAAAATGATATATAGACAGTCCTTAACAATTATTACGGTCAGTAATCAACACAAATAACGAGTACATTTGAGATCTTATGTAATCTATATATAAATGTTTATTCTATGGTATAATTTTTTTATACAATTATGACAAACAAAAGAGCTGCAGTGTTTCTCTTTACTGGAAGGGACAGTATACCAATTGTTACACATGGGAGGAGCAAAACAAACCAATATCTAAGGCATCAAATGTAGAAGGTCAAATAATGAACTTATACCAAATGTTCAAATTCACCAGGTCAAACATATACAGATAAATAATGATAACAATATTGGAACATCAAGCAGAAAGCATAAAAAAGCACAGGCATTATGAAGTAAGCATTTAAAGGATATCAGGATCATAGTCTGTTCTATATTCATCACGTACCTGCATAGATTTAACATGAAAAAAATTAATTAAAGCACCTTGTTGATGAAACACAACCAAATAACTACAGCTGACCTGTCCACCACTTCGACCCCGTCCCCATTGCCTGCCTTCTTGAAATCCCCAATCAAAGTCTACACGAATGGGTCTATCATCAAGAATAGTTCCACTAATATATTTCACAGCATCCTCAGTGTCTTCTCTTGAGTAGTATCTGTGAAACAAGGTTTCCATCAAGACAAGATGGTATATTCAACAATACATTTGCAACAGGCTAATTTACTAATCAAAACCTATCAACATACAATAAGCTTTCCTTTATCCTTAACTTACATTAGCTCTCAAATTGTTTAGAAACGGAGAAAATCTGTAAATATAGTCTATGTGACAAGCAGATCTTATACTAATCAAGAATTACATTATTGCACCAAATTAAGCAATTAGATCCGATAATTTAATCATATCTGTATAATTTGGATTCAATTAACACCGAATATGGGGAATAGTAGTAAAACTTGGATCTTACAGCACAAAACAGAAGCCACATGGAGTTTTGGTGTTCTTATCTAAACCCATGATTATCTTCTTTATTTCTCCAACCCAAGAGAAAAGCTCATAAACTTGCTCCTCAGTTGTATAGAAAGACAAGTTGCCAATGTAAATTGTAGTTGAGGTCTTAAGAGCATGCTCAAATTCCTCCTGAGATCCAGGAAATCTTCTGTCTCGATATGCTGATAATTTGTTGGGATCCTGTGATGCAGCACAAAAAAGGGGAGAGAGAACAAAAGTTTAGTTGTAACAAGAGAACAAGGTTTAAATTAGCAAATCTTCTGATGAAAAAGTACTGACCACAAAATAAACAGCTCAGACTTCCAGACTTACATTTCTGCCCTTGGAAATGCCAGAGACCATATATGAATCTTTTTGTGGAATAAAAATCCAAGCAAATAGAATAGAATAACCCCAACTAACTCAAAATACAAAGAATTATTTATCTTCTCTGCTTCAATTTCTACATGTTCTCAATTTTTATAAAAGGCATTATACAAAACCCTCGATACATAGGCTCATTTTCAAGAATCCTTTCTAATAATGTGTAATACGGGGACATCTAAGTTCTAACAGCTCACTTCTAAAATTTATTGTAGGATTATATCAATAAAAATTTACCTTACTCCTAGCACTTTAACTAGAGTAATCATTTCATCGGCCTCCTTAAACAAGGGGAATGTTAATAATATGCTTAAATACAGGCATGGATATTCAAATGATGCAATATGTGAAACTTTTTTTTATGGAATCCGGAATAGAATTGTTTACTGAAATTCTCTTTGATTTCAAAGCATTACATGACGTATTCATAACAAGAAAAATAGGAAACTAGGAAAGCTGCTTAAAGTATTCTGTCGCCTACATTAACAACCACCAGTATCAAACAGTCCCCCTACCCCTTCTATGTTTTCCTTAGGTATTACTCCTTCTACTCCCTTATAGAATGGGTTTCTAATTTCCAGTAAAGGCACGTATATATGTAGGACGTAGAAGTGCAAACTACTCAGCCATTAACAAATAGAAGAAAGATATGGTGTGTCGAAATAAATATATCCATGGAGACTGTCATGTAAGAAGGCATATAACATAAACTTTATCTTCTGTCCTATATTTATTCTTTCCTAAGCAAAACACTTACACAAGATTAACAGCTTAGAGAGATTCCATAATTAATCTTGTACGAAATTCAGAAGCAGGATCAATGAAAGGTACCTTGAACAGAGAAGCCATTGATATCAAAAGAGAGTGAATTAAAGTGTCTCCAAAATTCGCTCTCTCCTGCAAACGGAAGAACTCATTAGATCAGCCAGGCTTAGCAAACACGTCTAATGACAGTTAACACATAAAACACTCCAACTCAAAGTGAAGACTACAAATAGCAAACTAATAGTTGAACGCATATAGACAGCATTGTCAAAAAGCACACTCTCCAATTCAAAAACACAATTGAACTCGATTCAGAGTTCAAATTTAAGCCTCGAACCAGTAAATTACAAAATCAATTCCGAATTTCACATTTCAAGCACTAAGCCTACAAACTACAAGGAAAGCCATATCAAAGTGAAGCCGAAAATCAGTAAAACCACAAAATCAATATCGCAAAGGCCCGATCTAATTCAATACAAGCGAAATTAAAGTGAAAAAAGCTATGCAAAATAAGGGATAAATTACAAAGAAGTACGAACCGGCCTTACGGAGAGAAGAAAATCGCGACTGCAGAATACAGGGCTGAGGCTGACGAAGGCCGCCGAGCGGGGACAACGGAAAGGAGGAACGAATGACCGGCGACCGGAATGGAGAAGAGAATACGAACGAAGATGACGACCTCTACCGGACTGCGGATTGGAGAACAGAGATGAGATGAGTCGCAAATGGGGGTTAGGGTTTTTCACTCCCGTCTGAGAGAGAACCAAGAACGGATGGCCAAAGGAGAAGCGTTTTCTTAACTAAAAAATTGCTTTGACCGAGGAAGAAATGCGTTGACCGTTTATCCTTCGGGGTTACTTACAGCATTATTTTACTACTGAGTACTGTCTTTGGGTAAAAACTAAAAACCACTAAATCATCCCTTACAATTAAACATTTGAACAAAATTACCCGTTAAATTTATATATGTAGAAAATCGCCAGCTAAACATATACAGTACCTTGTAGAAAATCACTCACCAAATTAAACATATAATTGTGCATAATACCATCTGCAAAACTATAGTACGAAAAACCCACCACTTTAACTACCTAATCTTGTACAAACTGACCTTTAGATTAGAAATTCTGAAAGAAATACAACCGGTTTTGAGAGGTTTTGCTATGGATCTTCAAGTCTCAACCTCAAAGCTTGGTCATAAAGGTTAGAGGAATTGTGGTGTTTTTCAACTCGTAAGTACCTTGTATTGCTGTGTGAAAAATTCATACCAAGAGAATAAGATCAAGTAAAGGACATGGTGATGAGATAAGAACTCTGGGATGTTTATGTTTTGCATCTCCCCAACCAAACATCCGAGACAAGTTTGGTCCAAAAGCCTCAAAATGTGTCTTCATCGGATATCCTTTAGGATACAAGGCATATAAGTTATATGACCTTGATAGCCACAAAACCTTCATCAACAGAGATGTTGTATTCCATGAAAACATATTTCCCTTTAAAAATCAAGACACAAATCCCATTGTGTTCCAGCCAGAACGATTCATACCCATACCGTTAGTCAATCCAGCATATGACAGCGAGCTAATGCATTCACCACAACCCTTGACACAGAGCAATTTGCCTGACACGACACCAGCAAATATGCCAGATATTCCTCCCGCAACAGAGTCTCTAGAGTCAGCTGAGCAAGAAACAGATCAGCCCCTTACAAATCCTTCCATCTCCCATTACTCAAGCTCGTAATGACATTGAGGAGGTCTCCTAGAGTTACAGTCAAGCCTAGCTGGCTGCAAGATGGTGTTTACCAGCTGAGTATTACTCAAGCTTACTTCTTCTCACATGGTCTTTATAGAATACAATCGACACCGATACAAGAGGAAAAACGCCATCGACCCTATTCTCTTGGATGAGATTGACCAAAGTCATAGGTGGTTACTTGGGAGGGTAGATGGAAGCACTTCTAGTGATGAAGTTGATCTTGTTTTCGAAGGTGATGATATTGACATGGAATGCGGTTAGTACAGCCACAAGAGTCCATGCTCCTCTTTATATCACTAGAGGGGCATCAAGGGCCATGAGAGATGCCCCGAGGTAATAGAGTTGATACAGGAATCGTATTGCTAGTAACACTCTTGAGTTACGGTGTTGGATGATGATGATGATGATGACCACGACAAGTATACGACAGAAGGGGACATTGGAGAAAAAGGAGATTATCGAAGGAGATTATCTAAGACTTGGATGAGGAGGAGGATGATATCTACTACTTTAAGGGTTTGTCTAGCAAGCATGAACAACTATATGTTTTCATTGCTTGCTACCTACCTATTCTATGTTTCCATGTTGTTTGAGCAATACAAAACTAATTCACTAGTTTCTACTTTCTGTAACATTTGTAAGCTAAAAATTGACCTATATATACTATTCAATGCCCATGTTCAGGCCAGTGTTGTGCATCCCTACTAAGAATTATTAGATGGGTTAGAAGCTTACATTAAAAATGATTCATGACAAAATATAAGCGCACATGGATATCATCTTTTCACCCTTTCTTTGATGGTTCCAAAACTTCATCCAGAATATCTAGCTATCATTCATTGCCAAACAAGATATTTACACTTGCTAATCCTTTTACAGGAAAAAATGTTAAAGGCAAGGAAAGGAAGTATCCAAGGCAATCTGCACAAAAACTAAAATGAAAAACAGAGCAAAACTTTAACCAACAAAGATGCAATCTGGGAAACCCAGTTTCCAATATCAATCTCAGAATGCCAGAATTCACCTTCAAGTCCCAAATTTGTGAAAACATAAACAGAATATCCGTCAGCTTCAATTTTATCAGTGCCAAAATCAATCTTCAAAATGCCAGAATTCACCTTCAATATCTGACAGCTTCAGTCTCAGAGCAGATACCTTTTTTGTTTTTAACCAGCATGTATCCGTTGACACCAGAACAAGATTGTTCAAAAATCCATCATTGCAATCCATATAAGCTTAGGACAAGTCAAAGCCAATCCCTTGAAAGAAAATGTGCAGCAAATGTTGATCATAATTGCTGACCTTGTCTCATCATTGCCATTCAATCAAGCCACTTGTACCCACCATCCATTTTGCAATTTCAAGTCACTTTCACAGAGACTTTAATCCTGTCAACATCCTTCAACCGAGGATGATCATCCTTGTCATTAACATAAGCCTCATAAACACCAGTAACCACATCTTTATACTCCAACACAAACCTCTTATAAAACACATCATCAGTAAGAGCCATAGCAGTCCAAAAGCTCAACCTATCATCAATCAACCTATTATCTCTCAGAATCCGCAAAACCTCATTCCTCGGCCTAATCCGATTCTCCAGACTCAGCTTCAGCAGAACCGGGTGCGATGCCAAGTACTCGGCACTAAACCCTAGCTCCTTCATGAAGTAATCCAACCGCTCCTTCATCTTCACATCGGACAATCGCAAGCAAGACGGAAGCCTTCTAGCCAATCTCAACACCTCAGATTGACTCCACCCATACTCCTTAAAGATCTCATATTTACTCTCCAAAGTCCTCTTACTCATGGCAGCAAACGTGTCAACCCCGTACATAAACATGGCAGATTGGCGAGGAATACCGAGCTCCTCTTCCACCCTAACCACCACATCTTCAAGCCATTCCGGCTTCCCATAGAGCGATTTCGGAAACTTTAATAAAGAGCTCTGGATTCTCTCCTCAGAGACGCCATAGCTTCTCAAAAGAGCGATGTTCCGACGAGCGTAAGTGGCTGAATTCAGCATCCGGACGCCCCTCTTGATGGCCTTGACCATGTTCTCCTCGTCGGAGACGAAGACGGACCTCATGAGCTCGAGAGTGGGGAGGATGGTGGCGTGCAAGCTCGATTCGATGATGTGGGGGTTGTTGGAGATGAACTTGACGAGATCGGGTCCGGAGATTCCGATCTCCTGTAAGACGGCGATTTTAGGCCTTAGATTCTTCTCCACGCTGCTCCCGAGGATCTTCGGGACGGAGGAGACGACGGTCCTGATCTGGCTCGGATTGAACCCTATCTGTTCGAAGAAATGCGCGACTGAGACCGGGCTGTTCTTGGTCTTGAAAGTGGTTAATTTGGCGGAGATGGCGAGGGCCTCCGACTCGGAGAATCCGAGCAGATCGACGAGGAATTCGGCGGCGAAGTCGGAGTTGGTGGACGGAGGGGGAGGCGGGCGATGGAGAATGGGGCTAATGCCATGGATGGGGGAGCGGGATTGGAGCTTGAGGAGAAGTGGATATGGAGGTGAGCGATGTGGAATGTGGGCGATGGAGGATGGAGATGGTGATGAGATTTGAGGAGGGGTTAGGATTGAATTGTTGAGGGAGGGTTTGAGTTTCAGGATTGAGATTGCCATTGGAATCTGAGAAAGGATGGAGAGAAAGTAGGGTTTATCGAGGTTTTGTTACGTATAATTGTTGTTTTACTCTAGGGAAATAAAGGGTTAAGACCGAGGGAAAAAAAAAAATAAGTATCAATTTTCAATCAAAAAATAATCTCAAATAAATAAGTATCCATTAAGTTTAAAAATCATCATCAAATAATACAAACTATTACAAAATCAATCAAAAACAATTCGGAAGCATTTTTCAAGGAGTTTTCCGATGAAATCGATGATCACAAGTATTTATTTTCAACCAAACGATTCAGGAAAAAAAAAATTTGACCAAAATGATTCGGAAGTATTTTTCAAGGAGTTTTTGGGAAATACAAGATTAAAACTCAAAAAAATAAGGGAAAAAATAACTTCACATTATCACAAGTATCAATTTTCAACAATAAAATAGCCTCAAGTCTAAAAATCATCACCAACAAACAACAATACAAACTATCACAAAATCCACAAAAACCAATTCGGAAGCATTCTTCAACGAGTTATCAATTTTATAGGTGGTATATGTCTAATAGAGTGTGGCATGCAATTTAATAAATTTCTCTATCTAAAGTTATCATTGTTGCATAAAATCTAAATTTTACTAATCCGGATATTTGATTGACATACAGACAATTAGAGACAACGAAATTTCAGCGATATTGAAATGAGCCGGAAACAGCGGTATTTCAGCGATACTGAAATGAGTTGAAAACAGCGAAATTCCAACACTACAAAGATGAGCTCGAGACAGGAAAATTCCAGTGGGACGAAGAGAAGTTGGAGATACTGAAATTCACATGTGCTAAGCTGAGGAAATTTTATAACCTTAAAGTCCCCAAACCCCCTAAAATGTTCAAAAATCATGAGAATTTTTATCAAAAATTGTTAGTTTGAACATAAAATAATAAGCAATAGCTGAGGACAACATACGTAACTAACCTTGAAAAAGAAATGACAATAACATTGGAGGGGAGCGTGTAGTAAACAAGCAAATCGGTTGGAATTGATGTTCGTTATCAATTATATAGGTGATATGTGTCTAATAGAGTGTGGCATGTAATTTAACAAATTTCTTGATTTAAAGTTATCATTGTTGTATGAAAACAAAAGTTTACTAATCTGGATATTTGATTGATATAGAGACAATTAGAGACAGCGAAATTTCAACGATACTGAAATGAGTCGATACTGAAATGAGCCGAAAACAGCGGGATTCCAACGGTACGAAGATTAGCTGGAGACGGGGAAATTCCAGGAGGACAAAGATGAGCTGGAAATAGAGAAATTCACATGTGCTAAGCAAAGGAAATTTCATAAACTTTCCCCAAACCCCCTAAAATGTTCTGAAATCTTGAATTTTTTTATCAAAAAATGCTAATTGGAACATACAACAATACAGAGTAGCTGAGGACGACACACATAACTAACCTTGAAAAGGAAATGACTATAACTTGGAGGGAAGCATGTAATAAACAAGCAAATCAATTGAAATTAAAAGTAGTTAACAGTTTTTTAGATGGAATATGTCTAATAGAGTGTGAAATGCAATTTAATAAATTTCTCTATTTAAGGTTATCATTGTTGCATGAAATCTAAACTTTACTAATCCGGTTATTTGATTGACATAGAAGACAATTAGAGACGGTGAGATTTCAACGATATTGAAATGAGCTGGAAACAGCAGAATTTCAACGATATTGAAATGAGTTGAATGCAGTGGAATTCCAATGAGACAAAGATGAGCTGGAGACAGGGAAATTTCAACGGGAGAAAAAAAAAGATGAGCTAGAGATAGAGAAATTCACATGTGCTACGCAGAGGAAATTTCATAACCTTAATTTTCCCAAACCCCCTACAAAGTTCTAAAATCTTGAGAATGTTTATCAAAAAATATCATTACGAACATAAAATAATAAGTAGTAGCTGAAGACGACACACATCACAAACCATGAAAAAGAAATGACAATAACACTAGATGCGAGCATGTAATAAAGAAGCAAATCGGTTGGAACTGAAAGTAGTTATGAAATTTTTAGATGGTATATGCCAAATAGAGTGTGGCATGCAATTTAATTAATAAATTTCTCTATTTAAAGTTATCATTGGTGCATGAAATGTAAACTTTACTAATCCGGTTATTTAATTGACATAGAGACAATTAGAGACAACAATATTTCAACGATACTGAAATGAGTCGGAAACTGTTGAATTTCAGTGATACTTAAATGAGCTGAAAACAACGGAATTCCAACGCTACAAAGATGAGCTGGAGATAGGGAAATTTCAACGGGACAAAGATAAACTAGAGATACAGAAATTCACATGTGCAAATCAATGGGAATATCATAACCTTAATTTCTCCAAACCCCCTAAAAGGCTCTAAAATTTTGTGAATGTTTATCAAAAAATGTCAGTTGGAATGTAAAATAATAAGTAGTAGCTTAGGACGACCCACAGAACTAACCTTTAAAAAGAAATGACAATAACACTAGAGGGGAGAATGTAATAAACAAGCAAATCACTTGGAATTGAAAGTAGTTATCAATGTTGTAGATGGTACAGGTCTAATAGAGTGTGGTATGTAATTTAATAAATTTCTCTATTTAAAGTTATCATTATTGCATGAAATCTAAACTTTATTGATGCAGTTATTTGATAGAGACTATGAAATTTCAGCAATATTGAAATGAGCCGAAAATAGCGGAATTTCAGCGATAATGAAATGGCTGAAAATAGCGGAATTACAACGCTACAAAGATGACATAGAGACAGGGAAATTCCAATGGGACAAGGATGAACTAGAGATACAGAAATTCACATGTGCTAAGCAAAGGAAATTTCATAACATTAATTTCCCCAAAACCCCCTAAAATGTTCCAAAATTTTGAGAATGTTTATCAAAAAATGTGAGTTGGAACATAAAATAATAAGTAGTAGCTAAGGACGACACACATAACTAACCTTTAAAAAGAAATGACAATAACAATAGAGGGGAGAATGTAATAAATAAGCAAATCGGTTGGAATTGAAAGTAGTTATCAATATTTTAGATGGAATAGGTCTAATAGAGTGTGGTATGTAATTTATAAATTTCTATATATAAAGTTATCATTGTTGCATGAAATCTAAATTTTACTGATCTGGATATTTGATTGACATAGAGACAATTAGAGACAGCGAAATTTCAACGATACTGAAATGAACCGGAAACATCGGAATTTCGACGAAACTAAAATGAGCCGAAAACCACTGAATACCAAAGAGACAATGATGAGCTGGAGAGAAGGAAATTCCAACAAGACAAAGATTAGTTGGAGATACAAAAAATCACATGTGCTAAGCAAAAGAATTTTCATAACCTTAATTTCCCCAAACCCACTAAAATGTTCTAAAATCTTGAGAATTTTTATCAAAAATTGTTAGTAGTTATCAATCTTGAGACATAACTAACCATGAAAACGAAACGACATTAACACCGGAGGGGAACATGTAATAAACCAGCAAATCGGTTGGAATTGAAAGTAGTTATCAATTTTTTATATGGTATATGTCTAATAGAGTGTGCATGCAATATAATAAATTTCTCTATCTAAAGTTATAATTGTTGCATAAAATCTGAATTTTACAAATCCGGATATTTGATTGACATAGAGACAATTAGAGACAGTGAAATTTTAGCGATACTAAAATGAGCCGAAAACAGCGGAATTTCAGCGATACTGAAATGAGTCGAAAACAGCAAAAATCCAACACTACAAAGATGAGCTCGAGACAGGAAAATTCCAGTGGGACAAAGAGAAGCTGGAGATACTGAAATTCACATGTGCTGAGGAGGGAAAATTTTATAACCTTAAAGTCCCCAAACCCCCTAAAATGTTCAAAAATCATGAGAATTTCTATCAAAAATTGTTAGTTGGAACATAAAATAATAAGCAATAGCTGAGGACAACACACATAATTAACCTTGAAAAAGAAATGACAATAACATTGGAGGGGAGCGTGTAGTAAACAAGCAAATCGGTTGGAATTAATATTCGTTATCAATTACATAGGTGATATGTGTCTAATAGAGTGTGGCATGTAATTTAACAAATTTCTTGATTTAAAGTTATCATTGTTGTATGAAAACTAACTAATCTGGATATTTGATTGACATAGAGACAATTAGAGACAGCGAAATTTCAACGGTATTGAAATGAGCTGGAAACAGCGGAATTTCAGCGATTTTGAAATGAGCCAAAAACAGCGGGATTCCAACGGTACAAAGATTAGCTGGAGACGGGGAAATTCCAGCGGGACAAAGATGAGCTGGAGATAGAGAAATTCACACGTGCTAAGCAAAGGAAATTTCATAACCTTAGATTCCTTAAACCCCCTAAAATGTTCTGATATCTTGAACAAATTTATCAAAAAATGCTAATTGGAACATACAACAATCAGTGTTCTAAAAAACGCTAGGCGGAAGCTGGGCGGTGGGATGGGGCCTAGCGCCTAGGCGGGGGCCTAGGCGGATTTGTAAGTATTGGAAATATAAGATTATTATTCTTATTTGGTGAGAATATAGATAAAAGAATAATCTCATCTTAATATTTATGTACAAATTGGCACCTAGAGCCCCATCTAGCCTCAACTTAGACCCGTCTAGCCCGCCTAGGAGGTTGTCTAAGTCGCCTAGGGGCCCGCCTAGACCACCTAATCAACTATCCCAGCCGCCTAGGGGCCTGCCTAGACCGCCTAACTAACTAGCCCAACCGCCTAGAGGATTGCCTAGACCGACTAACTAACTAGCCCAGCCGCCTAGGCACCCGCCTACACCGCCTAGGCGCCCGTCTAGAGCGCCTAGGTGCTCGCTTAGCCCACTTAGCCGCCCAGCGCCCCAGCCAACCGCCTAGGGCCTAGTAGGGACGGTGGGGCACCGCCTAGCGCCTAGGCGGGCGCCTAGACCGATTTTTAGAACACTGACAACAATACACAGTAGCTCAGGACAACACACATAACTAACCTTGAAAAGGAAATGTCTATAACACTAGAGGGGAGCATGTAATAAACAAGCAAATCAATTGAAATTAAAAGTAGTTATCATTTTTTAGATGGAATATGTCTAATAGAGTGTGACATGCAATTTAATAAATTTCTCTATTTAAAGTTATCATTGTTGGATGAAATCTAAACTGTACTAATCCGATTATTTGATTGACATAGAAGACAATTAGAGACTGCGAAATTTCAGCGATACTGAAATGAATCGGAAATAGCAAAATTTCAACGATACTGAAATGAGCCGAAAACGGTGGAATTCCAATTACACAAAGATGAGCTGGAGACAGGGAAATTTCAACGGGACAAAAAAAAGATGAGCTGGAGATAGAGAAATTTAAATGTGCTAAGCAAAGGAAATTTTCATAACCTTAATTTCCCCAAACCCCCTAATATTTTCTAAAATCTTGAGAATGTTTATAAAAAAATGTCTGTTGGAACATAAAATAATAAGAAGTAACTGGTAACGTTGAAAAAGAAATGACAATAACACTAGATGGAAGCATTTAATAAAAAAGCAAATCGGTTGGAATTGAAAGTAATTCTCAAAATTTTAGATGGTATATGTCTAATAGAGTGTGGCATGCAATTTAATAAATTTCTCTATTTAAAGTTATCATTGTTACTTGAAATCTAAACTTTACAAGTCCAGTTATTTAATTGACTAGAAGACAATTAGAGACGGTGAATTTTCAGCGATACTAAAATGAGCAGAAAACAACAGAATTTCAGCGATACTAAAATGAGCAGAAAACAACGGAATACCAATAAAGATGAGATGGAGACAAGGAAATTCCAACATAACAAAGATGAGTTGGAGATATAGAAACTCACATGTGCTAAGCAAAGGAAATTTCATAACCTTAATTTCCCCAAACTCCCTAAAATGTTCTAAAATCTTGAGAATGTTTATCAAAAAATATCAACTGGAACATAAAGTAATAAGTAGTAGCTGAGGATGGCACACATCACAAACCATGAAAAAGAAACGACAATAACACTGTATCGGAGCATGTAATAAACAAGCAAATCGGTTGGAATTGAAAGTAGTTATGAAATTTTTAGATGGTATATGTCTAATAGAGTGTGGCATGCAACTTAATAAATTTATCTATTTAAAGTTATCATTGGTGCATGAAATCTAAACTTTACTAATCCGGTTATTTAATTGACATAGAGATAGTTAGAGACAGCGATATAATAGCGATACTGAAATGAGTCGGAAACAACGGAATTTCAGCGATATTGAAATGAGCCGAAAACAACGGAATTACAACGCTACAAAGATGACATAGAGACAGGGAAATTCCAACGGGAAAAAGATGAACTAGTGATACAGAAATTCACATGTGCAAAGCAGTGGAAATTTCATAACCTTAATTTCTCCAAACCCCCTAAAATGTTCTAAAATTTTGTGAATGTTTATAAAAAATGTTTGTTGGAACATAAAATAATAAGTAGTAGGTTAGGACGACACACATAACTAACCTTTAAAAAGAAATGACAATAACACTAGAGGGGAGAATGTAATTAATAAACAAGCAAATCGGTTGGAATTGAAAGTAGTTATCAATGTTTTAGATGGTATGAACCAGGTTAGTGCTGGTCCGGCTAGCGCGTGGTCCCATAACCCTTGCACATCATAGTTTCTTTCGATTGGTGGGGCATCACGCTAGTCATCATCTGTTGTTTGTATATAGCTACATGGTTGTTAGGGTCGCTCGCCCTGTCGTAGTCATCCATGGCTGGTACCGAAAATTTCTTTGGGATTTCTACACGAGAAATACGAGCCACGAAAGAAGACTCGTCATAACTATCTGGCTCTTCCCGCTCCATCGGGTGACATACCCCAGTCCAAGCCATCTTGTCGGCGAACCAGTTGACTTACTCCCTGACCTCCCATTGGACGATCGCACTCAGATCCGCTGGTAGCCTTTGATCCGAATCTTCCTCCCGGTCCTCCCTAGCGAGTCCTACGCCCTAGTGACGAAAAGGTGGGCAATTGCTAGCCGAGCAGATAGCCACTAGCGGGGCTGTCGTTTGGCTAGGCCCTCCTTGTTGTTTGGGCGTCGGGGCTCCAAGAAGGGTTGTCGGTGGGGTGACGCAGTCAGTTCTGGTGTCAAGGCCACAGCGTCTGTTTGAAGCTCCTTCACCACCATCTAGATCCAACCTTCGCCTTAGGTTGCCAGTCTCTCTAGCGACTTCGGCCGACTGGCACCCCCAGGTCAACCCCCGATTCCAAGACCTTAGTCGGTCATTTTCTTGGGTCAAGCATTCCACTTGAGCCTCATAGAGAATCCTTTGACCACCAAGTTCCCTCTCCATGTCATCTAACCGCCGACAGAAGTCAACCATCTCATCCGCCTGGGTGTGGTCAGAGGACTCTGTCGCCAGTAGAGGGTTCAGTTCCCCGTCTTGCTGGGAAGCCGGGACATCTAGGTTGGTTACGCTTATCTTGAGTTGAGAATGGATTGATTGTAGCAAGTGGAAACCTTCGATTCCAGCCCCATGGTAGGCGCCAAACTATTTTAGCCAAAATTTGCTTATAGATCTAGCAAGCTCTGGCCAAGATCGAGCTGGAACGAAAGTATTGCTTGAACGTAGTTTGATTGAGATTTTTGTAAAAAGAGAGTGCTTTTGATGATTACAAAGCTTCGCTCTCTTAGATTGTGTCCCCCCTTACAATATAGAAGCCTCTTTTTATCCTAAACCTCCTCCATCCGTTACAATTCCTCACACTCATTATTGAAGATGCTAATTAAGCTACATGAATTCTAAAACTAGCCTAACTGGCGCCTCTTTGGTTTTTTACCACATGTGAGAATTTTAATTGTGTAGCTTTTAATTCCTCTTTCATAGCCTCTTCACTTTCTTGCCTCTTAATATCCGTTGCAATCAATCACATTTATGATTGAGGATCTTAATTAAACTGTATAAATGCTCTAGCTAGCTCGTCTAACGTCCCTTGACATTTCTTCACATGAGGACATCTTTAAGGGGCTGCTAGGTTGCCAAGATGGGGGTTTTTGTGGATTGACGAGCTCTTGTTGAGCTTTAGTGGCCTTAGGCTTCAGTGGGTCTTCTTTGGGCCAGACCCAACACTCCTACTTCAGGTATGCAACCATTTATTATTCGTAATTTGAGCAAAAAATTTATGGTAACAATATATTACATTCATATAGTTATGGGCATGGGAGCATTTCCCAATCGGAAGGCCAAGATTAGGGTTGTAATCGAACCGAGCCGTTCACGAGATATTCGACGTTCGATTCGGTATAAGCTCGTACGAGTTCGGCTCGAACTATAAACGAACCGAGCCCGTATAGCTCGATAAGATAAACGAGCCGAATCTGAACACTTGGAAACTCGGTTCGTTTGTTCGCGAACAAGCTCGTTAATTTATTCGCGAACAAGCTCGGTAATATGTTCGCGAACAAGCTCGGTCATGAGTAAATATATAATAGATGAAGTATGAAGTAAACCCTAATCTTACTCAGTTTGTTTAGTGTTTTCACGAACACGATAGCGATCAAACAGGCAAGAGTTCGTTTAGTGTGTTCACGAACGTACTAAACGAACCGAACCCGAACAGCTCGCGAGCCGAGCTCGAGCTCGGCGAACCTCTTACTGAACCGAGCCCGAACAACTCAAATCGAGCCCGAGCCCGAACATGTTTATTTTCGATTTAGCCGAGCCTGAACATTGAAATGTTCGGCTCGGCTCGGTTCGATTACAACCCTAGCCAAGATGCATTGGTGTTCCGACAGATGAATAAGATCTAGTCAAGAGGAGAAATGACGCAAGGAGGTTGGCTAGGTCAACTAGATCTGCTGGTTCATAACTTCCTTCATTATCGAGACAACTTCAACGTGTTTAGGATTCATTAGCATCGAAGTAAGTATATTCACCGTCTAATACTCATTATAATTAGTCATTTGAACTACTGGCCACTTTTACTTTCTTTTTCCTAGGTGGGTGAGATGTAGCTATAGCTATGATGATACATTTGCTACGCTACGATATTACAGAGATGCCTTCGACATGATGCGTCATTAGCAGGTTTTTTTCTTACAGAAGCGATTGGTGTTTATAGCTTGAGTAGTTTTCTACTATAAAAAACATGCTTATTTTTTGTAGTTTATTAGTTTATTTGGGAGTCATACTCTAATCATATGTTAGCCTTCTTTCCTCTCATCTGTCGAGCGGGATCTGATATGTGGATGATACAAGCCCCTTTGAGGCTTTGATTTGCTTTAATATAGTTGAGCATAATTGGCCTAAACATGTGATGCGACAATTTGGAGATCCACAAGATGTCCCAATTGGGTGCACCTATGATAAAAAACTACATGAGATAGATAAGAGGGGAAAGTCTGACACTGATTGGACAAGGCTTTATAAGATATTTGTCGCACAGTGCAATAAACGTGCTTCTTTGGTAGTTGCGCCGCTTGCCATTGAACTTGATAAATCAAGTCTTCAACAAAGTTATATGACTTGGTACCAACACATCACGCCTCGACTCATTAGCCCACAGACTTGAACAACAATGGGCCAATACCAACTAGTGGCATCGGACTTGTATATGACTGTAAGCATGCAATCTAATAGGCTTTAAAATACTCAAATATTTAATCTTTAACACTTATCTATTTCTTTTTTTGTTTTTAGGGACAATATTTGCATGCTGAAGGGAATGCCTTTTTTAACCACGTGTTTGTTGACCCATCCTTTTTTTTGGCACCCACAACATACGGCTGAGTCATTGTTTGGTTTAGGGCATCATAGCTCATTTACCAACCTTTCGACACACATATCGCCACCAGTGTACATGCTGTAACCACCTTACCCATCGACACCTATGCAACCACCAGTCTATATGTCGCAACCACTTAATCCATCAACACCCATGCAACCACCTATGTATATGTCGCAACCATTTTTATTAGGGTCAGGTGTTTCTCCGGGGTTTGGTGGTGGTGCTCCGGGTTTAGGTGTCTCTCCAAGGTATGGTTGTGATTTAGGGTATGGTAGTGGTTCAGGGTATGAAGGTGCCTTAGCTTCATATTTTTCTTCGGGATTTGGAGGTGCTTCAAGGTCAAGTTGTCCTACGGGATTTTACGGTGGTTCAGGGTTAGCTGTTTCTTCGAGTTTAGGTACCTCTTCGGGGTACTATGGTGCTTTTGGGGTCGGGCAGTGCTTCGGGCGGGGTGTTTAGTGATTTCTCAAGGTTTCCTGGTTGTTCGGGGAATATATTTACGCTTGATCCGTATCAGTGCATTTCCCCCACTAGGTCGATTTCCACGGATGCCATCCCTGGGCGTGTTGCCATTGATCCGCCTTTGTCAGGCATTATGGAACCGAGCGAGGGCAAGCAAGAAGGCGAGGAAGGCGGAGAAGTGGAAGGCGACGAAGAAGGTGAAGATGACGAAGAGGTGAAGACCATTGTTGGAGGGGATCAGATGAGCCCAACTGCCAAGCCCAACTCTCAAGTCCAACTCACAAGCCCATCGGGTTCCATCCCAAAACCAATTGCCAATAGGAGGAGTAGCTCATGCACTTATAAGCGAGGTTGTTTTCCACCCAACTCTCCATATGGGAAGCACAATTGCAACTCCAACGATGAAGAACGTGAAGACGGCGAAGATAATGAGGACGGTGAAGATGATGATATATTAAACTCTAACGGCTTTAATTTGTGTGAAATATTTTCATATTCAAGATTTTATCTTTAAAAAAATTATCTTATCTTTAATACATACATACATATTCATAAGGAATGATATAGCGTTTCTAATAAGACGTCTTTGCCTTTGACCACCAATAAAAGGCTAGTCCACTTAACGTCTTTTGTATTTAATATATTTAATTTCAATCAAAGAAATAGCTAATTTATCTAAAATATGAAAAATATATATATAAGATAAACACAAATCAAGTTTTTATAACTAGGAAGATAATCGAACGAGATAACGCCTTTGATAAGACATGTAGGTATACCTGTCTTTCCCTTAAACCGTAACAAAAATATTGTTAGAAAATTTGTGTGTGTTTTGATGGTTCCAAACAGGTTGCTGACAGGAGTCGCTGACATCACAAAGATAAAATCAGAAGTCACCAACCTCCTCGCCAACCTCATTGCCCAGAAGTCTGAAGCCGTACAGAACTCTATATAAGGCAAAACGCGTGGAAGGTTTAAGGATAGCACGGAAGAGGATGCTGTTTCAGGGTATGAAGGTGCCTTAGCTTCATATTTTTCTTCGGGATTGGGAGGTGCTTCAAGGTCAGGTTGTCCTACGGGATTTTACGGTGGTTCAGGGTTAGCTGTTTCTTCGGGTTTAGGTACCTCTTCGGGGTACTATGGTGCTTTTGGGGTCGGGCAGTGCTTCGGGCGGGGTGTTTAGTGATTTCTCAAGGTTTCCTGGTTGTTCGGGGAATATATTTACGCTTGATCCGTATCAGTGCATTTCCCCCACTAGGTCGATTTCCACGGATGCCATCCCTGGGCGTGTTGCCATTGATCCGCCTTTGTCAGGCATTATGGAACCGAGCGAGGGCAAGCAAGAAGGCGAGGAAGGCGGAGAAGTGGAAGGCGACGAAGAAGGTGAAGATGACGAAGAGGTGAAGACCATTGTTGGAGGGGATCAGATGAGCCCAACTGCCAAGCCCAACTCTCAAGTCCAACTCACAAGCCCATCGGGTTCCATCCCAAAACCAATTGCCAATAGGAGGAGTAGCTCATGCACTTATAAGCGAGGTTGTTTTCCACCCAACTCTCCATATGGGAAGCACAATTGCAACTCCAACGATGAAGAACGTGAAGACGGCGAAGATAATGAGGACGGTGAAGATGATGATATATTAAACTCTAACGGCTTTAATTTGTGTGAAATATTTTCATATTCAAGATTTTATCTTTAAAAAAATTATCTTATCTTTAATACATACATACATATTCATAAGGAATGATATAGCGTTTCTAATAAGACGTCTTTGCCTTTGACCACCAATAAAAGGCTAGTCCACTTAACGTCTTTTGTATTTAATATATTTAATTTCAATCAAAGAAATAGCTAATTTATCTAAAATATGAAAAATATATATATAAGATAAACACAAATCAAGTTTTTATAACTAGGAAGATAATCGAACGAGATAACGCCTTTGATAAGACATGTAGGTATACCTGTCTTTCCCTTAAACCGTAACAAAAATATTGTTAGAAAATTTGTGTGTGTTTTGATGGTTCCAAACAGGTTGCTGACAGGAGTCGCTGACATCACAAAGATAAAATCAGAAGTCACCAACCTCCTCGCCAACCTCATTGCCCAGAAGTCTGAAGCCGTACAGAACTCTATATAAGGCAAAACGCGTGGAAGGTTTAAGGATAGCACGGAAGAGGATGCTGTTTCAGGGTATGAAGGTGCCTTAGCTTCATATTTTTCTTCGGGATTGGGAGGTGCTTCAAGGTCAGGTTGTCCTACGGGATTTTACGGTGGTTCAGGGTTAGCTGTTTCTTCGGGTTTAGGTACCTCTTCGGGGTACTATGGTGCTTTTGGGGTCGGGCAGTGCTTCGGGCGGGGTGTTTAGTGATTTCTCAAGGTTTCCTGGTTGTTCGGGGAATATATTTACGCTTGATCCGTATCAGTGCATTTCCCCCACTAGGTCGATTTCCACGGATGCCATCCCTGGGCGTGTTGCCATTGATCCGCCTTTGTCAGGCATTATGGAACTGAGCGAGGGCAAGCAAGAAGGCGAGGAAGGCGGAGAAGTGGAAGGCGACGAAGAAGGTGAAGATGACGAAGAGGTGAAGACCATTGTTGGAGGGGATCAGATGAGCCCAACTGCCAAGCCCAACTCTCAAGTCCAACTCATAAGCCCATCGGGTTCCATCCCAAAACCAATTGGCAATAGGAGGAGTAGCTCATGCACTTATAAGCGAGGTTGTTTTCCACCCAACTCTCCATATGGGAAGCACAATTGCAACTCCAACGATGAAGAACGTGAAGACGGCGAAGATAATGAGGACGGTGAAGATGATGATATATTAAACTCTAACGGCTTTAATTTGTGTGAAATATTTTCATATTCAAGATTTTATCTTTAAAAAAATTATCTTATCTTTAATACATACATACATATTCATAAGGAATGATATAGCGTTTCTAATAAGACGTCTTTGCCTTTGACCACCAATAAAAGGCTAGTCCACTTAACGTCTTTTGTATTTAATATATTTAATTTCAATCAAAGAAATAGCTAATTTATCTAAAATATGAAAAATATATATAAGATAAACACAAATCAAGTTTTTATAACTAGGAAGATAATCGAACGAGATAACGCCTTTGATAAGACATGTAGGTATACCTGTCTTTCCCTTAAACCGTAACAAAAATATTGTTAGAAAATTTGTGTGTGTTTTGATGGTTCCAAACAGGTTGCTGACAGGAGTCGCTGACATCACAAAGATAAAATCAGAAGTCACCAACCTCCTCGCCAACCTCATTGCCCAGAAGTCTGAAGCCGTACAGAACTCTATATAAGGCAAAACGCGTGAAAGGTTTAAGGATAGCACGGAAGAGGATGCTGGAGGTTTTATTAAGGCAAGAAGGAGTGCAAAAATGCCGAAAATCTTCATGGATTATTGGGAGATTAGGAAAGATTTTGTAAGGATTGTGCGATATTCATTCCTTAAGCAAAAATGGTGAATTATGCAGCAATCTCTCTACGTCTATAAATACAGTTCGGGGTTCATGAGAGAGATTGTTGGAACGAAGGAGAGAATTCTGAGAGTACGGGTTTCTAAGAGAGTTTCCTGCATTGTGTGCGAGTGTGTCTAGGGTAGAAGATAGGTTCGTGAGACTCGATCCTGTAGAAGGTGGAGTGCGAAAAAAGTTGTATTGAGCGAGGGTTGAGTACTTAGGCACATTACTTGCAAGAGGGCGTGGGATTCGCATCTTGAACTAGGAGCACCTTTGTAAGCCCGAGAAATCAATATAACGAGTTGATGTACTCTTCAAGTCCTACCAAGTGAGAAACTTGGGAAGCAAATGGTTTTTCTCTATACAAACTAGTTGGTTTGTAGAGGGGTTTCCACTCTAAATACCCGTGCTCAAATCTGGTAACTTAAGTTTTTCTTGTGTTTGAATTTCCTCTACACAACTTAAGGTTGTTAACTCGGTCAACGACATCGTAAGTGTCGGCAACTTTTGGTACTAACATAGATCCTACAAATATTTAAACAAAATTTTAGTAATCTCGCCTTTTAATCTCAATTAATTCGTTTTAATTTTCGATATATAGTCAATTAATTCATTTTAAATTTATAAAAATTTGATATTAAAACTCTTATTTGTAATTTATTATACACTTAACGAATATAGACAAAATTTTGAAAAAAAAAATTGTCCAAAGAGACATTGGTCATGACTCGTGACAGTGTCTTTGGGTGAGAGAGTAGCGTCTTTATCCTAGCAAAAAAAATGTTGCACTGACCAGCACCTCCGAACCTAATAGTGCCTATATCCGACATTCATTTTACTCCATGCCTATTTTCGAAATTTAAAATTCTAAAAATAAAAAAATTCCAAAATACCGGGCTAAAAAAATGAACAAAAACAATAAACTAGATCGTACAATCCTACTCAGCAGACCTTTTGCTTACAACATTTCATTATTTTGTTATTTCCCTCTCACGAAAGAAAATTCTGATTTAAATCGGTTTGGGCATCGGGATTTGGAGCCGAAACTGCACTCTGTTTGCTCTCCGAAAACTGAACTCTCTGTTTCTGTTAGTTGGGTGGCGATGGACAAATCCAATCGCCTGAGATGGGATTTTATGGTGAGCGTGACTCCGGGGAGTATGTTCGTCGACGCCTTGAGGGTGATGAGGCAGATGGCCGATATGGCGACGATGGCGGTGGGGCATGATGAGATTCAGGTTGTGGCCTACAACCAAAAATTCAGTGCCATGGCAGCGCTGGTGATGAAGGCAACCACCACGGTTACTTTCCCTCAAGATCCGTTCGTACTCTTCCTCAACCTGATGACCACCACCACGCCTAGTGTCTTGGAACCGGTTTACTCCCAGCTTCAAACCGATTCTCTTCGGATTTTCAAGGTGAAAGAAACCACCGCCATTCACTTCACAGCCGGTAATCCCATTCTCTCTCTCTCAATCTCTCTCTGATGATCGCTTTTGTTTGAATCTTGCAACGATTTCTTGATTTTCGGTGTTTTTTGAACTCTGATTTCTGGAATTTTGAGTACGGATTGTGAATTGCGAAGGCTGGTGCCATGTTCTCGTAGATTTTGAGTTCTCCTTCTACTGATTCAGTTCGATGAATAGGGCGCTTTCTTTGAATCGATTTTTCCAGTTTTGAATATCAGTCGGAAGATCCAGAGTTAGTTGGAGAGAGAGAGAGCGATTTTTTAGTTTGTGAAGTTGTTTCTGTTGCAGAGTTGCGATCTATCTTGCTTGAACCGGTTCAATTTGGGAACAAGATACACGAATTAGGCGTGTTTATTCTACTGATCGATCGATTGTGCTTTTCTTGCTGATTGCTGGGGTTGTACTTTCTGTTGATTCTTATATATATCTTGCTCCGTGCACAAGCGAGCGTACCATGTGTTTTAGGGCAAGATGTCCATGTGTTTTAGAAATAACTAAGATAATGATATAGATGATTTGTATCATGTGTTTAAGGGGAAGAAAATGTTGTCATCGGAAAATTGGGTGAAGCTATCTTCAGTGAACAAGCTCGCATTAATATAGAGGGCCTGAAGAAACACAGTGTTGTCCTAACTCTAAGCAGCAATTGCTTTACACAACTCATGGTGACATTTGCCCTTGTTCGCTCATATCCTGATGGTAATGCACCATTCGTCTCTCTCTCTTAATTACCCTTAATTGGTCAAATCAGTTGAAAATTCTAATGAGTTGAATCCCCGTTTTGTTTGACATTAGTCACGCTGACGGCACACACGGACAGAATCATCGCCACTACACGGCCTACACATGGTGAAGAACGAATGGCGTACTTGAATTGTTATCTCTCAGTACAGCACGCGAGTGTCGAACTTAACTCGGCTGGTCTTCTTGTAGAATGCACAGGCTTTTCAGTGTGCTGTTAGGGGTGTAATGCCAGGTACAGTTGAGGTGCTGGTGTTACGGTGGCCTGGAAAGAACGAGAAAGAGACGCTCACCAATGCTAACAGGCTCGCACAAGTGGTTGAGATATGTACCTTGGTTCATGAAGGGGGCACTGGCTGGATTATGTTCCGCTTCCCAGCTGATGAAAACAACTACTTGGCTTTTCTGATGCCGCCATCCAGTGCAGCGGTTGGGTGAAGTTCTGTCGGAGAATGCTTGCTTGCTTTCTGGGAAATGTCCCAAGCCGTCATCGAGGATTAATGTGAGAAAGCATAGTGGAAGGTGGTACTAGATTGAGTTTTTACTGTCTTGTTTAGTGGTTGGATTTGAGTTAGCATTCTTTCTTTCTGAATTGTTGATCATGGTACTAGCACATAGTCTCACACTTTTACTGTCTTTGTTTTGTGGTGGATGTGAATGTGATGTTTCTTTGTGGATTATGATGATAGTAGTACATAAACGATACAGTTTACTAGTTGAGATGAACTTGTGTAGCTCCTTACTGAGAGATGCTACAATAAAAGCAATATACCAGACTTCTTTGAGACGCTGCTGTTCAGTATTTCTTACTGGTGTCTTTTTTTTTTCAGTTAGATTAGATTCTTGGGTTTACTTGATTTTGATGGAAAAGGAAAGTTTGGGAGCCCTTTTGTGAGTAGTTGTAAAGTTCAGTTTCGGTTTGTAGTTTTGTCAATTTGTCAATTTGTGACGGTGCTGCTCAGCCTTCGGTCCTTGGCGTGCTTGCTGAGTGTATTCGAACGATGGGAAGTTCTTTTGGTAGTTGTTTGTGGCAATATACTAGGCGTGGGTCTAAATGGTGTAGCAGATTGGCTTAGCCATTGGAAACCAAGTATTCCTGTATTAGTTTTTGATGTTTCTTCTCTTCCTGCTGAACTCGTTGATGTAATTCTTGTGGATGATAGTTAATAAGATTTCTGGTTGTTGATCAAAAATGGAGATCGTTAATTAGGCCTGCATTCTTAGGCAAATAAAAAAATTATAGAATTATTAAATTCCAGTGGCAAAAAAGGAAAAATAAATTGAATTACAGTATCAATTCAAGTCATGACAACCATGTTACAGGTCATCTCCAAAATCTAACACAAAGATGCGCTTATTCAATCATTATCAACAGAAAAATAACAAATCTAATATATATATTGCATATAGATTTGATTTCTTTATATTTCATTAAAGTTTAGGGGATATGCCCGTGCGGTGGGCCCAATGGCGGACCCAGAAATATTTGTCAGAGGGGGCAAAATAGTAACTAGTAAGGCGACGAAATAAGAATAAGTGACATGTATTATTGTTAATAATAAAATATTTTAAAATATATATAATAAAAGAATAATTTGAGTAACTAATTAAATACAACCATTCTTCTCCCAACGTAAGTAATCAGCTTTTTTGATGTACATATAGCTCGTTGAATAAACTAAAAAAATATTATATAGCATTAAGAGAAAATGATGGGAAAAAAAAATATCAGTAAAATTTTGAACACCGGGATATAAACAACAACATAATCCATAATTAATTGGGATAGCTTTAATTATGATGCCTCCGTCAAGTATTATAGAACATCAAAAAAATTATTTACAGCTACTCCCTCCGTCCCATAATGTTTATCCCTTTTCTTTTGTAATTTGTAAAGAAAAATGAACAAACATTATGAGACAGAGGGAGTATTACGAAACGGAGGAGATATTTTACATAATATTTAAAAAATGTAAAATCCGAGAGGGGGCACGTGCCCCCTCTGGGCCCTAATTGGGTCCGCCCCTGGGTGGGCGTATCCCCTAGTTTTTTAAGGGAAATTCCTTCTGGTACCTTGGTGGTTTTGACAATTCCTTTTGGTGTTCTAGGAAAAAAGTTATTCCTTTTGATAACTCTATGATTTATACATTTCCCTTTCTCTAGCAAAAATTCTATTGAAACTCAATTTTCATCCAAAAAATTTAATTTTCATTTAAAATTTAAATAAAAACGGATTTGCTATGAAAATATTTGAATATTTAAATTTTAAATAAAGATATTTTCCATCAAAAAAATTAACTTGTGAACTTTGAATATTTAAAACTAATGAGTTTTGGGATTTGTAATTTATTAATATCAAATATACACGTTAACAAAAATATATTGAGTTTTGGGATTTGTGAATTTGCTTAGTAGTATTTTTTATGATTTATTACATTGAGAATAGTCCAAATTAATCCCCAAAAATTAAGGTTGTTGAAAATTTTCATTTAAAACTTTCATCCAATTGTATATTATATAGTCTACAAATTGTATATTTTGCAAGCAAAAGTAAATTCGTTTTTATTTAAATTTTAAACGGAAAATATTTTTTTTGGATGAAAAATGGGTTTAAATAGAGTTTTGGCCATGAAAAGGAAAATGTGTAAACCATAGGGGTACCAAAAGGAATAATTTTTTTCCTACACCAAAAGGAATTGTCAAAACCACAAAGGTATCAAAAGGAATTTTCCTTATTTAAAAAAAAATTGATTAAAATGCATATAGTAATTGCAATAAGAACTTGCAAATCAAACTGAAGCATCCCTTGACAAAAGTATAAAATTTTGAATTGTCAATCACGTTTTACAAAAGGAAGTGTATGACTAAACAGTAGATATGTCTAAATCGCAGTTGATCAGTTTTACAAAGAACTGTGTGACTAAACAGTGGATACGACTGGGGGCCCCTCTCCGGCGCAATCCCGGAAACCAGCAAGCTTTCTGAGCTTCTAGTGTCGATGAGCAAGGAAGCCACCATGGCCACGAACCGGCACAACAAGGTGTGGTGATCTGTCCAAAGCCTCCAACGTAACAAATGACGTCTACTTAAGGTCTCTGTAAGGAATATATTAGCCTTTAAGTGTTAAGCTGACAATAGTTACTTTTAAGACACATTCATAAGTTGATGAATCGACTAGCCTTTGACAATTTAAACAAATCTTAACTAAAACTAGGTACTGTGGCTCCGTTCAGCAGTGACTTTTTTAGAGCGGGTTCAGCTAGCTGGAGCGGGATGGACCAAAAAGACTGCATCCTTGTAGCACAAAGCGGCTAGCTTTCCGCTAGTGTCTCGCTCGTACCGCTCCCTGCTGATGCAGTGCCGAACGGACGCTATATCTCTAAGTATACTTGGCTATACATACACATCTTTTCCTACCAAGTTTGTTTAGTTTATCCCTGAATTTAAATCGGCTGGCCCTCATGATGAAATCAGTGCATTTTTTGTTTTTATGTATGTATTGAGTCCTTGCATGATTCTGGTCCTTATAAATATATTTATCTATGTTACAGAGCATTGGTTGATATATTAAACTGATAACTAATTAAATTATTCAAGATAGCAACAGAGATTCGTTCTAAGGAAATCTTGGTACCATCCACTGAATTTTCTAGGTTTGCAATATTAGTCTGTGAGAGTTGCTACACAATCTCAGTAACAAACTTGAGCCTTCCCACATTATAGTGAGCATATTACATAGTCATATATCTTTTAGTAGCACAGTTCAAGTAGAAAGAAAGCAAGCAGAGCCAGAGCACAGGAAACATCAAGGAATATGTACCGAAACATAGAATGCAAAAATGGAGCTAGATATATCTAGATTACCTGGAAAACTGCTCTAATAACATGGTGGTCAGTTGAATTTTGGGCTAAGGAAGAACTCAGGATCTCTGAAAAACCTTGTAATAGTCTCCACTTTCTCAGCTGAAAGATCAGTATTCTCTAGCAGGTATTCCTTTGATGACTTGGCAATAGCTTCAATTGACCCAACTGCTTGAGAAAGCTGGTGAAAAAGGAGGGTATTTAGTTCACTTAAAGATGGATTGGAGAGATTTCAGGCTATCTTCCCTCTGTTTCTCAACATAATACAAATCTAGAGATAATGTTATGCTAGCCACAGCATAACACAAAACCTAGACATAGTTTCAATTCAGAAATTCATGCTGATCATAGAATGCAGAATCATAAGTTAATCACGACAAGAGGTCGAAGTAAGGCAAGTCATGTTTTTTAAGTTTAAACCTTATGGTGCACCTGGATTACCAACTTTGCATCAAAGGTGTTCAACCCTGGCTAATGTTAAGTTACAGTCATAAACAAATCTAGACATAAGGTGGTTCAACAACAATTTAGGAATTCTTGTTGGTCAACTAATATGAAAGTTAAAAGTGAAAAGAGGTTGAGATAAGACAAGTCATATTTTCAGTTTATGGGGTAAGCTGGATTACCGAGTTCGCATCGTGGGTGTCCAAACCCGGTATCGAAGTGACTACACTCAGAAAAGCTTCTGTTGACTGCATAGCTTGCTTCCTCTTCAGATCATAGAGAAAATCAGACAAAGTTAGCATACTTCCCAGGAAAGAGACATATCAAAATAAAGGATTAAACAACCTCATCTTTCATTCGATTGATGACATCCTGTTGTTTGCAGACTACAAGAGAATCCATTGGTTATAAAGAGCAAAAACAGGGGGATGATTAAAGAAACACAACCTTCAGGTAGCAAGGCTCACCTCCTAGAGAATGTGCAATCTTCACAGTTTTCTCAAACCCCATCTCCAAATCAAGAACCGGCACAAAAGGGGGTCTTCCAATATCAAAACCAGACCTTCAAGTTGACAAACATAACCAACTTTGTCAAGATCAAATCAAGACCCAACAACGTGATTTGATTACAGACAACCAGCAAATTATTTACTCACTTGAAGTAAGAGCGAACAAATAAAACATTTTGCTCCTTGGTGGAGAGGGTGATGACCACATAGAAATGCGCAAACTGCTCTTTCAGCTTCAGCGCTCTGCACTGAAGCCTATCAGTAAAATGAAGCCCATGGAAGAAGTGGTGTGTGGAGTGTCTCTTAGTGACAAGTTTCATCTGCTGTAAACCTCTGAGGTGTTATCTGGATTCCAGCTAGTCACAAACATAAATGCAGCAGAGAGGCCTCCACAGTTGAAGATGAAATCCTAGGAATTAAAAGTGATCAGTTTCACCAAGGATTGCAACAAGCAAATCGTCAAAGGAAACTA
>OZ002734.1:28329654-28637066 GCA_963924305.1 Polygonum maritimum
TAATCAACGAGAAGAACGTTCTACCGTTCCCCACGGACAGCGCCAAATGTTAGTACACAAAATATGCCGTGTACAAGTTTCAACTCCTTCTTCAATGATCTTCAATGTTCTTCCACTCTACAAGCCTCTTTCCCTTCAATGACCTGCAAAACAATGGACCAAGGGGCGAGCGACCCCGAATCCACCTCCGATGCTTAAGTCAATAAGGGCAATGTTGAATAAAGGCGTCAGGCAGAGCGATAGCTTAGAACTTGACTTACCAGGCACATGAACGCATGTGTATTTATAGAGGAGAGGGACAGGAGGGGGAGAGGCGCGCGTCCCAAGGCAAACCGGCCCATTAGGGTTAGGGTTTCGCGATATCTTGCTCCCCAAGTCAACCAAATATCTTATCACAGACGAAGATAAGATTCTCCTCCATAAATAATATCCTAATTAGAGTAACTACCCTAATAAAGGATAAAGCATAATAAATATGATAGCAAAATAAATAAGATAGGAAAATAAATGCTAACTAATTGATATGGAATTTTGCCCGCCTACAGTTGTGTCCCCATCCATATATGAGATGACCCAGCAACCAACAAGCCCGAGTCTCGCACATAATTATCCTTCATAATAGAACTCTAGAGACCGTTGTTGTCGCTGAAGAATCTCTGGGCGAGTTTACCCACAAGCACCATGTTTTGGGAGAACCATTAGAGATGGATTTGCATTTATTTACTTTGAAAAAAAAAGAAAAATAAATAAATAAATGCAGGTACCATATGGAGATATCCCCAAATATAGAGATGTCAATCCTCATTTTGGAGATTTTTACCATTTTGAAGAAGTATATGAGGATGTTATTGGGGTTTAAAAACATTCAAAAAGGGGTGGGCAAAATCCGGTCCGGACTGGTTTTTTGAACCGGACCAGACCGGCATGGACCGGTCCGATCCTCCGTCATTGAAAATGGAGGTTGCCGGTCCCGGTCTTGACCGGATTTTTATAAAAGAAATTTAAATTTAAATAAAACATATATTAATTTTAATATTATGTACTTTATTTTTAATATTTAAGTTTTACATCTATATTATATTTTTTATTAATCGTACATGATTTCGCTAATTATATTCTTATTTTTTTACATAAAATATTTTTAAAAAAAATAAAAAACCGGACCGGGACCGGTCCGGTCTACAAGTTTTGGGCTTCTCGGTCCGCGTCCGGTTTTGAACCCACCCCTACTCAAAAATCTCTAAATGGTGAGATGAGTCTAAATGTGAGATTTCCAAAAATATTGAGCATCTCTAGGAGATAAGTCTAGGAGCAAGTTTGGGACGCTGGTTGCCCTATTCATAAAAAACGAGATTCCTCTAGGTTCGGGGTTGAGCGGGAGGAGTAATAAGAGATGGGACTTGTGATGATGGTAAACGTATTGGACTCTCATATGGGAGGCTGAGAGTTTTTTTAGAAAGGGATTGTTTCTTTTTCTAACTGTTTGGCCATCTTTTCATGTGAAGGATTGTTTTGGCGAAGGAGTCTAGAGTTGGAGTTTGTGTTAGATTGGAAGCATGGGGAGAGAGAGAGAGAGAGAGAGAGAGAGAGAGAGAGAGAGAGAGAGAGAGAGAGAGAGAGTAAGACGGAATACGTGGAATTCATTTTCAATCAAGAAGCTGAGTCTGGGAGTGAGGTGCACCTAGGAGGTGAAGTCATTACAAAGAAGAATAACTTCAAATATAAGGGATCAAACATGCATAATGACAAGTGTATTGATGAGGATGTTAGGTTTATGGTTCAAAGAGGTTGACAGAAGTGGAGAGCAACATCAGGGGTTCTGTGCCACAAGAAGGTACCACTCAATCTTAAGGGAAAATTATATAGATTTGTTATAAGGCATGTAATTCTCTATGATGCAGAGTGTCGACCAACGACGAAGGCTCAGGAGCAGAAACTCGTAGTCGTAAAAATGAGAATGCTCAGATGGATGTGTGGCCTCACAAGGTTGGATAAGATTAGAAACAAGGAGATCAGAAGCAGACTTGGGGTGGGTAGCATAGAGGACAAACTCCGAGAAGTGAGACTTCGTTGGTTTGACCATGTTGAAAGGCGTAGTCCGAAAGCTACAGTTTGAAGGTGTGAGCGTTTGGATTTAGGGATGGTAGAGGTCGTCCAAAGAAGCTTTGGATGGACAGCATAAGGCATGAACATCCGCTTGTTAGGGATTTCTGTAGAGTTGGCATAGTGCAAGGAGCGTTGGAGAGATAACACCACGGTATTTGACAACTAGTTTGGCTTGTTGGTGGAGCTTTGCGTTGTTTCTGTATGGTTCTGTTAGTTATATCCTTCTTCTCTTTTCCTTCTTTTAATTTCCTTTTAGCTTTAGTGTTGACTTGTGTTGTTGTGTCTAGGCTTTTCGGTTTATTTTGTTGAGTAGTCTGGTTTCTCTTAGGTTGTTTTGGGCGCTTTCCATCTATGTCTGGAATGCCTCTATCCTGACCCCCTAATCCTAAGTATGTGAGCTTTTCCTGGGTAAATGTTGTTATTGTTGTATGTTTCAACACATTCAAAATTCAATATATATGACACATATCTAGTCCATTTAATATATACTTTTGTACAAGTTTTTTTTTTGTTTCTCTTATATTTCTTCGCTGTTAAATATGCAACTAATATATTAAGGCTGCTTCAATGCGCACCCGCAAAAGTTTGTAATTACACCCGAATTTACGCGCATCTAGGGCTCGCGCGCAACTAGGGCTCGCGCAAGGGCAAAATAGTCCTTATGAAAAAACCGAAAAAAGGATACGAAACCGGCACAAAAACCGAGGCGCACACCCATGGCTCGCGCGAGCCCTGGCTGCACGCCACCTCGATCGGCGCGCAACTAGGGCTCGCGCGAGCCCAGTGTGCACACCTCGGTTTTTGTGCCCCCAACCCCGTTACGGTCGAAATGTGGTCCCGGTTACCCTCGAAATGTGGGTCACTTTCCCGAATATAACCCTTTTTTTCCAGCTTTATAAGAACAAAGCTTAGTTTAAAATATGGGCCTTTGTTTTAATATGTGTCTTTACTTGAACTAAAAGCCCAAATAAAAACACTAAGTATCTTCTTATGCCTAGCCTTTTATAATAACTAAAGCTCCATCCCCTTTTTCAAAATTTCAATGTGGGATGGGAATGTGGGATGGGGAGAAAGTCAATCCTCCATCACTAATTATCCCACATCGAGTTTTGACTAAATCTCAAGGCCAAATGCTACTATAAAACACATAGTCTAGTGAAGCTTAATGCATATGTGCTTGATATTTGGACAATAAAATTTTGAAGTCCATTTGCAAACAATGCATATTATATTTTTAATGGTTTTTTCAAAGTTTAATTTTAAAATTTTAAAAATTTAAGTTAGGGATATGGGTTACGGGTCAGACCACGGGTCAATTTTTTTATTTACAAATCATCAGGTTGACCCGTAACCCGTAAAGGGGTCGGGTCGGGTTGACCCGAATTTTCACAAACATGGACCGGATTGGACCTGGAATCTCGGTCCGGTCCGAGTCAGACTGGTTTCATTTTTTTAATATAATATAATATATTTAATTGAAATTTTTTTTATTTTTATATTAAATTTTTTTTATTAATAGATTTTATTTTTTAATAGGTTTACATGTAATTTAAATAAATTTTATAAATATAATTTCTTAAAAAAAATCTATAATCATATTAATATATGTACTTTTTATAAATAATAATATATTCTGGTCCATTTCGGGTTTGGACCGGACCCGACCGAAACCCGAAATCATAAAGGACCGCGACCGGACCGGAATACTTTCGGTCCGGTCGGGTCCGGTGCGGTCTAATATTGCACAACCCTAGTAAGAACATAAACCAAAACGATACACGAACACGATAAAGAATCGAAACTAAGGCCTGAACTTGAGTTAGGCGTATGGGCCCGTTAGGCCCAATACGATCCAAACCGAATAGAACTTTCAATCCAATGCAACGGTCATAAAAGAGTAAGAACATAAACCGAAACAATAGTTGAACTTGTTGAAGAACCAAAATTAAGGAATCGAACTCGAATTGGGCCTTTGGGCCCAATATGATCCAAACCGAATAGAACTCTCGATCCAAGGCAACGTTCATAAAAGTGTAAGAACACAAACCGAAACAATAATTGAACGTGATGAAGAACCGAAACTAAGGAATCGAACTTGAATTGGGTCTATGGGCCCATTAACCCCAATACGATCCAAACCGAATAGAACTCTCGATCTAGGCAAATGTTTATAGAAGAAGATCATAAACCGAAACGATAGTCGATCTAGTTCGATTGCTTAGTTTCGGTTCTTCATCATGTTCGACTATCGTTTCGGTTTATTTTTTAATCTTACATGAACATTACCTTGGATCGAGAGTTATATTCGGTTTGGATCGTATTAGGCCAAATGGGCCCATAGGCCCAACTCGAGTTCAATTCTTTTGTTTCGGTTCTTCATCAGGTTGGACTATCATTTCGATTTATGATTTTACTCTTACATGAATGTTACCTTGGATCGAGAGTCCTATTCGGTTTGGATCATAATGGGCCCAAAGGTAGGGTTGAGCATCAGTTCAAGACCAAACCGTAATCGCAACCAAAATTTGGGAATTTGGTGAACCGGAAAAATTCGGACCGGTTTGGTTTTTGATAAATATAAGGATTTTCTTTGAAAAAATTGAACCGAACCAAAAAATAACCGATACCGAACCAAAATCTAGAAATGTGTTGAACCGAAAACCGAACCAAACTCCGTCGGTTTCGGTTTGGTCAATTTTTTCGGTTTTGGTCCAACCATGCTCAACCCTACCCAAAGGCATGATTCGAGTTCGGTTTCTTAGTTTCGATTCTGCATCATGTTCGACTGTCGTTTTGTCGATTTTGGACCATTTTTTTTAAAACAATTTAATTTATTTTAAGAATAAATCATTTTTTATGTTTAATTATGTGAAGTGACGCTGGTTGGGTGGTCGTCACATAGTGGTGGCATTGGTGGTGGAGCGTCGGTTGGGGCCGAAGCTTCTCGTTCGGTGTCGGGCATTATCGTTCGTTGCCGAATTTGACCTAGTCATCGCGCCGCGCAACGGGCCTATGCACGAGGTAGGGTTGTTCATCGGTTCCATCGAACCGAAAAGGACCGAACCTGACGGTAACCGATCTAGTTCGGTTTAGTGCTCGATTCATGTTTTAGACTACTTTGGTTTTCGGTTCAGGTCGGTTTGGATCTCGGTTCGGTTCGGATAAACCGAACTAAATTAACACATACCCATTATAGCTAAAAATAGTAAAATACCTATTAAATTTAATTTACATAAATTTAAAACCGACGAAGAACCGAACATAACCAAATTACATTGGGTTGGTTCTCAGTTCGTTTTGCGGTTTGGTTCGGTTATGACTTAATGAATCGCCCAAAAACCGATCCAAACCCGAGAACCGAACCAAGCTAGGCAAAACCGAAACAAACCCAAGTATTTTTTGTTCGATCTAGTTCGGTTTGGGCCGTATCAATTTTCGGGTTGGTTCGGTTCCAGTAAACCGAACAATATATATTATATAGCCATATATAGTAAAAAATCCTATTAAATTTATGTAAAATACAAATTTAATAGATAATTTTACTTTTTAAAACTCATTATTTGTCAATTATACATACAACCCAAGCCTTATATAATACCAACTACTCCCCTAAAGTTTCAAATTTTCAATGTGGGAAGGGAGAATGAATGATTTGTATGTAGAGTGTGTATCAAGAGTACCAAAATACATCCCACATTGGAAGTTTGGAGCTAGGGAAGGTAAGAATGAAATTATAAAGGGAAAAAGACATAAAACCACCCTTTATTTACACTTGTGTGCACAAAACCACCCTTTATAATTCTTTTTGCACAAAACCACCCGTTATTGGTATTTGCTTGCACTAACCACCCATTATAAAAAAGTTTTCATAAAACCACTTGTAATCACAAATGTTTGCAAATAACCACCCATATCTTGTCCATATTGATAATTAATTTTAATTAAATTAAATATAGAACAAAAATAAAAATGTCCTTCTTTTTTAATATTTTTCGTTATTTGTAGTGTACTCTTATTCAAACAAAAAAAATTGTTATGGACCACATACATCAATAATTTTAAGTTCAAAAGAAAAATACTAAAGTAACATATATTAATACGATTACATTTATGTTAGATTATTCAGTAGAGAAAATAAAACTCCTAAGTGAATAACTAATGTGTGAATTGAATATTTGAAAATGGAAGAGGTTAACATTTGTGAATCAGACAATAGATTTAAATTTCTTGTATAATTACTTTTCGTTGGATAATGGAATCAACTACAAAAGATTAAAATCAATTACCAATCATCAATAAATTTAGGTACTTTTAGTAACAATAGATCTTGTCATTATCTTTATTAATTTCTATGAAGTGCTCAAATAAATTTGGCAAAAAACAAAGATGGATAATTTAATAAAGTATGATTTTTGGTGGTTAATTGCAAATAATCATAGATAAGGGGTGGTTTTGTGCAACTAATTAATAACAGTGGGTGGTTTTGTGCAAGAATATTTATAAGGGGTGGTTTTGTGTAACTAATTTGTAATAAAGGGTGATTTTTTGCAAAAGTTTTTATAAAGGGTGGTTTTGTGAAAATAAGTAAAAATAAAGGGTGGTTTTATGCTTTTCCCCCAATTATAAATACACAACTTCTAGGAGTTTTACCAGTATATGGGCTAATAAATTGGGCTTCTTTTGAGCACTACTACTAGCCCAATAAGTATTATAATTTTCGGTTGGCATACCTAAAAATTGGGTAATGTAATTTTTTGTCGGTTCATTTGGTCAAGACCGAACCCAAACCGAAAATACCGAATAAGAGCCGAACCGAACTACTTCAGTTTGGCTCTCGGTTCCGTAAATGTTCAACAGTCGTACCGAGAGGTGGGCTAGGGTGTGAAGTGGGCCAACGCGTGTGGTGGGCCAGCGCGCAATGGGCCTTCGCGCATGTGGGCCAGCACGTTGGTCGGTTGGTGTCGGCTCAACCCTAATGGGCCGCGCAGTGGGCCTGCGCGTGAGGGATGCCTGCGTGCTGCTAGCCTCCTTCCGTGCTTCTTTCCGAAATTACCCTTGCGCGAAGCCTGCCGTCGCGCGAAGCCTCTTTGCGCGCAAGGTGGGTGCGAAAACGAAAAAAGCGGGTGCGTAAGTAAGCCGCGTATATTAACCCATGAAAATGCATTACCTTTTTTTGGGTTGAAAGAAAATGTATTATCTTAGAAGTTGTAAAACAACGGCAGTCAAATGAAATAAAATGTGAATTATACTTGTGCATGTTGTGTGAGGTACGTAGAAGTTTTCGAGCTGAAACTACGTGTTTATGGTCATAATATTATTACATAATAACCTCTAGTTTTGATATATTTTCAACTGTTTTGAGATTATTAAATCTTCAACAAAAAACACATGATTCATTTTATAAATCATGTATTGAAAAAGTATATTTGGCAATAGCTTTGACATTTAATTTATATATGGAAATTTCTATAGATTTTTCGAGACATATCTACTATATAATCTATTACTTTACTATATACTAAAGCTGAAGCAAATTCCGCCACCACATTGCGCTACATCACCCTTTTTATTAAAGTAGTAAGAAATTCTTTTTCCCACATTATTAAAATCCCCAAAAAAGTCTATCAAACAATTTCTACTTATCTATTTATCAAACATCAACTACTACATACTAAAACAATGATAATTTATATCATATTAAAGATATATTTAAGATCAAAATATTGAAATATATTTTATACGTATCTTTCTACAACTTTCTATCTCAATCATATTTAAATAATTATTATATCTATCTATTACTATATACTAAAGCGGAAGCAAATTCCGCCACCATATTGCGCCACATCACCCCTTTTATTAGAATAATATATTTTATATAAATTTTGTTATCATCTATTAAATTGGAAATTTTATCTTTCTACTTGCTACTTAAAATTTTTATCTTTTCTTATCTATTAAATTGGAAAATTTATCTTTCTACTCCCTACTTAGTACATGTAAATTTATCATATATGATCCAAAAGCATGTACATACTATATTATCATTAGTTAAGTTATTTATAATTTATTTGGTATTATCATCTATCTCTTACTATATACTAAAGCGGAATCAAATTTCGATCGTCACCATATTATGCCACATCACCCCTTATTAAAAAAATTATCTTATCAATCTTAGTTTTAAGCTTATTCTTATATATATTTAATTAAAATATTAGTTCTATCTTGAATTTTTAGTTGCTATGTATCCTAACATATATATTAATATCAATCTTATTATTATATGGTACAAATTACAATACACCACCTGGATAATCCGTACATGGAGAGTTGATTGATAATGGAGAGTTGGTTAATCTTATTATCTACATTTTAAAATATAGTACTCTATTAATCCAAAATTTTATTTTAAATAATTTATTTATTTATATTGATTAGTTTATAAATTTTTAATTTAAAATTCAAAATATTTTTATCAATTTTTTATAAAATTTGATAATGCATTTCATCTTATTCAATTCTTCCTCGATATATATGTTTATGTATGTATAAAAATAATTAATATACAATATGCAATATTTTTATATAAATATTTGACGATAAATGAGAATTATGTTATTTTATAATCTAAAATATATGTAGCATTTTAAAAGAAATTAGACATATGATAATATTTATAATTATTATAGTGAATTTACATACAAGATAATAAAAGCAAAAAACACCCCCGTATAAGGTACGGGTCATTTGCTAGTTGATATGTGATCTCAATATGTTTACTTATTTGAGTCACATATAAACAACATGTTAAATTAACAAATATAATACATTAAATTTATTTTTCTCGCCATATTTTAGGAGGAAATTGATATGTAATTATTTAAATACATATATATAAGATCATGCAACATACTATGCAAACCAAATTAATTTGTTTACCACATTTCACGTACCATCATATATACTAATATCAAGGAAATATATATATATCGTATTATAATATATAACTATGAGATCAATGTAGCATATCTATATACAAACAAAAAATTGTTATATTTACTTAATAAATCTATATGCAAATCAAAATTATTACTATGTTTTATTTAAATCTTTACTCTGATTTTTTACTATTTTAATGTTTTCTCAAATGTTTTTTTTAATATAGGAGAATCAAGCATATATGTATGTAAGTATTAAAAAAATACCATAAATATAGATAATAATAATTGCACTTAAAATAATAAAAATTAGATATAAAAACAAGAATGTCTACTAACATAAATTTGAAAAGGTCTATTTATAAAAGAATACTAATATAATTTCATAAGTAAAAAATTTACATGATATATTTACCCCAATATACCTATAACATGATAATCTATCTATATTATTTCATTAGAAAAAGTATGTCAAACCTTTAATTTTATTAGATAACGTATGCTATTATTCAGTGAAATCACATAAAATAAAGTAAATTTTAAAACATCATTCCCGTACAAGGTACGGGTCCTAAGCTAGTACAGTATAAAGCAGAACCTAAGTTTGTGTAAAAATTTGCACCACATTATCAATTCTGAATAAAAAATTGAGTTATTTTTTTTACATTATATTTTCTAAGAATAACTCATTTATCTAATTGATATCTTATCCAATTTTCTTATCTACTATAATAATACAGTATAAAGCAGAACCCAAGTCTTTGTTAAAATTTGCGCCACATCATCGACCCTGAATAAAATAATGATTTTATTTTTTGCATTGATTTTCAAAAAATGACTTATATATCTTCTTGATATCTTATCCAATTTCCTTATCTACTATAATATAATACAGTATAAAGCAGAACCCAAGTCTTTGTTAAAATTTGCGCCACATCATCGACCCTGAATACAATAATGATTTTATTTTTTGCGTTGATTTTAAAAAAAATGACTTATATATCTTCTTGAAGTGATTTAAAAAATGATTTCTTTTATATATTCTTGAAGTGATTTAAAAAAAATGACTTAAAAAATGATTTTATTCTTACTCAATTATATATCCTTATACGAATAAGGAAATTGAAGTGATTTTCTTTTATTTTCCTTACATTTTTTTCTTATTAATTAGTATATATTTTTTTCATTATTGAATCTTGAAGAATAGTGAAAAAAATTTCACATGTGTCAATAGTATATTCATTAATAATATAAATTTGAAAATTTGAAAAGAATATTTTAGAATTAAAATTGTATGAATTAAAGTACATATATAGGTCAATAGGTTCGGACTTTGGTCTATAGGATTTGGATTATAAGTTTCCGATTTAAAAGCATATTCGTATCAAAATTCGATCTCAAATCGATTAATTCGATTTTATATTTACATTATCCGTACATGGTACGGGATTTGTACTAGTATCTACTTGATAGCTTACCATATCTTGAAATTTTTTCCTAACTTGATTTTTTGAACATTATATCCTTATATGAATAAAACAAATTCAAGTAATTTTTTCGATAGCTTATCACTTTTTCCTTATTAATTAGTATATACTTTTTGTCATTATTAAATCTTGAAGTACAGTGAAAAATTTTCACATACGTCAATAGTATACTAAATAGTATAAATATGAAAAATTGAATAAAATTATTTTAGAATTAACTTTGTATTAATAGAAGTACATATATAGGTCAATAGGTTCGGACTCTGGTCTATCGAGTTTGGATTATAAATTCTCGAATTAAAAGCGGATTAGTTTCAAACTTCAATCTCGAATCGGTTAATTCGAATTTATATTAAATTACCCGTACATGGTACGGGATTTGTACTAGTTCCTCTTCAAATCCGTAAATTACTAAGGTTTTTTACAATTATAAAACTCGATGGGTTAATAATCTAGACAAATAAGTTCAATTGGGTTGAATCCTACAATCCAAAATCAATTGATAAAAAGCTTTGGTAGCCGAACAACGTTGCATTTTGTGACCTTTTCTTCATCAATTTAATGTCGTACACACATGGCACGTATGTATGTATAGTGATGAAGTTTGGAAGTCAAGGACTAAGGCATATAGAAAATATTCCTTAGTTGTACCTTGTACCTTCCCTTTTGGCCTTTTCCAACTTTTGTAGATTGCAGGACGGAAGCAACAACCTTGAACCCATTACAAAACCCATTCCAATATGATGTAATTAATTACAAAGTTGACACCGTTAAGCAAATGGGAAACATTGTCAACGAAGGTACGTAAAGAATGTTCCTTGTTCTGATCAAAAAAAAAAAGAATGTTCCTTGTTATTATCCTTCAAACTTTATGACAAATCTGTGTTGACGTCGACAACCACCATGGAGGAAGAACCTGTTTGTTTGTGAACAAGAATGCGTGACCCATCATTTACTGCATTACATACATGCAGATAGCAAAAACTTAGTGTTCCAAATGGTTCTCAAACTTTATTAAGTAGGACCTTTTTAGTCTTCTCAGCTTAAATTCGGATCAAGCTGTGTTTGATACTGTTGGTGGTACATCACTGGAGCCCTTAGAAATGATGAGATGATTAAACCCACTTAAAATGATGGCTACCCTCATTCGTCCCTTAACACGGATTTATGGTTTTCTATGGTGGCAACACCTCATTGGACTCGAAAATAGGAAATTGTTGTCCGCTGCAACATTGAGGTTGAATATTGCACCATAGCCTTCACCACCACCAAATAGATTTGGATTCAGCAAATGCTGTTTAAGCTTCAATGCCCAGATCAAGTCACCTCCTATTCTGCTCTATAACAACCCACTCAGTGTAACCTACATTTTCATTTCAATGAAGCTGTGGATTGTTTTAGTGATAACTTCATCGTCCAATGCATACACAAATATGCTTCAATTTTACACTTTCTTCCATTTGACAGTCAAAAGCAAGTAAGCAACCGAGCAAGACATTTGAAGAAATTTGAAATGTAGCATCAAATTGCAGTGCATCCACATTGCTACATCAATGTTCAATACACGATTGCAAGATACACTTTATTCAAGAAATCAACCAGGGCAGAAGGCGAGAATCAAATATTCAAAGACTAGCAGCAGCAGCAGATTGAACAGGCGGGAGAACGTAATCAGCAACAATAAGGCCATCAATGTAATCCCTAACCTTCTCCTTCTCCTTCTGAATCACCTCATTCCCCTCCAGCTTCTCCAATCCATCAAGATTGGGGAAAAATCCGATGGAGCAGATCGAAAAGCCTTTCGCCCTAGCAGGGGAGAAATTCTCCCCAAAACTAACCTCATCGATTGTTCCAACTTTCTCCTTGAGACCGGCGATAACCCTAATTACTTCCCCCTTCTCCTCCTCCCCAACGCTCTCCTTCAATTTGACCAGCTGGAGCCTGAGCGCGGATCCCGGCGAGGGCGACGACTCGCCGGCGAGATCCGGCGAGATCCAATCGACGGCCAGGATGTCGTCGCAGATCGGGAGGACGTGCTGCCTCACGCAGCCGAGGTGGTCGGGGTGGGCGGAGTAGGTGGCCAGATCTTCCTTGGTCCGGTAGCGGCTGTGGAGGACGTGAGTGAACTTCGGCGGCGGAGAAGATCGGAGGCGGTGGATGGGGCCGGCGGTCAGGTGGACGGCGATGTCGAGGGAGCGGAGGGAGGAGAGAGAGTTGACCATGGTGTCGATCTTGGAGGACTCGGTGTCTTCCTTGACGTTGAAGAGGACCACGTGTTCAACGTACTTGGTGGACATTCTGACGGCGGCGGTGGTGGAGAGGCGGCGGTGGCGGGGGAGGAAGCGGGCCACGGGGGCTGGTGAGCAACGGCAGAGTGCGGGGCAAAGCATTGTTGAGTTGAGATTTTAGGGCTTTTCTTTGCTGTCAAAAAGTCAAAACCGGATTTTCTTGACGGGCAATAGTATTGGTTTGGGTTATTATTTTAAATTAAATTTGTAATGATCATACATTAACTTAGCGTATCCGGTAGATTTATATAATTACCTTTTTAGTTACGGAGTATTTACCAATGATTTACAAGTAGTGCTAAAAAAAATGATTTATAAGTAGGTGGGCAGATTCTGATTCTGTGGTGCAAGAAATAGTTGGATTTTTATTTTTGAAAGATGGGGAAAAGTTGAGGGAAGACAAACAAAAATGTGAGAGATCAATTGGAGTTTTGTAACGATTTTGAGGTTGTGCAATTTGGAAGGATGAGAACAAAACTTTTCATGAACAACCAACGGAGGCACCAACATGGCCATCTTCAAGCTTCAACCACGTGAAACCTCTTCCTTTTTTTTTTTCCGTTGGTTCTATTCCTAATTTTTGTACAAATTCTTCGGACCTGATCTGTAACTCAACTCAAATCATAAAGAGGTATCCTATAGTGTGACAATATGCTACGTGACATGATAAGAAAAATGATGTTACTTGAGTAATAAAGTGTTTAGGTCTATGTACACATCAATCACCACGACTTGGGGTGCTAGACCTTCGTCCTTTTAGCACCATATCAAGCTCGTCCATTTATTTTGATCTCCGGACAAATAAACCAACTCATAACCTTGTTTAGGTCTATGTACACATTCAACTTGTTTTGCCAATTAGACATTCATCTAAGTTTAGCTTCTGACATATACATTAATATTCAATAGATATCCGACATCACAATTGGGCAGATTCGAGTTCTTGCATTTATCATTCACACAACACGCCATTTGATCGACACACACTTTGTCAAATGAACACCGATTAGAGAAATGAGTACGAGTGTCAACTTTAATAGGCTTGCCTATACCAGCCGCCACTCTCATGCCTCAGCATAGTAGACCAAGGGAAACTGAGGAGGTGGGGGAAGGTGAGGGAGAAGATGTTGGTTGGGAAAGTGGCCAAGGAGGAAAATAACGGCAGCACAGGAGAAGGAGGAGTTGGCAGGTGGCTCCGACGAGCCGATAAAGCGGTACTTGTGGGACAGAGGGGAGGGGGCAGGTGGCTCTAACGGCGACGAGGGAGAATTCGGCGGGGAAAAAGGGGTACTTGTTGTTTTTCTTATTGTTTATAATGTTTAAAAATTGTTTTTTGATTAAAGGAAAAATATAGTATATATGTGGTGCATACGTGGTAGTTTTTTATACATGTCATCACAAGAAGTATTTAATAGGTCTCAATATGTATAGTTCAGGTATTTGATAAGTAAAACTCAAATATAAGATCTTAAAGTAATTATTTTGTAAAAGGTTAGGAGACCGTATATGTATTAGGTCCATTACTTTTTGTTTAGATATTGGATTAAAACATGTAATATACGAAAAAGGTATACATGTAAGTAAAAATACAAAATTGGATTGGGTGGGCCATGGCACCCATCGACCCAACATAGCTCCGCACTAAGGGTGTCCAAACCCGGTTAACCGTACTTCCGGTTAACCATATTTCGGTTAACTAAAATCACAAACCTAAATCGAACCGTTAATCATGGTTAACCGGAGATCGGTTAACCGATTTTTCGGTTCGGTTTTATCGGTTAACCAATAACCATTTATGTGATTTAGATTATCATAATATATGTGAAAGATCAATACTATTATCGAATATGATTAAACAACATAATCTAATTAGATTGGATCTTCAATAATATACTAATTTTGTATGCCTTGATAGCTATAATAACCAAATGATACTTTAAACTATTATTTTATGTATTTCATTCGAACAACATATTTAATAAATAATTTAGAGGGCTTATGTAGACATGTACAATGACATATTTGACAAGTAAATAATTGAAATTACACGCCACAATAAAACTATGCAAACAAGAGAACTCAAAAATGCTCAATAAAACAACATCATCATTTGAAAAACTAATTGTTTAAAGTAAATCAAACTTATATATTAATATAAAAATAAAAAAAATAATTTTCGGTTTTTCGGTTAACCGGTATTGCGAAAATCATAAACTGAAACCGAACCAAAAACCGTGAATATTCTCGGTTCGGTTAACCAAACCAAAAGTTTAAATAATGTCGGTTCGGTTAACCAAAAAAGATGCCGATTTTTCGGTTTATTGGTTCAGTTTTCTCGGTTTCAGTTTTTTATAGACACCCCTACTCCGCACCACTAGTTTGGTAGTCAAGGCATATAGAAAATATTCCTTAATTGTACCTACAAAACCCATTCCAATATGATACAGTAATCAATTACAAAGTTGACACCGTTAAGCAAATGAGAAACATTGTGGACGAAGGCACGTAAAGAATGTTCATTGTTTATACTTCAAACCCGGTTTCCAATCTCAACACGTTTTGGTAGCAAAGCAAGAATTGAAATCAGTAACGACAAAAATGGGCCTAGGCCTGCATAATTGAGCCCAAATCAGCCCACTTTTCGCTGCTGATCTATTTTGGATTCAAGCGTACACAACACTGGTTTACCTTATCTCAACGAAACCCCTACTCCGAAGAAACCAATCCGCTTTCCTACATAAATACGGCGCCGTTTCGTATCAAATTGGCACCTGCACTGCATTTACTTTCTTCCCGAACCTACACACAAAACCTGTTTGTGAAAATTCCTCAGAGAAACAGAGCAACAACATGACGACGGCCATGGAGGAAGAGCGCTACGGGATCGCGTTCTTCGACCTGGAGACGACGATTCCGACCCGATCCGGACAAGGACACGTCATACTCGAATTCGGATCTATTCTGGTCTGCCCTAGGAAGCTGGTTGAGCTCGAGAGCTACTCTACGCTCGTTCGCCCCTCCGATCTCTCTCTCATAACTGAGAAGTCTGCTCGATGCAACGGCATCACTCGGAACGCTGTCTATTCTGCCCCTACCTTCGTCGATATAGCTGACAAAGTCTACGATCTTCTCCATGGTTTGTTCCTACCCCTTTGAAATGGTGTGGTTTTTGTTAGAATTCTGGATTGAGTTTCTTAAAGATCTGAATTTGTTTCAATTTCATGATTTGAGGGGATGTATTGAGTTGAATTGTGGGAAATGAGAAACAGGAAAGTTTGTGATGGCTTCCTTTGGTTGAGAATTATCAGGAAAAGGAATATGTTGTCCTTGGTTTTAGGTTCTGATTGTGTCTACGTTTATAAGCCTCATTTTGATGTAACAGGGAGGATATGGGCTGGCCATAACATATTGAGATTCGATTGTCCACGGATAAGGGAAGCCTTTGTGCAAATTGGCAGACCGGCTCCGGAACCGAAGGGATGTATCGATACTTTGGCAGTTTTGACTCAGAAGTTTGGTAGAAGAGCTGGGAACATGAAAGTGAGAATTCATTACAAGTTAATTTTAGATCCATGAGAATGAATCATCTTTTTTCAGATTGATACAGCTTGTTTGATGGTTCATTTCTTGCTTTTCAGATGGCCTCTCTTGCTAGTTACTTTGGTCTTGGCCAACAGATACACAGGTGCTTGTTACTTTACAGACTTTGGCTCTAGTTTTTTACTGTTTGGAAACTTGATGCTGTAGTTACTTGTGTGTATGAGTTACATTATAGTTAATCCTGTTTAATTCTTCAGGAGCCTGGAAGATGTTCGGATGAATCTTGAAGTTGTCAAGTATTGTGCAACGGTCCTGTTTTTGGTAATAATTCTGAACCCACTGTTCATTCTTGTACTATTATGTTGCATAAGGTTCCTATTCTCATTGACCTGGACCAATGAAGAGTTAGGTTTCATGCTGATTTTGTTGGGTTATAAACAAATTGTGAGAGAAAAAATATAAGAAGGTAGTACAGCCGAAACTCGAGTCACTTTTTATGCCATAATTTATATTCACTATGCTGATTTTTCAATCTCTATATCGTGTCGATTTCAGTTGAATGTTCCATCTCTTAAACAATCTGAATGTAATGTGTTTTAAGGGCTTGGAGTCTTGTGCATTAATAGGGTTAAGGCAGTAATCCTATGTTCAAATATTCATAGCATAAAACAACAAAGGAGCTACTATTTAGACCATGAAAATTTAGTTGCTTGATTAGGTTGTGTACTTGTTTTCCTTGTTTGTTGTTAGTCTTAGAAGGGAACATACGGTGTATGCACCCAATATAGGTGTATTAAACAAAAGATGAAAGGTATTTAGTCATTCTAATGTATGTTCCATAATTGTAGGAATCAAGTCTGCCAGATTTAATCACAACTGAGAATCAGACTTCACCTGGTACAAGTACAAGACGCCGGCCAAACAGAGAACTACAACAAGTTGAGGTAGCCACGATGACCCCCTCTTCTAATCCCGTTGAGCAATCTTTGGGGGGTCGAATACTAGATCTCGTGCAATCCAGCACATCTGAAGCAGAACCTTTCAATATGAATACACTTCAAAATGAAATTAGGGAGGAATCTCTTCAAAGAGACAATGGTGAGGAAACAACACCAGTAGAGACTTCTGAGATTGCACCCTCTACCACTACTTCATTCTTGAGCCCTGATCAAGTCTCTATTCAGTCCATAAGTGCTGCTCTAGTACCAACCAATCGGGGTTATCAAAGAGTTCAGATTCTGCATAGGGACACGATATTGAAGCTTGAGTGTAGTAGCTTAAAAGTACGGTTCGGTGTGAGCAGCAAATATCTCGACCAAGCTGGTCGTCCACGGTTAAGCATAGTGGTGGATGCTCCTCCCAGCCTGTGCCAGGTTCTTGACGCGAGTGATAGTCATGCTCAAAGCTTTTTCACGCAGTCGGGCGGTACGTCTGATTGGAGACCCGTGGTTTCAAGGAAGAATGGTTACTGGAACTACCCTACGATTCGATTACAGTAAGTTCTTTTTTCTCTCTGTTCTATGAAAGCTCAAGAAAGCAAGCTTTGATACGCTTAGCTCAAGAAAGCAAGCTTTGATACGCTTAGCAACACTATCTGTGCATGATTAAGCCTCTAAAAGATGAAGAATTATATGAATTTTTTGCAGCATACCTACAATTGTAACTGGGGAAATAGCCAAATACGGTACCGAGATTTGCCATAAAGAAACCGGGGTTGAGCAAAGGCTACAATTCAGTCGTTTCGAGCCGTCTGAGCTCGATGCATTGTTCACACCAGGAGTTCTTCTAGATGCACAAATCTCTTTGGATCCTTACGACTTTATGCAGAATGCGGGGATTAGATTGGTGGCAGAAAAGTTGGTTATCATATCCAAATGATGTTTTACAATTGAATCAGTTCAGGGAATACATGAGATATTCTTGATCTTTTCAACGTTGTACAGTTTATTTACACATTACCAGTGTTAACGTGTTTCTGCTAACATGTTCAGATATTTTAGGATAAACTGATGCTGAATGTGTAGGTGTAAATAAAATTCGTTTGTAATTGTTGGGCTTAAGACTGATTGTTGATTTATGGAAGCATTCAATGAAATTTAGCTACCAATTGCATTACACACATGCTGATTGCACGAGTGCAAGATACTGCAATTTATTCAAACATACATTCAACCTGGACAGGACAACTGCAAGATACTGCAATTTATTCAAACATACATTCAAACTGAACAGGACAGGGATCAAATTCAAAGACCAGGAGCAGACTGAAGAGGGGGGAGAAGGTAATCAGCAACAACCAGGCCATCAATGTAATCCCTAACCTTCGCCATCTCCTTCTCAATCACCTGACTCCCCTCAACCTTCTCCAATTCAGCCAGATTGGGGAAAAACGCAATCGAACCGATCGAAAAGCCTTTAGCCCTAACAGGGGCGAAATTCTCCCCAAAACTAACCTCATGGATGCCTTCAACCTTGTCCTTGAGACCGGCGATAACGCTAACTACTTCCCGCTTCTCCTCCTCCCCGACGCTCTCCTTCAGTTTGATCAGCTGGACCCTGAGCGCGGATCCCGGCGACGGCGACGATTTCCGGTGGAGGTCCGGCGAGATCCAATCAAGGGTCATTACGTCGTCGCAGCTCGGGAGGACGTGCTGCTTCACACAGCCGAGGTGGTCGGGGTGGGCGGCGTAGGTGGCGAGATCTTCCTTAGTCCGGTAGCGGCTGTGGAGGAGGTGAGTGAACCTCGGCGGGGGAGCGGATCGGAGGCGGTGGATGGGGCCGGCGGTCAGGTGGACGGCAGCGTCGATGGAGCGGAGGGAGGAGAGAGAGTTGACCATGGCGTCGATCTTGGAGGATTCGGTGTCTTCCTTCACGTTGAGGAGGACCACGTGCTCCACGTACTTGGACGACATTCTGACGGCGGCGAGGGAGGAGGCGGGCGACGGGGGCTGGTGAGCAACGGCAGAGTGCTGGGCAAAGCGTCGTTGAGTTGAGCTTTAACGGTTTTTCTTTGCGGTTTGCCGCCACAAATATTTTTTGTGGTGAAAGAAATAGTTAAGACTTTGAAAACAAAAATTGGGGGGAAAAATGAGGGAAGACAAACAAAAACATGTGATGATCAATTAGAGTTTTGTAATGATGTTGAGGTTCCAACTTCCATGCACGAGAACAAAACTTTACGTAGCAAACAATGGAGGCTCTTAATTCGGACTCCGGATCATGTGTTACACGTTGCTAAGGTGTAACATAAGTTAAGGTTTGGGTAATTGGATGGGGAGGAATGGGTGGCCAATATTAAAGGAGAGAACGGACACGCGGTGTTGTAAGCGTAAATAAGCAGAACTTGTGTCTGTGCAAAAGTGCAGTCTTAATAGGGTATTTTCCGTTTAATCCCAGAGCTGGCTTCGGGCGATCGCAACGATTTGCAGACTTCCCCTCTCTCGATCCTCTGTCTCAGTCGGCTCCACTTTCTCGATCTGTCTCTTCGACCTTAAATCAACTTATTTTAACCTTAAATCTATACACCATGCTTGAAATCGGTAAAGTTTCGTGGATTTGAAAACCTAAATATATGAATTGAGAAAATTGACGGTGAATTGATGAATAATTAGAAGAATTGATAAAATAGAATAGACTCGTATGGATTGCACGAATGTTAACGGTGTAAGAAGGAGATGGTGATGAAGAAAGTTACGAAGTCACTGTAACTAGGGTTTCAGCGGCCGAGTCAGAATTGACAATGGTCTCGCATAATTGGGCTTGATTACATACTATGGGTGCACTTTTTCAGCTTCTAGATTAAATACTATGGATGCACAATTTCTATTTAAGGTTGCATTTTTAATGTTACCACTGCAATTTTGGATGTCATGATTGCACTTTTTCAGCTCATGTAGGAAATACTACGGATTCACAATTTCTAGCTAAGGATGTGCATTTTTTAATGTTATGAATGCACTTTTTCAGTTTCCAGATGAAATACTACGGACACACGAATCTTTTTGATAAGGCTACACTATTTGATGTTATCACTGCACTCACTTTTTAAAGTTACAAATGCACTTTTTGATGTTATAGATGTGCATTATGAGGTTACCATTACACATTTTCACACGACTATGAGTGCACTTTTGAGGGTTACGAATGCACTTTTCACCTAACATTGCACAAACGAAAAACTCAACTTATTTACAATTATATCACCGTGTGGATTCTTCTCCCTTTTGATCTTGGTCATCCATTCCTCTCCATCCAATTATAGGCCCTGTGCAAAATATCATGAATGTTCAAAGTCAATTAAGAGTTTAATTATTAATTTTTTAGCTAACTAAGGTTTATATTTACCGAACTTGTTGAAAGGCTAATGTTGTGCTAGTTATAGTTGTTAACTTAAGAGATTATTTTATTAATAGCAGTTTATAGTTGTAGAAAGATGAATTAAAATAACTAATAAAGTAAAATTGTAATTACATATAAAGATATACTACCATATAAATTAAATTCAGTGAGAAAATAAAAGGCTCCAACAATATCAAATTATACTATTAAGTAACTAAATAGACAAAATATTGGAGTATTTATATAATAGATAGATAAAATAAATAAAATAGACACCCCAATATTATTTATATAATAAATATCTGGATATTGGTAGACAATATTGATTAATAGATGAAACTTTATTTGATGTAACAAACATCTATAAATTTAGCAATGTACAAAAATTAAATAATTGATTTATTTAATCAGTTAATGAAGCATCACAATTCACAACTACATGAAATGTTAGAATGTTTAATTTGAGTACAAATAGGAAAGGCCCACCAATTTAAAAAACAGGCCCACCAATTTAAAAAAGGGGCAAAATAATAGGAAAGGAGAACCTCTTGGAATCGAACTTAAGCCCTCCTACAATTTCAATCAAGTTAGGCCTTCTCACCGTCTGTGCTAGCGGAGCAAGATTTCTGTATTTTACACGTTTATCTAATAGATACAATTTTAGAATTTTGGGGCCCCTTAAATTTAGAGACCTTGTTCGGTAGGGCACTTTGCACATGCTAAAGGACGGCCCTGCATCCAATGGCCTAGAAATTGCCTCATGTTTACACCTTAGCAATGTGTAACACATGATCCTAACTGGATGAGGAGGAGGAGGACATTCTGACGGCAGCGGCAGTAGCGGGGGAGGAAGTGGGCGACGGGGGTTGGTGACCAACGACAGAGTGCAGGGTAAAGCATCGTTGAGTTCAGCTTTTACGGTTTTTCCTTGGGGCCAATAAGTTAAAACTGGATTTTTTTTATGGTCACTAATATTTTTGTGGTGGAAGAAATAGTTAGATTTTTAAAAAAAAATTAGGGGGAAAATGAGGGAAGACAAACAAAAACGTGTGAGATCAATTGGAGTTTTGTAATAATTTCGAGGTTCCAAGCATGAGAGCAAAAACGTGTGAGAGAACGTCAGTGATCATGTTAAAATTATAGAATCATATATATTTATCTTCGTATTGTAATTAGTGTTTTACCAATAGTAAATCAACTCATAATATAAATAAGTTGGATTTGTTAAAAAATTAGTTTACGATAAATATCACATTTTATTAATTAATAATATATATCAGAAGATTACAACTAATTCTTAGCAAGAGATAATTCATAATTTTCGAGATAATTTATAATTTTCGGTAATTTTTAAGCAATTTTTACAGGATAAGATTATATGAGATTCTAACTTCCTAATTTGTATCAAGGAGGGTCTGACTGATTACTTTATTATAGAAATGACACGTGGCGCAAATTTTTGTGAAGTCATTGACTCCGCTTTATACTATAGTAATATAAATTAATAATACATATATATCACCTATTCAAAAAAAATTTTAGTTCAAGATAAAGTTGTATTAAATAATAATATTTGTGCATATATAAGATTTTATGTTAAAAAGTTATATGATTTTGGCGTGGAATTTTTTTCTTTTCGTAAGAGTAGAAACTTGAAGCAATATTATTCCAAAACTTAATAATACATATATATAACGTATTCAAAATAAAATTTAGTTCAAGATAAAGTTGTATTAAATAATAATATTTGTGATCTAGAATATATCAACGTATTCAAAAAAAATTCAGTTCAAAGATAAAGTTGTACAAAATTAAACAATAATATTTACTTCAAAGATAAAGTTGTATTAAATTGATGTACGTGTGTATCACATATGCCATTAAACTGATTTTATCTTTCTATGATATAGACCTTCCTTTGTAGATATAAAAATTTTTATTAAATATTATTTCTTCCTATTATGGCCATGATCGTATGAAAATTATATCTTTCTATAGATATCTTCCTATAGATATTTTCCTATATGTTCTTTAAAATTATCAAATCATATATATATATCTTTCTATTGTGGTTAGTGTTTTTTTTATATACACAAGGGTCCGGTTAATTAATTTATTGAAGAAATGGCACGTGGCGCAATTTTCTGTGAAGACTTTGTTTCCGCTTTAATACTATAGACAGTATAGATAATGGAGGCTCTTAATTAATTAGTTGGTATTTCATGAGTGGTCGTTGTCTCTTTTTTTATCGACAGTGGCGATTGTCTCTCGTTAATGTGTTATGGCTTTTTGGAATTAGCAATGGTTTAAAACTGAACAGAATCACAAAAAATAAATCAAACCGAAATCAAAATTTGGAAATTTGGTGAACTAAAAACCGAAACGAAAAAATCGGTTTTTGGGTTTTCAAAAAATTTAAGGTTTTTCTTTAAAAAAATTGAACCAAACCGAAAAATAACCAAGATCAAACCGAAACCAAAATCTTGAAATTTGTTGAACCGAGAACCGAACCAAACTTCTCCGGTTTAAGTTCGGTTCAGTTTGATTCGATCGGTTCGGTTAATTTTTTCGGTTCCAAAACCGTGCTGAACCTTAGTCGCTTTTTTGGTAGTCATTGTGTTGTTCTCCAAGTTAAAACACGAACACATGATGAACTAAAATACAAGAGCCATGGAATTAATTAAGAAAGCATTATACACTCAAGCACAAAGGATAATGCTTTCCACATCTCAAAAATACAGTTCATTCTATCGCTTGAGACACCAACATTGTCTTCTTCTAACTTAACCACTCCAAACCTCTTCCTTTTTCCGTTGGCTCTAGTCCTAATTTTTGTACAAACCTTTCGATCATAACGGACCTAATCCCTAACTCAACCCAAATCATAAAGAGTTGTCGTATATTGCGACAATATGTTACATGGCATGGTAAGAGGAGAGATGTTACTCAAGTAATTATACTATGTTTAGGTCTATGCACACATCAATCACAACCGCTTGAGGTTCAGACCCTTCTTCCTTTCATCACGCTATAACCTTGTTTCGCCAATCAAACATTCATCTAAGCTCAGCTTCCGACATATATACATTTATGCTCAATAGATACCCGACAGCACAATTGGGCAGATCCGATTCTTGCATTTGTCATTCAAACAACACGCCCTTTCGCATTCGGTCTTCGTTTCACAACACGAGCAAAGCGAAGCAGAGTAAGGAAGGCCTCCAAATTATGATAGGTGAATATATTTTCTTCGGCTCAAACGTAGTTGAAGTTGAAACTTCAGCATGCCTTGCCATGGAGGGCAAATTTAAACTTTAAGCTGACCATTTTTTTTTCTCTTGAGTGGTTACGTCTTGTTCTCATCTTTTCCTGAAGTGTTTCCTTCCTTTGCTTTCTCCAACTCAGCTGCCTCCTTCTCTGCTCTCTTTCTATCCAATTCAGCTTGTTTTATGTTCTCCTCCTGAGCTTTCCGGAATGATTTCATGAAGTTGAGGAGAGTCTGAGTGACTACAATTCAAATCAATATAAAATTTATTGGGTCAAAGCTCACCTTTATTATAATGTACTCCTAAACTTCTTGAAAAACTTGGTTTTCAACTCTTTTTTTTTTATCAAGAACTAAATATTTACTAAGAAAAATCACATGCCTTGCTCAAATGGATAACGATTTGGGTCTTCACCGAAGTACGATGCAAGTGAATCGGTATTTCTACCCTGTCATAATACAGGTTAAAAATAGTGGAAAATCAAATGCACGAAATTGATTGGCTTTATCCCTTATATGAAAGGAAGTATAGAGAATAGTTATGTACCGCAACCGTATACATTTTCAACATTGATGCCACTTCTGACTCCGCATATCCAATAAATTCATCTAAGGTCTACCAAGAATAAAGATTATTGTCTTGTTAGAATCGTTTTGGTGAATATAATTACGGTCTTTTAAATCTATCCCTAAGCAAACCCAGATTTTGAAACTGAAACCCTACTAGGAAATGCATATACCCGTCATAAAAAAAGATTTAAATCGTTAATTAAATAAAAACAACAAAACTTTGTAAACTAGGATATATGCTTATCCTATTCCTTAAGAGCATATGTTAGAAAATCTTAAACAAATATTCAACAAATCAGTGATAAGTTCCCAAGTCACATTAGTTACAAATGTAACCAATTTGCAACAAAAAAGCAATATACATCAATACATATATTCTACAGCAATAAATTATCACATGAAACAATTTGATAACTATTTCAACTCAAAAGTTCTAGTGTGAATGTACCGTGCAAAATGTGGCAGATATTTCACCGTCATTTCTAGACTGTGCAAGCTCTTGTTTGACTTTTGCTAAGCCTTTGGTTATATTCTGCATTTCTTCCGCTAAAGTCTTCAATTGTATCTGTGTGCAAATAATGCATTGATCAAAGATTACATATGGATGTTTATATTGAAAAAGTCATTATGATGTCATGATGTTTGGCATTTTACAGCATGCGACTACTTGTTACATAATAGTACATACTTGCAATTATGGATGTTTTATTACATCTAATTTGGTTGAGGGAAAGGGCTAGAGGAGGCGTTTTTGACACAATAATGCAGTAGGTAATATCCACCTAAATAAATATTACTAACTAATCGAAATAATTAGTATAAAAATGCTCTCTCTCTCTCTCTCTCTCTCTCTCTCTGGTCTAGATCTACGCCACCTCCACAACCTTCAACGCCTCATCCTCATGATTCGTCCGTTTCCGCGAGCTCCATCAATGGCAGCAACATGAAGCTCGACCAACAATGATGGCTCAAATCTAACGAATGCTTCAATGAATGTCACTTTAAGGGAGTTTCTGACCAGATCCAACAATGGCTCAGATCTGACCCCTTACCATCACCGCTCAATTTAGCATAGTGAGGTTCATGCTTTATCCTCGTTCACATCTGTATCCCCATCTCCATTCTCTTTGTTTTTTCTTTTTTTCTTTAATTATTTGTTTTTTCTTTTCATTTATTTGATACAGTACTAAATAGATTTTTTTTGTTTTACTTTTCATTGGTAGAATAGATTTTGTTCGCATCTATACGTGATGACTACGTTCGCATCTCTTTTTGTTTTTTTAAGAGATTTCGTTCACATTTATACGTGGTATTTTTTTTCTGAAGAGGATGAGGATGAGAGCAACATAGTGAAATGTGGAGGCGGTGGAGATCATCACAGATAGGAAAAAGAGTGGGCAAGTGGATTGGCAAATAAAATTAATATGCATTGCCACTGGTGCAATATTTTTGATTTTTTTATACTTGATAGTCTCTTAGTATTTTTTCTTAGGTCTGGTGTTTTTTTCGGGGTGCAAGGGAGTGGTTGATTTCTTTTTTTCAACCTTTCCTCCATCATTTTTCTCGTCAGGTGGGTTTTGGCGATGACAAATGAGACGATGATAAGTTGTTGTTTATAAGTTTTAGTGATGACAAGTTCTTAATTTACGGGTTTTGGTGATGACAAGTTGATTTTATAGGTTTCGTATTAACTATTCATTTTTCTCGTCGGATGGGTTTTGGTGATGACAAGACAAATGATGAAAGTTTTTAGTTTATGAGTTTTGGTGATGACAAGTCAGACGATGACAAGTTCTTAGTTTACAGGTTTTGGTAATGACAAGTTGGATATGTGGTGAATAATTTTAAACATGACGAAAGTTTTTAACTACGATGACAAGTTTTAAATGCAATGACTAGTTTTATTTGCATTGTTTAATTTGTTTATAAATTATTTGAATTATGGCCTATTAGGTCAAAGGGGGGTAGAGCAACGTGCTTAACGCAAAGTAATGTGGGTTCAAAACCCACATAGGCATACTAAAAACTTATGATGACAAGTTGTATACATGATGACAAGTTAGGGTGGTGACAAGTTTTGTACGTGATGATAAGTTTTTTGTTTGTGGTAAAAAGTTGTATACATGATGACGAGTTTGAAGACGATTTGGGTGATACTGGTTAGGGTGGTATTGATAGAATTTGACGATAGTTAACTGATGACAAGATTATGTAGAGTGATGACAAAATATGTGATGTAGAGTCCGAAGATACTTTAATTGATGACAGGATGGGTGATGATAGGGGTAGATTAAAATTTAAGTGACGATAAGTTGAGTGATGACAAGTTTCAATGATAATTAAGTGATGACAAGATTGTCGATAATTTAAACGATGACAAGATGACTGATGATGATATTTGAAGATAAATTAAGTGATGACAAGTTCAATGATGATAAGATGGGAGGTGACCACCGCTTAACGGGAGGTCAACGCCAGTCAACGCCGGCCAATGATCGATGATGGTAGGAAGTGATGACGTTATCATTTGTCATTGGTGATGCCATCATGTAAATTTAGAAAAAAAAGGTAAAATTGGAAAAAAGACTAGTTTGTTAAATTTTTTTCTTGTAGACTAACTAGCTTAATAGTTCTCCCCATTAGCTTATTTACCCTATTCCGTCAATTTGGTATTGGATAATACATTATAAAGCTACTACATGTTATTTTTATAAAAACGTGAAGAAAATACCTTTGATGCTGCTTCAAGGCTCATAAAATCTTCAGGAAAATCCACAATTTCTGGATGTGCTTTAGCTAAAACCTACAAATAATAAAGAATATGCTTGTAATCTATAAACTTGAGGGTTATGACATTACAACGAGAAAAGCAGTACCCATGAAGTACCAACCTACAAATAATAAAGAATATGCTCAAATCTAATTTAATTAGCAGACAATTTTCTCTATGTTACACGGAAATGGGTGCAAGAAAAGGAAACAAAACGGAAATAGGAAAACCCATGATTTTCATGTTTCCATATCTCCATTGGAAACGAGAAATACCAACCTATTGGAATTTCCAAATGACATAGGGTTTTAGTACAAAGTAAACAAACCTTGGCAAGATAATGCATTAGTGTCATTCTACTGCTTGAAGCACGGGTTTCGTTGAGTTTTAAGAGACTATCTAATTTGAATCCACATGCTCCACCTATTTAACATCAAATTTTAGGGAGGAAAAAAGATATTCGTAAGAACAATGTTGTTATGATACTATACAACCAAAAATCAATTAGTTAAAAATACACATTTGTAAGGTTAAGAATCTTACCCCTAGCAGTTCCATTGTTTAAAGTATTGCCAAGTAAGAGAATAATACGCATGACTTCCTTCAATTTGTTGGAATTTCGAACCTACTTGGAATCAAGAAATTGAGGTTTGAGGTCCAAATGAATAAATCACACAATTAGATTACAAGCATCATTTCAACTTGAAGTGTACCTCATTACATGCAGAAAGTACAACGGTTAAACTACTTCTAAAGTCTATAACCTGCAAAGGTAAATGGGAAAAAACATATTTTGTCTACACATATATATTTCACAAATACTACTTTAATTAGCTTTAAGAATCAATATGAACCTGACTACTAAACTGAATCGTGAACAAGAATGATTGCAACTTGAATTCCACCCTCGGAACTTTCATCAACTCTAAAAAAAACTGAAAACAAGTATTTAAAAGGTCATCAAGGCTAGATTTCTTCAAAATTGTATCATGTAACAACCAAAAGTTGTTTATGCCTGAAATGGTATTTTCATTAGAACTGATAATAACAATTTCATGTAGCAAAAATTTGCAATAATTAGACATCTATGTCTATAAACTTTAGTATTTGCATATCCTCTAGAAAAGATAAAACTATTATATATTAATTTTCATACCTGCTCACATTTCCCCAACTTCTCGATATCACCATTGTAGGACTAATGATCGAGTTGCGAGAAAGAAACCCACATGAAAGAACACAAAATTTAGCAAAGTTTTGACACCACTTAACTATTCAAATTTATATGCTATCTTGAGGGTCAAAAATCTTTTTTTCTATTTTTTTCATATTTTTCTACATTTCTACAAAAATGTAATTACATGAAATAACAGATTTTTTAGAACTCACTTTACCTTGAGAGTGTCCATCTCTTCCTTGGTAGGACAAAATTTTAGCAAATTTTCTACTGTATCAGCATCCAAAACAGACTCATCTAGGGTCAATACTGCAATCTGTATTAGAATATCTTAGGAAAAACAAGATATATTCAAAATTCAACATCAATGAAGATCAAGTCGAGCAAAGACTAAAGAATCTAGCATACCATCATATCCGGGAGTGGCATCTTCACTTTTGTGAGCATGATTTCAGTGTTATTAGCCCTTCTTAGATCAACCTGTAAACACATAAGTAAACCTTCAAATTAGTTCGATCATTAGTCAATCAAAAAAATATACTTCAAGAACATAAATGAGCAAGTAAGATTATAAATTAATTGTAAGGTTGCAACCACTAATCAGAATTCTCAAACATATGTTTTGGAAAAGAAGCGTATCTTTTTTTAGACTATAATAAGCATAGGTTATCATCTTATCACCACTATGGAGATGAATGGAAGCAGGTTGTCATCATTATGTAATCATAAAAAGTACTTTACACACCCTATTGTAGTAATTGTCCAATAAAAAAAGAAGAAGGAAGAAGAAAAGCCATAACATTTGTTTTTTTGTGTATCACATAATTTTATTTCATTTACCAGTAGGGTAGTAGTACCTAGGAAGTTCATGTACATAAAAATATTATTTTAGTAATATATTATACCTTTTAGGCAATAATTGGCAACAAAAAAAACTACCTGAAGAACTAAGATATGAATTGGATTTATTTTCTTCCTACCTATTCACAGATTTCAAATTCATGGCTAATTAACTTTCATTTGCTTCTTGATTAGCTTATGTGTTTAATGAGTATGAGAAAATAGATTCAACAATGAATAATAATTCTCAAAACCTATATCACGAAATGGTTCCAAATAACTAAGTTTAATACTTAATCATCCCCATAGATATGTTTATTCTAGTATTGACTAAGAAAAGATTTAAAGGTTATCATAGGCATGTCAAATGTCATTTGGCTCTTTGACTCTAAAGCAACGTCAAATTATGCCAAACTGCATTAAAAAGTGAACATTTCCGCTCAGTAGAGGCATCAATATTGAGTATTGATGCAAACAAATCGGAAGGGGGAATATGCATCCTAGTAAAGTAGAATGGATCAATCAAATATACAACAACATCAAAAACATTGCAATAGAGTATGTTAATCATTCTTTACCAAGTGTATAACTTCGGCTTTAGGAGCAGCTTTCTTTTGTACAGGTTTTCCTGCTGGTTTGGCGGTTGCAGCAGAAAATAAATTCTCAATTTCTGGTACATCAATTTCTCCTTCACTTAATATTAAAAAGATGCAAATAATGTGAATTTAGTTACTTGGCAAACAAAAGAAGATTATATAGAATAGAAACTTAATATTAATGAAGAGATGATATTACAATACATTTGAGTCCTTCCCTGCAATTCGTCCCACAACGTTCCTTTTGCGACCTTTGTTACCTTGCTCCAATGTAGTGGTTTAAGTAATTGCTTTTTAGCAGCGGGTGCAGTTGTTATAGCTGCACTTCGTGTTAGACGACCTCTTCCTCCCATACCACCACCTCCGAGTGGAGGAGCCGGTGGACCTCCTCCACCAGATGGAGGAGTTGGTGCTCCAGGTGGGCCCGGTGGAGCTGGTGGGCCTCCACCAGGTGGTCTTGGAGGAGCCGGTGCACCCGGTGGAGCTGGTGGGCCTCCACCAGGTGGTATTGGAGGAGCCGGTGCACCCGGTGGAGCTGGTGGGCCTGGTGGAGCTGGTGCACTTGGTGGTCCTCCACCTGTGGGTCTCAGGGGAGCTGGTGCACCCAATGTAGGTGGCGGTGGTGGTGGTGCAGGTCGCCCACTAGGTGGAGGTGGTGGTGGTGGTGTTGAAGATTGACTTCGAGCTCCAGGTGGAGCCGGAGGTGGTGGTGGAGCTTGAGGTCCTTTAGATGATTGAATAGGTGGTTGTGGTTGTGAAGGCGGACCTTTATCTCCGGGCAGAAGTGTGTTTTTATCATGTGAGGGAAGTTTAGTGGTAGGAGCTCCACATGTTGGACAAGTTTGAGCCACAATACCATTGGGAAGTGAAATAGAACCAAGTTGAGAATTTGATTCTTTGTTTTCTGAATTTGAAGGTTGAGGCGGTGGTGAAGAAACACTTGAAGCAATTTTAGAGAGTGATTCCTCTTCTTGTTGTTTAGAAGGCAAGGACTTTGTTTCACTAGTGGGGATAAAATGAGTGGGAGATGAGTGTGAAGTTGGGGATGGTGTGACATTTTCATTAGAAGACGTTGTTTTCATTGGAGGTGGAGGTGGTGGAGGTGGAGGTGGTGTAGGTGGAGAAGAAGAAGAATGTAATTTCACTTCTTCTTCTTTTTCTGTTATAGTATGTTTTGAGAAATTAGAAGACAACTCATCATCAGAATCGAAGCGTCTAATTGATTTCACCACTTTAATTGGGCGCTTTTTCTCAACAGTTGATGCTTGAGACTTTAATCGCGCACTCCCCATCGATTCCTTAGCTTGATTTCTCATACTAGGAGTAGGAGGTGGAATAACTCTTGTATGTGGATAAGTCACATGCATGGAGTTATTTAAAGGCCCTTTGTTAGTCAGTATCCACTTGTGTTCTGACGATTTTTGCTTTGTTAGTTTAGCATCACCTTGTGCATCCGGATTCTTAGTTCTATCATTTCTATCAGGAACAGACTTATGGTGAAATGTTGGTGGCCTCTTTGTCACATATGATAACAGCTTGTCAGCCTTGTTCTTAACCACATCAACCAACATCTTTCTTAGAGGACTCTTGCTTTTTGACCTTTTTTTATGAGACACGTCTTCTCCATCTTGTTTTTCCTCATCCTCCTCTGCTACATCAGATTGATCCTCTATTTCATCTTTATATCCATCAACAACTTCTGTATTCAAGTGTTTTTTCTCATCAATATCCTTTATCGAACAATTATTGGCTTCAACCTGCACACTACTTTCCTCATTCCTTTCCTCTAAATTAATCTCTTTCAATGTCTTATTTATAGGTTCTGGTTTAGAATCTGTTTCTTGTTTCTGCCTCAACTCATCTGAGGTGCAGTCTTGGAATACCGGATGATCGGAATCTCCCTTGATATCTATCCCATCAACACTATTGTTGAAGATCTCTTGAACTTCATAAAATTCTTCAACAAATGTAGCATCCACGTCATTTTCATCTGCACTCTCTAGATTCATATTAATAGCATAAGGATCCGCTCCAACATCTGAAAATAATACCTAACATAATAAAGTATGTAGTCAACCTATGCAGTTTTAGAAAAAAAAAAGTTGTTAAATGAAGAATAAAACAGGTCTATTGTAATTACCTCTGCTATGAAATCCTTAGGAAACTTATCCGTTGTGTCCCATACAAGATCAACTTCATCACGAGTGAATGTTATGCTATGTGAACGAATAAATGCAGTATGGAACATAACTCTGAACATCATGTCCTCCTTTAAAGAGTCGCTACGTATATGGACACATTCTAGGACAACATCTCCTTGAACAAGACAACCAATAACTAATTTCACCAACTCCATCTGCACTAACAAGCGAAATATTGTAACATGCCAATAATGTAATAGAACTTTTCCATGGAAATGAATCTATATAGAGCATGATACATTAATAGAAATTTTTTTTATCATGACTCACAACCTTAGTGTATGGGAATCTAGGTGATGGAATAATATCTCCATTTTAAAACCGTTTAGTAATCCACAAGCCAACAAATCGGATTAGATATGTTCCATTTCTATTTTCATAATTTACAACCAAATGAGAGTTAGCTATGAACCACTATTTACCTCAGGATAGCTGCGAACACGTCTTCTAGCCTTTAAAGATGAGAAAAGTAGCTTAGTCCCTCTTTTGCCCTTATTCAAAGGTTCTTGCCCATAAACACGAACCGCTGGTCTACAGCGTTTCCCTGTCTCTAGTATTGGAAGGACTTTTAAAATAAGACTATCCAATAGCACAGGAGTTTCAGAAGGAGGCCAATTCAATCCTATATTCCTCTTAGAAATGTATTGAAGATATCTCAACTGTGATGGTTGAGGGTTTAAAGGAGACAAAAGTCGAAGAAGTTCCTTAGGCGCTTGCTTGTAAATCATCTCAAGAGTCTTTTGCTCCCAATTGTATTGCTTTCTATACAAAAGGAGACCAGCGAGCATAAAAGCAAGAACAGGCCAACCTCCTCTTTCACAATGCATTAATAACACATTTTGTTGGCCCTCTAGTGAAAGCCAACTGTCACTGGATCTCAAGAAATGGTGGATCATCTCCATTGGTAGAAGGGGGCAGTTTTCGTATTGCCTTGGATACTCGGTTACTGTCATATCATATTGTGATAGTATATCTGATATTTGAGTCCGCTTATCGCCTTCACGGAAGTTGAACACCATAAAGGAGGATTCAGGGTAATGGTTTTGTAGTTGTGCTACAATATGATCCATGTACGTTTTATAGTCATTTTCATCCAGCACGTTGGTGGAGAAACAACAATCAAACACTGGAGAATATTGTAAATAAAATAAAGTTCAACCAATTATAACTGTAGAAGTAAAATGAGTTTGAACAAAAAGCTACTCATTGCCACATTAATATAAGAAAGGCATAACTCTACTGAATCCATATTAGAGAACAATGTCATTAGACTTAAGTTATGCTTTAAGGTTTAGACAAGAATTGAGGTTTACTTGACATGAGAAATTTCAGTGAAGATATAGAAGGTTTTATAAAGGGTTTTGAAGAATTTGGGGAGTACTTTGATGCAAACAAACATCCAAAGCCACATCAACTGAGCTAAAAAACATCTCAAGTAAGATACATTCTAGTGTCAAATATTAATTCATATTAAAAGCATAAGCTAGTAGGAGAAAAAAGGGAAGGAAAAAACACAATGAAAAACAATTTTCAGAATAGGTTTGTAGCATGTCAATCTAAGATGTGGTTACGGAGACACATAAATTTCACCCAACCAATAGAACTTCATTGTTTCTAAGTTTCCTCCAACCTAGTTCTAGGGTATAAATTCATAAAATAGGTGAAAAGAAGAAGTGTAGAGAAAAAATGACTAAAAGGATAATGATGGACATATATATATAGGAGTAGATACCAAATAACCATTTACGATTACAAAAACAAAAAAGAGAGAAAAGAAAAAGTGTGCATTCAAATTGCAAATGCTATCAAAAAAACCAAATTAGAAGAAAAAAGAGGACGAGAAATTTGGGACTGACCGTAAATGCGCTCAGAAATTTCGAGAAGCCGATCAGGGGGCTTTTGGTAGAAGAATCTGCGGAACAACGCCATAAGATGGCGTTGTTTCTCTCAACAAGCGGATCCAATTCCAACAATCCACCTCCAAAAATGCCCAAATTGGATCGAAATAGAAGAACAACCTAGAAGTCCATGTAACCTCATCTAAATTTTGTTGATGATCAATTCATTGATAATAGAAGGATATGAAACATGAAATCCAGAATTTAGGTGAGAAAATGTCTACGCAAACGTAGATTGCGAAAATCGGTGAGAAAATGCGACTAGTTTTTTCTATAAAAATCAAAAATATATTATGTCGTAAGATCGGTGGAAATCTTAACATAAATGATAAAAGAGAAGAGAGAAAAAAAGAAAGAAAAAAGGGTGTAGTGGTGGTGACTGAAAAGGAGAAAAACTCCCTTCTTCTCCCTTATCGATCATCTTAGCAAAAGAGGAGGAAAAAACCCTCTTCTTATTTCGTGTTAGCAAAGACATGATAGGAGCATTTGGGGCTCAAAGCACGATGGGTTATGCATGGAATTTTGTTATAAATAAAACTATTGTTTAGTTCACACAAAATTATGTTTTGTTATTATTTCTTATATTCAAATAATCTTGCAAATGTGGTGAGCAGACTTTTTTAGTGTTTTAAAAAATGACACCCATTTTTGGAAAAATTACTGCCAAATCGTATTCTCGATGTCATTCAGGATTGTACAATGGGTGGGGTCGGCCCCACCCAACTCATGATTTACAAGTCATATAATGAGTTAAGTGTTCTTAATCAACTGGGTTATAAGTCATGTTACAAGTTGTAAGAGCGATTAAAATTCTAAGTCAAAAAACATATTTTATCTATTATGAATATTCTCGAGTAAATAAGTGAATAACATCTCAGCCCCATGCCACGAGCTACAAACCGGAGACATTCAACTCAACATCTATCTATGCTTATTCTCTCCATGAATTACTTGGCCAACACCTTTAGGGCCCATTTGGTATCCAACGATGGAAACATAAACGAAATGGAAACGAACCTAGTCCAATTATGTGTTACTATATATAAATTGAAAAAAGTATTTTAATTTGAAACTTATGTTAGAGACCCCACCCTTAAATTAGAGAAACAAGTTTAATGCTGCAAGGGGGCTTGCGGTAGTTTTTGTATAGAAATTGAGGTGACTCATCATGTATCATGATGCTAATGTGGACTAGGTTCGTTTCCATCCTGTTTACGTTTCCGCCGTTGCATACCAAATAGGGCCTTAATTTGAATCATTGTTGAATTGAATTCTAAAATTTCAGACTCATGATATGCTTTCGATGTTATGTTATGTTCTGTTGTTTAGGAAGTTATGCAATATATATTAGGGGTAGAATATTATGCTTTTTTATGAATTGATGTTGTTATTTTGCTGACCATCAATGTGTGTTTATAATCTGGGATGATTAACTTTATTTTACATTGTAGTGTCTATTTCATCATGAATCATTATAATGAGAATCTATCATTTAGACTTAACTTTGCATTATAGGCGAATTCATATGGAATTTGCAGCATCGTACTATTATTGCATTCTGTTTGTTTGAGTTGTGAGTTGCATTAGGTGTGTCTTTCTTTAATCTTTTATGAATATCTTCGTGTATTTCACTTGTTTTTCTATTTTGGAATTGCAAAAAGTACAATAGAACTCAAGTGCGCAATGCAATAATAGTAAATTACTACTATGGGGGTCAATTGAGACATACATGCCAAAAGAATCAAATCCGCCCATTTGTCTCATTTATATGAACCAAACTGGTCTACCTATAACCTAATCGATAAATCATGGAACTCGTAAACATAGTCATAGGCCAACAACTCAAATTGATGCGCTCCTGCCCGCGTCCAAGCCTTGCCTTGACGAGCTATCCAGCCGCACACCCATTGCTTTGTGACCCAAGTCAAGCGTGGTTCATCCATGTTCCTTAATTAGAACGCAGGTTACCTAGGAGATTCTATGTTCTTAGCCTATCTTTCTATCTATTAAATCGTTAGTTGTTATTTGATTTTGATCTTTTATTTCTTTATTTTTATTGGTGTGCGATATCTTATACATAAGTTTTTGGCCAATCTTTCTAGAATAGATAGACTTATTCCTTTCCTAATTTAATTAGGATTAGCTTGTTTTCTATTTAAACCCTTCATTGTAATCATTTAGGTTATGCACAATTTATGAATAAACCTTTGAAAGTAAAGTTGAGTCCTTTCTCCTTCTATTGGGTTTGTGCATGACCCCTATCAAGAGCCAAAGCGCATACATGAAGATCCTCATGTAGATCTTACCCTTGTCATCACGTTGACGAGTCCTCTTTCTTCTTTTAACAAATATGCTTCTTATTTTTAAGTTTACTTGAGTCTAGCACCCTACATCCATCCTCCTTTTGTAGGGGAGTTTGAAGTATAACTAAATTTCTAGATGCTAAATCCTCCATCTTATCATCCGTTATCAGACATCATTAATCATTGAGATGGAAAATGAGAGTTGTGAACTTTAAGGTCTCAAGATAAATATGGACAAAGTAGAGGGTTATTAAAGGAAAGAGGAAATTACAAAAAACCACCTGTTAAATACCCCATATTACTAATAACCACCCCTTATTGGCGACTTTATTTTAAATCACCCATAAATTAAAAATCGTTAAAAAATAGCCACCCAAATCACTGTTCCGTCAAAAAAATCCGTTAAATCCTATGTTTGACACTTTTACCCTCAAATGTTCACCATAATTACATTGTAACCAAGCTTTAGGGTATTTTTACACTCCGGTCAACTTTTGACCAAAATGGCCCACTTCTTCCTTCTTCTTTTCGTTTCCATTTCCCCGTTCTTCACCCGACCTCCTTCTTCCATGAACTCCGGCCTCTAACCCTGCTCGCCGACCACACACATCCGCCGCCCTTTTTTGACTTGCCCGACCACTACGTCTGCCTCCAGCCCCTGCTCGGACTCCGATGTGAAATCTTCTACCAGATTTGGCGACTACTAGCGGGATCTCGGATCTGGCGACCACACACATCCGTCGGAGGAGGGCGGTGGGATTTCGGAACTGTAGACATGGAGAGAGCGGAGACGGTGGAGGGCGGATGGGGAGCGAAAGCGTCGATGGAGGGCGACACAATCTCAGAGCGAGGGGGAGCGAAAGCGTCAAATGGAAGGCTCTACCAGATCTGGGTTTGCAGCCTCTTAGTTTGCAGCCTCTTAGTCGATGGCAGGCCCTACCAGATCTGGGTTTGCCCGACCATTGCGACGGCCGCTGCACCATGAGCTCGTTAGAGAGGGAGTGGGGATTTATTTGCTTAATTGGTTAATTAATTAAGTGGGGACTTATTTGATTAGTTGTACAAATCGATGTTTGTTGGTATTCAATTTTTGATTTGGATATGTGATGCATTGAATCAATCTGGAATCTGGATATGTAAATACTTTTTGATTTGGTTAATTAATTTCTATTTTTGTATTTGAGAAGTAGTTTAACAAATTCAAACTAAGTCCAAAGCTTTCTTACGTGTAACTTAGCCACGTAGGATGGCAATGTTTAATTCTTTTATAATCGAGGGCAAAATCGTCAAAGTACGCAAGTTAACGGAATTCTTGACGGAACAGTGATTTGGGTGGCTATTTGCTAACGATTTTCAATTTGTGGGTGGTTTAAAATAAACTCATCAATAAGGGGTGGTTATTAGTAATATGGGGATTTAACGGGTGATTTTTTATAATTTCCTCTAAAAGAAATAATATTTTCTTTCATTAAAAGGGATTGTTATGATTTAAGAGGTATCAAAAGAAAATTCTCTATTTTTACAACACTTATTTTTCTCTCCCTAGGTCAAAAGGGACTCCGGATCAGGTGTAAAAGTATTGTCCCGTGTTATATGAGGTAAGATTCGAGTCGTTTGATGAGCAAGATCCAAGCGTTTATGCTTTAAGGTATTTTTTAACACCCGGGGGTATTTTTTCCATTTCCTTACAATGTTCATCAAGAAATCGTGAATTTTGATTTCTTTTTCTATTATCAAACTAATCCTGAGCTGGCTTCGGGCGATCATGTGACGACTTTCTGACTTCCCCTCTCTCGATTCTTTAGCTCTACCGACTCCACTCTCTCGATCTGTCTCTTCAACCTTACATCATCTTGTTTCAACCTTAAATCTATACACCATGCTCGAAATAGGTAAAGCATCCCAGATCTTAAAACCTAATTATATTAATTAAGGAAATTGATGAATAGACAAAATAGAATAGTATGGATTGCACGAATGTTAACGGAGAAAGAAGGAGTCGGATTGCACGAATTGTATGGCTTCGAGCGAATGTTAACGGTGAAGAAAGTTACTATAACTGGGGTTTCATCGGTTAAGTCAGGGGTGCAGTTCTTAACGTTATGTTTGCACTTTTTCAGTTTCTAGATTAAATACTATGGTGTATGATTTCTTGTTAAGGTTGCACTTTTTAATATTAATTACCACTACACTTTTGGATGTTACAGTTGGACTTTTTCAGTTTATGTATGAAATACTAACGATGCACAATTACTAGCTAAGGATGCACTTACGAATGCACCTTTTGTTTTTATGAATGCACTTTTTGTAACACCCCGTCTTTCTGACAAGGCGTTACTCAGTAGTAGGCCTCACGAGGCACTACCAAGCTAGTTTGACAACTGAACAACTAGATCTTGCAACGCGGGCACGGCGAGAAAACAAGAAAACATCCAACTCGTACAAGAAAAGAAATAAATGTTATAGTTTTACAACCCAACACGTTATGAACTTAACCCCAAGAACAAACCAAAACAACTTCTAACAACAACTCGGCTAACAACAATTCCAAACCCAACAACCTCTCCAATTCATGCTCTCTTAACAACACCAGAAACAAACAGTAACAACTAGCTAAAGAACAACCTCAAAATCCAACTATTGTGACATGCTACTGCACTGCACCGCCACTTCGCCGAGGCTCGACCACGACCTGCTCACCTGAACTGAGAAAAATAGTGTCCCCGAAGGGTCAGCTGCTACCCTAACAAGTTAGACTAAGCACAGTAACCACAGGACGTTTCAAAAACAGTTTTGATTCTAAGGTCAGCAAACAAAAGTCCACAATCACACGCATAACTCTAAATCCAGTCCTAGGTCCAGTCAGTCACGCACATTCCATTTACTAACATAATCATAATCACAACTTCACTTACGCACACATTCACAGAGACACATATTCACACATACGCACCATGCTTGCACATACCCTCACTGATCCACACATTCGCATACCTACACCATCATGCTTTCACATCCGACCATCTCCACACAACGACATACACCTCCTCACTTACACACCCATACTCACACAAACATATACCTCCACTCACTGTCCTAGTGAGGGCGGAGCTTACAACTTTCGTTGCGCTCCTAACCGGCAATGCAACCCTTCTCCACCATTGCACCCCGATTGGACATACAACCCTTCTCCACCATTGCACGTCCCCAGTCGATGCAACCCTTCATCTCCATTGCACCCGGGATTTCCTTTACATATTAATCTTAGCTTCCCTGAAGCCTCAGTCACACTGAAGTACATTCAACCACGTTTTCAACCATGAAACATAGAGAAACAACGTTGCACACAATATCACACCATAGCAGAAATCATTTATAAAAATAATCAATCGGGACTAGTTCCCAAAACCAATCCTACAATCACAGCACAGATCCTAACGAGCTAGAATAGAACTGAGCAAGTCAAAAATCGACTTACCTGGAATATGAGAACTTGTAACTTCGATCCGAAATTCAACGAAGATTACTACGAGCTCCTGGATAAGATCGTTACGAACATTAAGACTTGAACAACTAACAAACCCGCCTTAAATCAAGGATCCCGAACCGACTTAAAAACCTGAACGCAAACACTCAACCCAACTCCAACGAACCCAGCTAATTTAGTTACCCGATCTAATTATTTAATTAACCAAATAATCCCTTAGCTAATAATTAGCCTATTTTTACCCACTTAAACTTAGGCTAGCCACTTAATTCCACCCCTTTTGAGCTTTTCTCGGTCCACTTTATTCAACCCAATTCTTTCTTTCCCTTCTTTTCTTTTGTTGACTTTTCCTAGAGCCAGCTCACAACCATTCCATTTCATATACTCTACGCTCTAGGTGGTCCCCACCTTCACATCTCCATCTTCCATTACACACACATACCAAATTGCCTAGTTTGCAGATCTGCCGACCCACGCCCCAAACTCGCCGGAGGCCCCTTCTCGCCGGCGATACCCGACGGCAACCAAACACCGCCCACGACTTCGCTCGCGCTCGGACCGACCCGCTTCCAACCGCACGAGCCACCGCCCAAACCAGCCCCGAACTCCAACTCCCGCAACCCACACCTGACACCGACTGAAACGAACCCGACTCCGGCGATCCCCTATAGCTCCACCTGACTCCTCTGCTCGCCCGACTTCCCGATCCCGACCGCCGAATTCACAGCTCGGCTCCGACCCAACACCACAGACCCTCGTTGAATCCTCACCCGAGCCCAACTTCGACCCCTGAACCGGCGACCCCGGCTAAACCCCCGACACGATCCAAGAGGACCCTAGAAGAAGGAACACGGCTTATCCGCGACGGACGACGACGGACCCGGCTTCGGTTCACCACGACTAGATGGCAGCTAACAGACACGGCAAGGTCGAATTTTGACTCCCGTCCAGCGAGCGGTGTTGGAGGCTAGGATCGATGCTTAGCTTTGAAGGAAGTAGAGTTTTCGATCGACTTGGTTTCCCCTGTACACATCTATACGCATACGGATATATATGCACACTTTGTGGAAAATTCCATTTTCCACCCTATAATTCCTTTTATTATAAATCTTCTCCATAAACTTTAACTAATTAGATTTTATCCTCAAAAACTTCCCACTTGACTAATTAGCAAGACTCGGAGTCACTTACGGACCCAAAAACGGAACTGGATAGAACCAAATATTACACTTTTTTAGTTTCTAGATAAAATTCTGTGGATGCGCGATTTCTTGTTAATGTTGCACTATTTGATGTTACCTCTGCACTTTTTGATGTTATGGAAACACTTTTGTATTTTTGAACAATCTTGACTTCTTACTAATGCACATCATTTCTCCTTACACTTTTTCATCTTAGTAATGCCCTCTTTCACTTTACAACTGCACTTTTTTAGTTTAGTAATGCACTTTTTGTATTTTCGAACAATCTTGACTTTTTACTAATACACTTCACTTTCCTTTCAATTTTTCATATTACTAATGCACTTTTTCACTTCACTAATGCACTTTTCGTACTTTTTCACAATCTTATCTTCTTACTAATGCACATGATTTCTCTTTGTACTTTTTCAATTTACTAAGGCAATTTTTCAGTTTATTGATGCACTTTTTGTATTTTCGAACAATCTTGACTTTTTACTAATCCACTTCATTTCTCCTTGCACGTTTTCATTTTAGTGATGCACTTTTTCGATTTATTAATGCACTTTTTCTGCTTACTAATGCACAGTTTGTATTTTTGAACAATCTTGACTTTTTACTAATACAGTTCGTTTATGCTTGCACTTTTTCATTTTAGTAATGCAAGTTTTCAATTTACTAATGCACCTTTCGATTTTTGAACAATCTTGACTTTTTTGTTTCTCTCTTTGTTGTTGGTACATCAAACTCTTCTTTAGTACGTAGTTGAATCTTCATTGGGGCATTAGAAAGGCACAAAATCCAGTTGGAGTGCTAATAGAGAAACCTCACCAGTGCAGTTCACAGACAAGTTGTGATCCACGAATTCATTAGTTAAACCCTAACCCAACAAGACTCCATGGAGTTTCTCTCACAATTAGACCGGTGGTACCCCTAACATGAGAGGATTTTTTGACAACTGAAATGAAGATTTGTTTTTGATTCATCAGTCTTGATCGATCAATAAACCCTACCCCGTACTTTTTTGGTATTTTTCGACTTTAATCTGAGAGGCATTTTGAGCAACCGGTTGGTGTAAAGATGGATAGAAGAGAGACATCAATGACGTTAAAGATGGGAGAAAAGTAAACCGGCGATCTGAAGATGGAGACATGATATGAGGATGTTGAAGTTCTATCAAGGAAGAAGAGCGAAATTGGATCGGGAAGGAAGAGCGAAATTAGGTTAAATGAGGGCATGACTTTTCTTTTTAAGTCATTAAATACATATTCGCAAACTGACAGGCTAATGCTATGTATAAGATAATTGTTTATTATATATAAAATAAGAGTACATGATACAATATAGTACAATACTGATGTTGGTAATATAAATATAATTAACTTTAACTTTAATACGATAAATTGTTGTAGATTGGGCAATGAAAAATAAAATAGTACATGAATTATCAACTATCAGTCAAATGATTAAGTAGTATAAACATATGTTTCTGTTATATATGATTGATTGAAGTATTTAATAATGAAATTGAAGTAAATTTAAGTTAGTATACTTAATTATATGTTATGATTTATACAAATATAAATATTTAAAATACAATGAACATAATCTTTGTCCCATCCAACGCATGAGATTATCGTTCTAGTACGTTTTCAAGATTTGTTTATTCTTCGATTAATTAAATATTGAAACCGATATCCAATGGAAAAAATATTTTTCAACTACAAGTATAATATTTATTTTAAAAATCTTATAGGCTTATTATTTATTTAAGTAATTAGTTTGTGCTTAAATTGTATTTAATTAAGTTCATGCGTTAGGCGTAAGCCATAGCTAGACTAGTTAATTAGTATATACTAGCAGATGACCCATACCTTATACGGGGGTGTTATTTATTTATTTTTATTTCTTTGTGTATGAATTTGCTTTAACAACTACAAATATTATCATACCTATACTTTATTTTAAAACGATGCTTTTTTTTGGAGTATAAAATGACATAATTCTAGTATTTAATTACATTTTATTAACAATTGATACAAATCTTTTGGTATTTAATTAAATTATGTAAACTAACTTTTATAATAAAATCAATAAGCTTAAATAAAAACTCGGATTAAAGTATTATAATATTAAAGATATAGATAATATTTAATAAGTTATTGAAAACCAAAATTATCTCGTATATATGTTATTGTTTTTTAATAAAATAATAAAATAATAAATATATAAATATGTAATGAAAATGTTAAGGAATTATTATCTTAATTAAGAAATCGATCTTTTTTTCCTAAAGCGTAATCACTATGCAATATTAGCGATATATATGGTAGATACAATGACGGACCGGGGTGGGGGCCTGTGGGGGCACGTGCCCCCACTCCCGTCCCGGTTGTAATGTATAATTTTTATTTAAAGGTTTTTTTGTAAAAGTTTTAATTTAAAATTTTTAAATAACTTATATAAAAGTTAGTTGGTTTAATCTAAATGTTTTCATCGATTCTTTTATTTTTTACCGCACATTAGGCATCAATTATCATTATTCTAAAAATCTCGTCTAAACCTCACCTAGGTACTAAACTAATTCTTTTCGCTTATGGTCCACCTAGCATTTTAGCCTGCTCAGGCATCGATATGGACTGCCTAGACAATTGTATATGTCGTCTAGGTATTAGATAACCCCTCTCTACGTAAGGATCGTATAGCATTTTCCAAAGCATTAATAAGTTTAATAAATGACAAATGTCTTCCATCTCTACCATACTATTTAAACAAATTGTAAATTTTATAAGATTTAAAATTTGTTATTAATAACAAAATGTAATGTCCGATCTCGTTTTAGTGTTGGTATTATTTGTTGATCAGAAAAATATGGATTTATTTATTCATGGTTAATTAATTTTACTTTTTGATCAAGTGAAATATCTAAATTTTATCTAGTATGGGTATTGTTTCAACTCTCTTATTAATTAAGAAAAGAAAAGAAAAGAAACTTTCATAAAGTGTACGGATATATACGTGTGAGCTGATATATATAGAGACGAGATATGTACGTATAGATATATAAAGTGACAGCCTGTCTCTTAAGTATTAAGGTATTGTGGATTTTGCCCCACGTATGTGTACAGGGGGCCGATCATACAATCTTCATTTTATGAATCCATATCCCTTCCATCCCTACGTAGCCGTGTTGCCATCGTTCGTTCACCGTTTCCCCTTCCTTCCTCAATGCATCATCTAGGTTCAATTGTCGTGTCGTGCCGGTGTCATTTCCGTCCGCTCCACTGTTGTTCACTCATGTCTCGCCGGTAAGTTCCCGGTTTCTTTCCTAGCTTCCACGCGGTCGTTCCGTCCGGTAGTTAGTGGGTCGAGAGTGCTTGAGCAAGGTCGGGATCGAGTAGGCTGAGGGAGGAGGTCCGAGCATCGTGGGAATCGGTGCCGATGGGTTGTTGGCTGGTGTGAGGTTGACGACGCCTGGCTGTGTAGCTTTATGTACTTAAAGGAGTTCGTAAGTTGAGTTAGTAATTGAAGAAGATAGGTGGAGCAGTAATTAAGTAGGCAACTAGATTAGTATTTGAGATTAACTTAGTGGTGGGCTGGGTACGTGCTCAGTTTGTGTTGAATTGTTAAGGATAGTTTATTATTTCAACCATAATTAGTGGGTGTAGGCAAGGAAGAGGGGATCGGTCAAAGGCTTAGCTTTGACCTGAATATACATTGATCGAGCAAGAAGATAAGATTGGTACCATTTGCGTATTTAATTTATTGGTAATGCTGGGATTAATAGTGTGATTGATCTAGAGTAATTAATTAGTTGTGGGGAAAGTAAGGATTTGGTGTTGTCGGTGTGGGTCCGAGTTCGGGTTTTCAAGTCAGATCGGGTATATGTGAGTGTTAATTCTTTACTATTTAATTCTTATTCAGGGACCCTATAATCCGTTCTCGTCGTCTTCTTGCAAGCTTGTCTTAGATATTCTGCTTGGGAGGTAAGTCGATTTTCGACTTGCTCAGTTCCTGTTCTAGTCTGTTAGGGCTGCATTGTGATTATGAGATTGGTTTTGGGAACTAGTCCCGATCGATTTTGAAATGCTTTTTCATGACTATTGTGCTATGAGTGAATCTGTATTATATAAGGATTGTTTGATTTGATTGTGAAAATGAGTAGTCCTTGATTACTAGTTTGTGTGCGGGTTTGATGTGTTATGTGTGTTGTTATAAATGTTGTGATGATTTGTATGACTTTGTCTGATCATTGTCTCTGAGTGTATTGTTACAGATTGCGTGATTGTGATATAGATTGCGAAAGTGTGATATTGTGTGCAACGTTGTTTTATAGGCTTTGCTGAGTATGTGTGTTGCTTGTAAGCAGGTCTCGATGATTAAGGAAAAGTCGGGTGCAATGATAGGAGAAGGGTTGCATCGACCGACAGACGTACAATGATGGAGGCAGGGTTGTATCGTCAGACCGAGTGTACACTACCAATAATCGGGCCTATTGTAACAGAAAAATTGTAATGGTTTTTGGTGGTGTTACAATAGACAATATAAGGTAATGGTTTTATTTAAATGGTAACAGTATGAAATGAAAATAACGATGGTAACGGTTTTTGGTAACAGTTGTAGACTACTGTAACATATGGAAATAACAAAGGTAACGCTTTTTAAAATGAAAATAAATGCAAAAGGTGAAGTAACGGATGACATTACAAGTGTAACAAATCTTGTAAAAGGCCCAAATTTTCGCAAAGCGCACAAGACCTAAAATATTGCCTCCAATTATATTTGGGTCAAAAATCAAAATTGCCTCCAATTTCATCATTAGGGCTTTCTACCTCTTTCTCCTTAACACCCGGCCTCCTCCCTTACCCGGCCTCTTGAGTCTCGACCCTCCTCCCTTACCCGGCCTCCTCCCTTACTTCGGCCTCTCGACCCCCGCCGGCCCAGATCTGCGGACTTCGAGTCCACGCTCGCCGACGATTCCCACCGGTAACCTAGCACCGCCGACGTCCCCACTCGCCCTCGCTCTCTCTCCACCCGCTCGATCTCGCTCGACTTCACCGACCCTTCGACTCACCGCCCGACCCCACTCCTTCGGACCCCTTGAGGTTGTTCCGTTCAAGCCTCCACCTTGTTAATTCCTCCGCCGTCTTCATCGTCAGGCTCGCCAGGTTTCCGCCGGGTTTGAAGCGCAATCAGGCGGGGTTGAAACGTGAGGACGACAGGTTCATCGGCGTTGCGAGGGGGTGCAAGATAAGCGAAAGCGAAGACTATTCGGTTCATTCCGAGGATCCTGACAGGTTTCCGAGCAGGAAGGAGTTGATTAAGGATGGCAAGAGGGATTTGGCGGACGCGATTGTGAAGAGAGGTGGAAGGAGTTGAACCGAACAAAAACTTCCAGAAACCCAGAATGGAAGGTGAAGACGATGCGAATATGGTGCTTTCTTCAACATCTCCTCCTCCTTTTCACTCTCAAGATGATTCCCTCGTCTGGGACGAAGCTTCTCAGCTTTACCTCCATTCCAGGTTTCCTGATTTCTCTTTCCCCTTTCCTCCGTACCCAATTCAGATTGGGGATTGCCTAGTACCATGCCTGAATCATTTCTTTCCACATTTTCGCAATTGGTTTTGGTACTTATTGTGTTGCTATTGGCTTCTCACTTGTGTGCGATGTTGCAAGCGGAGTTCATTGATCAGTTCGTGAAGCAGACCTCGAACCGAAGGGGCTTAGCACTCGTGCCTTTGATCGTCGAAGCTACTTCTCATCCGTCTTTTTTGCCTTCTCTGAAATTCTCACCGTCCCAACCCTTATTGAGGTTTTGCTCTAAAAAGTCCTGGCTCTCTTGTTCTTCAGTTTCATTGCTTTTGCTTGCTAGTACTGTGGTTTTTTCTTAGAGTTGTATTGTGATTTTGAGGCTGTAATTGTGTTAAGTGAGTAACGTTTAGCATAAACCCTAACGTTCCTGATGATGAGATTCTCTAAAGTAGCTTACAAGTCAGCTCTTTGATGTTATGGTTTGATTGAATGACGACTTGCACTTTGGGTATTCTGCTTTTGTTCTTCCAAGATTTCAAACTATAGGAAGACTGGAAGCTGTGTAGTTTTTCAAAATTGATTTAGTATGCATTTGAAATTCATGATGAATTGGTCAATTTTGCCGATCTGGTTTGGATTTGAAGTTTTGCATTTATTTTGGTTTGGAGTATTTCGCTATCCTTCCCAAAAAGTAGTTCTTTCGCTCGGTAATATTCTGTTTCTTCATCTCTCGCAATTTTTCTTTCCACTTTGTTACTGCTGAATTGTTCGAATGTTGACTTCGATTAGTAATTGCCTGCTATTGCTTTTGGTTTGTGTTCAATAGCGACTGTTCTATTCTCTAGCTATTATTTTGGTCAAAATTTGTTGTTATGAATCACTACTCCTAACCTCAGATTCATGTTTGATTCACTAGATTTATCTTATCAATGTCAAGATCAATGTTGTAGTGAATCATGATTGTAAATTTCCTAACCTTAGATTTATCTTATCACACCACCTGTTATAATGTTATAGTGAATCATGATTGTAAATTTCCTAAAATCAAACACCGCAAAGTCCTAGTGTTCATGCTTTTACTCAGATGTTAATGCTTGTATTCTTGTTGATGCAATGTTGTTCATGCTGTTATCTCCTCCCCAGTGTTCTGATTTCTTGTATCAGAGTATTAGCATTTTTCTTGGACATTGTAAATCAAATATGCCAATTTTTTATTTCTTGTACTGATGCTTACAATCATTATTATGCTTATGCTTCAAATCCTTGTGAGGTGCACATATATCCTAAATCAGATTCCATTTTATGAGTTCATTGAACAGCTTAATATTTAGTAGAAAACTTGTTTAATCGTTATCAAATTGTATTGTTGGTGTTATCTAATTTTATATGGAAGTAGCTTCTTCTGTTTATCTATGTTTAATGCTCTTAAGTTCTCTTTCTGTCGTCATGTACCATTCTTAATGCTATTTGTTTATTTCAACCTGCAGCTCAGTGGCTTTAAGAAGGTTCTGAATTACACGAAGAAAGTTTTAGAGGATGTGAATTTCAGGAAGTGTGTTTCTCATGAGGAGGTAACTATTGGAGATGTCTTGTGCCTTGATTCACTTGGGGTCATACATGCATAATACCCGTTTATACTCTGCCTGTAACATTTCATACCAAGTGGCATGAGGATAAAACTATCTTTTCTTGATAAACCAATTTTGGTTGTTTAAATAAAAAATTTTGCAATATTGAGAAACTTACCAAGCAAAGGGATCCCTGTAACTTTGTTCTAGATTATTACTGAGTCTTTTCTTATTTGTGCTTTTGTTTCCATTTATATAGATTGAGGTTCATGATGTAAGCAATGAAATGGATTTGATTCTTTTCAAGCAAAATTGTCAGGTTTGTTTCTCATGCTGTTTATACATTTTGGAACCAGAGCCATGGCTTATGAGTCCACACCTATATATATCATTGCAGATACATTCGAAGGGTGTGAACATACAGTTGGTGAAAAAATGCCTTCTTGAACTTGAAAGGAAGTTTACAGGTATTATTTTGTTTTTAATCTGGTGTGTTCAATACTTAATCTACTTTGTTGCAAGAGTTTTTCTGTGCGTTAACCATTGTCCTTTACTAGTTGATTCTGGAATGAGATTATTTTTACTTTCACTTATCTGTCGGTGTATCTTATGATGGGATAATGTACTAAGTTTTTTGGAATAAGTCTGCTCTTAGGTTTTTTTAATTCAGCTATTAGTAGTACAATATATATACTTTGGTGGACACCTTTAGTAGTAATGTATTTTAGACAATGGTTGGGGGTTCTGTGCTAGTCTGCATTATTGAGTACTTAGTGCATGTGAATTGGTATAGTGCATGCTGATTTTGGTCATCAATGTGCTTGCGAATTGGTACTTAATGCATGTCTTTGATTAGCTTATGACAGGAAGATGATGATGCACATGAAGATGATGTAGATTGCTGATTTGGTGATGATGTTTCATATTTTTGGTGGCTGATTATTAGGATCATTTGTAAAGGAATGATATTGTTGATTATTGGAATATTAATCTGTTGTATCACTGTTGGTGTATGAATGGAATGTTAGCTTTTGTATGAAGACTTGTGGATGTATGTAGCTAAATTTGTAGTAGGATGCAAGGTTAAACTTTTGTATATATTTTCTTAAAATGTTAATATGCAAGTTTCCTTTATTTAAATCACCTCGAATATATTTCTTACATGTTCATTTATCCATTAATAATGTAATTACTTAGTTGTATATTAATTAATAAAAAAATATTTCAATTTTAAAATGTAATGGATGTATGTGCAAACGTAATGGATGTCAAATGGTAACGAGCAACTAGTTAAAGTAATGGTTGTATCACAGGTAACAGTTTTCGATCAAATGTAATGGTTCTATCAATTGTAATGGATTTTTAACCTACAGTAACGGTTGAATTACGGGAATTGTAAACCATTACCATAGATAAAACATCTGTTACACTAGATCTATGGTAACGGCAGCGGATGTAACGGATTAAAATTTACAAAAAAGTGTTACCATAGACCTATTGTAACAGATTTTTGCCTTAATGTAATAGTTATACGACGTTACAATAGACCCGATTATTGGTAGTGGTAATAGAGGGTGAAGGATTGTACTAACGGTCAGGAGTGCAATGTTGATGGAGGGTTGCAGCTCCGCCTCACTAGGACAGTGAGTAGTGGTATATGTTTGTGTGAGTATGGGTGTGTAAGTGAAGAAGAGTATGTCGTTGTGTGAAGATGGTCGGGTGGAAGAGCAGGATGGGATGGTATGTGTGTATGTGAATGTGTGGATTTGTGAACGTCTGTGAAGAATGGTGTGTGTGTGCGCGCGCGCGCGCGCGTGTGTGTGTCAATGTGTGGATTTGTGATTGCGTGTGTGTTAAATTGATGAATTTGTTTGAGTGCGTTATTAAGTGGTCGTGTGTAGTAGTACCTGCCTAGATATGAACTTTGAAAGTGATTGTGACTAACTGGATTTAGGAATGGAATAGAGTTATGTGTGTGTTTGTGGATCCTTGGTTGCTGACTTTAGGATAACTGTTTTTGAAACGTCTTATAGTTGCTTTGCTTATTCTAGCTTGATAGAGTAGGACCTGACCCTTCGGGGACACTATTTTTCAGTTCAGGTGATTTCAAGATGTCATGACCAAGCCTCGGCGGAATGGTGATGCGGAGTAGGGATGCATATGTTCTAGATAATTGAGTGTTCATTGTTGCTATGGTTTTCTTTTATTGGCATTGATGTGTTGTTGTTGTTAAAAGATTGTATAAGTTAGGATCATGATGTTTTAGTTGAACTGTAATTTTTATAAAATACGAGTTGGATGTTTTTCTTGTTTTCTCGTCGTGCCCGCGTTGCACCATCCTATTGTTCAGTTGTCAAACTAGCTTGGTAGGGCCTCGTGAGGCCTACTATCGAGTAACGCCTTGTTAGAAAAACGGGGTGTTAGACAAAAAATGAAAATTTAAGAAATAAATAGCAAGAACAATATCATTATTATCGATGGATGACAATTTTACTTAAGACGGAAAATATAAGTTGTGCCCCCACTATTATAAAGTTCTGCGTCCGTCACTGGGTAGATATAACATCCGCTTTTTTGATTGATATTTTTATATGATACAATAGTAAAAATGTATTTAATATAATTTTAATTGAATGAATATTTGTCTTAAATATAGTGGTAAATTTTGCTACCATTGATGATTTTGAAAAAATACCATAATAAAAATACGAAAAAATAATTTAAAGTTAATATGATATTTAATTAAATGGGTAAAATATTATGATTATAATTTATAGATTATGACGAAAAAATTATTTTTTGAAATAAATGTTTTATGATAGATCTATGTATTAATTAAATGTGTACAATGATAAGATAGAGATTTATAAATTTTGAATAGAATAATTAATTAAACAAATCAAATTCTAAGATAGAACTAATATCGTAATTAAGTATGTATAGATTATGATAAAATCAAAATTTAATAAGATAGATTTTTAAATAAGGGGGTGATGTGGCGCAATATGGTGGCGGAATTTGCTTCCGCTTTAGTATATAGTAATACAATTGTTCAAATTTCTCCCCTAGTATTAAATATGAAATACTCCAAATTCAAGGTAGGTCATTAGACAAGTTTAGCGTACAACTAGCGTAATTAATCTGCACCTTGTGCGGACTTTATTAAAAAAAATTATATTATTTTACATGATGATTATTAAATACATGATCATTTTAAAGTGATAAAAAAATATAAATTTTAATAAATAATGTATAAGTTTACAAAAACATAGGATTCCACTATAAATCATAACTATATACTAATGTGAGGGTTAAAAATAATAATTATCACGACACGTCTCAACTTCACATTGGACCACATTACTTATCTTCATTAACATAGTTTAATTGGTTTATTTTGATTATAGACATTACATGAATGTCTATAATCAAAATTAACCCTCACAAAAACATAGTTTAATTGGTTAATTTTGATTATTTGACATGATGATTATTAAATACATGATCATTTTAAAGTGATAAAAAAATAGAAATTTTAATAAATAATGTATAAGTTTACAAAAACATAGGATTCCACTATAAATCATAACTATATACTAATGTGAGGGTTAAAAATAATAATTATCACGACACGTCTCAACTTCACATTGGACCACATTACTTATCTTCATTAACATAGTTTAATTGGTTAATTTTGATTATAAACATTACATGAATGTAAAATATGAAAGAATATATATCATTGAAATTGTATTCATAAGTTTTCCTTAAATATGGATTAAATGATCTTACTATATACTAATTTGGAGATTAAAATAATAATATAGAAAAACATATATCAACTCCAATTATATATATAATAAAATTTTAATCCATAAAACATTAACTTAAATCCTACAAATCTTAGGATTATTCAATCCTTATACAAAAATTATAATTATACAAATCTTATTCGATTAAAAGAATATATTATAGTAGAAATATTGTATCATTAAAATAAATCCCATAAGAAACAAATTAAATAAAATAATACAAGATTTATATCAGACTATTTTTTTGAATAACTTTATATGAACTTTAAACTAAGTTTTTAGTTAAATCAAATTTATGCCTTAAAGGCACGAGAATAATACTAATACTTAACTAAGAAAAGAAATACTAATTAACATAATAGTTAAGAAATTAAATGTTAAAAGAATATCTTTTGCCTAATATATAATTATCAAAATCTTTGTTTTCTTAATTGTTATTTTAACTAATATGTTAAATATAAGATTTGTACAATTACAAAAAAGTTATAAACAATCTCTACATGATTGAAATACATAATTAAATTTATGCTTACAATATCATTATTAATTATACATAAAGTTGGGGAAGCCTACACCGTTTTGAATGTAAACACTCAACCTATGAAAAACAAAAGAACACCTCTTAACATACGTTAGAGTGTGTCCAAAGCCTCCTTATCGAATTCCCCAAATATAAAAGGTGATACATCTATATACATACTCCTCACATTTGGACTCATACTTCCTCTCAGCGACCTTGTGCAGTGCCAACCCAACACCCAAGAATTCACATCCACACACGCGTCGTTGCCCTGATGCCAATTAAAGAGTAAAAGGTCAGTGAGCCTAAGATCTTGCCCATTCTCCGAAAGGGACCCCGTAGGAGCCTCCTTCTGCACCGCGACCCCGACTTTGGTACAAATATCAACAAGAATATCTCCAAATTTTTCCATCCTAGGAGTGTTGTAACTTGGACAAAGACTGCAATCAGGATGAAATAGAGACACCATAAATCTGTAGCACAACATAACGAAATTGCTGATGGAAGACAAAATCTCTACATTTACCTAAGTGGAAGACAAAATTCTTTATATTTACCTATTTGGTAGCCAAAACAAATCTCACATGAACAAATATACATGCAGATATTGATACATGGTTGCTTGGCGTTGCTTGATGCCACCAATCTCGTTTGCTTAACCCACGTCGGTCCTAGAAAGTTCGAACAAGATCTCCTTTGATTCAACACTTGCATCACCAATGAGAGAAGATGGATTTTGAGAGAAGCAAGAACCAAACAAAGTGTGTCTTCAGATTGGACAAAATCCAATAAAGTTTACAACTTTGATTGAAGAAGACACGAACAAGAGAGAAGAGCTCTCTCGTTTCACCACCTACGAACACCAACAATTGAATACCAAATTAGTATCATTAAAGCCACGAAAATATATAACATGAAATTAAAACATTCTAATGCCATAAATGATGAGAGAAATTAGAAAGAGAAAAAGAGAGTTAGATTGATGTTCGAATGGTGTGAAGTTGATGAAGATTGGTTGGTTGTCTTGCAACAATGAGGCACGAAATTATTGACTTTAAACCCTAGGAATAAACTTTTCTTAAGTATATTCCAAGGTTCTCCATCTAATTTTTTAAATTAAAGGTTCGAGTATTTAAAGACAAGCAAGGCAAATAATTCTATCTTTGCTAACAAGATCCTAGAAGATGGAATTGTTGCTTAAGATAATAAAACTAGACTAAGATAGAATTATCTAGCAAAGGTATCGTCTTGCACTCCAAGGCATGCGGCCATGGGCTTGGACGAGTATGGATGGAGAGAGACGGGCCTTTTGATGGCATGCATTTAGTTCATCCCTAGGATGCATATTAGCTCATGTTTCATTATGTTTTGGTTTGCTTTTCTTCATTTTAGGTTAGACTTTTAGTTGTTTTCGGTTTAGTTTCTCGGTTCGGACTCTACGCCTTATTTGTGCGTTTTTCAAGATCAAACGGAGGAGAATTGGATGATGAAGACCAAGATGAGAATCAAGGAGAGATCCATGAAGTCCAAGAGCTCGAAGAAGGAGTTAAGAAGAAGCCCGAAGAAACTTCAAAAAAAGCAAACCAAAAGCCGAGCCAAGAGCGCAAGACGATGAAGCAAGAAGGCAAGACCCGGGGCATCCAGGCCTTGACCAGGCCGGGTCGTGGCCAGGCTTGTGTGACCCGGGCGGGTCGTGGCCCGGGTCAGACCTGTTTTCTCCCATTTGAGCCGCTAGCGTTTCCAGCTTTTGACCCGGGCGGGTCACGGGCCGAGTCATGGCTCTGGTCTCGCGACGGTGCCCCCTTTTCCTCTTTTAGGTCTTTTCCTTTTGGGGTTTTTGTATAAATACCCTCTCCTTCCTCTTTAGAGGGATCTTCTTTTTCCCCTTTTGGGGATTTTTCTCAATTTAGACCTAGACTTTTCCATTAAAGTTCTCTTTTGTGTTTGAAGAATTGAAGAAAGTTGTTGGAGACTTTTACCCTTTTCAATCAATAGAATGAACTTTGGTATGGGATTCCTTCTCTCTTCTTCATTTCTCTTGTTTTCCATGACTTGCTAGATTCCCAAATCCTAGGGTTTGGGGAAAACGCCATGGATTCTAAGTAGAAATTGGATTGCTTGCATGAATTGAGATTTGATTGTTGTTTGTTTCAATCCTATGTGCTTAATGCCAAATTGATTGTGATTTGAGCCTTCTTGATGATTGAAACCGAGAGGTTAGATTGTTAATAGGAAATTAGGTGTGGGATTTGTGTTGAGAGAGCTCATCCCTCACTTGAAATCTAGGATTGTTTGATTGAGAATCCCTTGACATGAGAACTGATTGGGATCCTCTTGAGAGGAACAACTACCGATAGAGGCTTGAGTTGGATTGCTCACTCAACCCACGACGGTGGATGAGGGAATTTGAATCAATTCATAGCCCCTATAGCGCCCAAAGGGCCTAGTCCCGGGTTGTCAAGCCACAAAAGTGGATGATTTACCATATTCTAGGCACAATTGTTTGGTCCCATAGGATTAGACAATGAAATTAGGTAGTTGCCTCCAAACCATGGTTTAATCAAGATTCATGTATGCTTGCAATGTGTTGCTTAGGTTAACTCTAGGATTGTTTTTCCCTTATTGATATTTGCATCATCTTTTTACTTGTTCTTTCTTTTACTTAGTTGTTAATTGAATTCCATCATTTCATTCCATATTTGCTTCATTTATGCCTAGCTAGCTACATGCTTGTTGGTTCAACCAATGCTACTTAAGTCCTAGAGATCGACACCTTGATAATACTACACACGACCCGTACACTTGCGGTGTAGGTGTGGAACCTATCACCTTTGTCCTATTCTAAGCCCAAACAATATCGACCCAAAATAGAAATCTACTAATGGCAAGTGCCAAAACAAAACATTACTAATAATGGAAATGTCTAAGAATAGTAAGTATGATAAGCATGCAAACAGCTCTTGCATAGTTGCATATGAGTGCTATTAAAGCACATAGGCGCTCTTCATCTTCCAATGCCGGCTTGATAATGGATGACAAACAACATGAATATTCTTCAAGACCATTTTATACTGGAATGCTCGATCTCTACGGAATGGTCTTGGTTTTCCTTGGTGAGAGATCCTTCTTAATGATTCCTTAGCCTTAGCCATATTTCGATCTCTATCATATATAACATGGATAAATAGATGCAATGTGGCTTAATAAAAAAAATTAAATGATACATGATGTGAAGAAATGATAGACCGACATGTGTGAAAATTCTAGATGACAAAATATGAGAATGATACATATAAAAATCCTGCATGACGCAATGTGATAATGGTAAACATAGACGAACCTAGGGGGGGCATGAGTGGGCCCGTGCCCCCCCTCCCGTCGGGTTAATTAACGGTATATATATGTAATTTTCGATTAAATATAAGTATATTTTAATTAAATTTGTACTAATATGACATGAAAATTAACTAGTCTAGATGGTTTGATGCTTAATTTTGTTTCAATTCCACCAAGGTTCAATTCCCCATAGCACCATTTTGCTTTTTTATTCAAATTTAATGCATTTATCTCCAATTTTTGTTTACAAAGTAACTATTTATTGTATAAATTAGATTTTAGTAACTATTTAAGAGTATCAAGTAACTAAATTTATCGATTATTCTTGAAGAATTGGATCTCCTACACAAGGTGTGCCCCCCTTTAAATCCGTTCTGCGTTCGTCACTGACGGTAAACCTTGCGGATTTCACATATATACTCCAAATTATACCTTATACTTGTTATAGATGCCATTGCCATTACAAATGGCAATGTCACATTTAGTATTTACATTTTATCAGCATTAAAAAAAAAACAAAAATAAGTACTCAGAATCACATAAGACGTCAAAAATCTTTAGATAGACAGATACAATGCCGTGAATGATCAGTGTGACGTTCTTCGGGTGATTAGTTGTCCTCGTCAGACGAAGCACACATTCCATTTCTTGGCTACTCAGATCTCCGATTGATCTGTCGGGTTGCACAAAGCATTCCCAGCTCATTTCCCATTTTTCTTACCTAAAACACCATAAAAACAGGCCAACTTTAAGTTAAAGCTATACGCATGGACCCATTCATGAAAAAGACTCAAGCTTCACAGGACCCATATTATCATATAGACCTGTCTTAACTGCATCATGTGTTGCATTTCTTCAAACTAGTACATCAAGTGTGTTGAGTGTGAGAGTTGTAGAGTGAAGTGTCCCACACAATAAAGAGTCTCGAGTCACCCGTATAAATTCGTCTTGTACATTTCCACTATATAATACAAAGTCACTTTTGTAAAATTGTGTCTTTGTCTCGGTTGGGATTCGGTGGGTGTACAAGAGTCTTGGGAGGGATCGATTTCCCAACAGTGGTATCAGAGCCAAGGTTGGTGAGTGTCGTTGTTGGAGATACGGGTAGATTTCGTCAGTGAAAGGATCTCGTGTTAGTGTGATGGCGGCCGGCTTGTCGAGGACGTTCGAGATCCCACTCTTTGATGGGAAGATGAACTTCACGTTGTGGCAGAGTACGATGCAAGACCTCTTGGTGCAGCAAGGTCTTGATCAGGCTTTGGAGGATGAGAAGCCTGGCTCCATGAGCGACAAAGAATGGAGCAAATGCAGAGGAAGGCGGTGAGTGCAATCCGGTTGGCGTTAGCTCCCGAGATTAAGTTCAACGTGTTGAAGGAGACGAGTCCGAAGGCGTTGTGGGAGAAGCTCGAGAGCATTTACGCGTCGAAGTCGTTGACGAATCGGTTGTGTTTGAAGATTGAGTTGTACTCACTAAAGATGGAGGAAGGAGGTAATCTTCACGACCACATTAACTCATTTAGTCAACTAGTATGCCAACTGATGAATGCAGGAGATAAGATTAAAGATGAGGAGCAGGCATTGCTGTTATTAGCGTCACTACCGAAGTCCTACAAGTCTCTGGTGCAGACGTTACTTGTAGGAAGGACAGGCCTCACCTTAGATGAGGTGACCACCGCTTTGCGGGAGAGTGAGAGAGTGATGAAGAGTGATGCCAATGATACCAGTGGAGATCGCATACTAGTTGCGAGGAAGCGGGAGCGAGGGAGGAACCAGTCAAGAGGGCGAGATGACCCGAGACGTGGAGGTAGCTCACGTCCGAGTAAGGACTGGAGTGACGTGGAGTGCTACTATTGTCGGGAGAAGGGTCATATGCAGTCTAGGTGTCCCCAAGTGAGGGAGGACTTGAAGAAGTTGAGAGAACTGCGGATGAAGACTGGTGACTCAAATACGAACGTGGTCGATGAAGTTGGTTATGATGATGTGTACTTAGCAACGAGTGAAGAGGTTGCTAAGCCAGAGTTGGTGATGGACAGTGCCGCCTCAGTGCACGTGTATGGAGATCAAGCGATGTTCGACACCTTAAAGATGGGTGAAGAGTTTGGCCAACTAAATCTAGCTGGAGGAGAGAAGTTGAAGATTGAGGGTACCGGAAGCGTGACGATGAGGCTTCATAACGGTACAAGCCATACTCTTCATGGTGTGAGGTACGTGCCTTCAAGCAAAGTTAATATTATCTCGTTCGGTACGATGATGTCGAAAGGATATAGGCTTGTTGGCACATACAAGTGGTGCAAGGTGTTTAAAGGGAGGCGCTTGATCATGCGTGGTCAGAAGAACACGAAGAATATCTGCATCTTAGACGGACATGCTGTCAAGAGTGGATGCAGCGTTGCAGCTCAGAAGCCGAAGACTGTGAAATTCACCGCATTTGGATATATGAATTAAGGGAGGAATTGTTGGATTATAATTCATATTCCAAATACAAAGGCTTATGGATTGGATTTGAAGGCCCAAACAATTTGGGTTAAGTGTTAAGTGATGATGGATCAAAGAGCCCAAAAAGGGATAGGGCCCAAAAATGGGAAATGTGGAGATTATTATGGAATTTACTAGAATAAGTGGGAGAACTTTTGAATTAGTAGAAGATTAGGGAAAATTCTAGAAATTAGAAGAAAGTAATTATCATGTGAGAAACTAGAATTCTCTAGGTAAATATCTACCTTGGAATATGTAATGGTTGGTTCTAGAGTACTCCTACAACATGTATAAATAGGAGGTGATGTAGGCTAGTTAGGCATCGATCAAGAAAGAGTCGATCAAGTGTGTTGAGTGTGAGAGTTGTAGAGTGAAGTGTCCCACACAATAAAGAGTCTCGAGTCACCCGTATTAATTCGTCTTATACATTTCCACTATATAATACAAAGTCACTTTTGTAAAATTGTGTCTTTGTCTCGGTTGGGATTCGGTGGGTGTACAAGAGTCCTGGGAGGGATCGATTTCCCAACAGTACATAATTCACTCACTACTTACCTCTTTGAAACCAGGATCTTCGAACTGCTTGACAGATTCGGCGTTCATGCTTCTCCAAAAGTTCTTCAATCCTGTGTGATTGGGAGGACATCAATGGACCCGAGAACTCAACCGTGTCGTCGTCATCCTATAACGACGAAAACAATGTCACACAACTAGAATTTCACCAAATGCTTACCTTGAGAACACATACATCAAAATGCAAGAAGCATCCACTTCTTGCATTAGTACAAATTACTAACCATTTTGTTACTCTTGGCTTCTAACTCTTTCCTATAGAGTGCCACTGAAAGTTCCTGAGAGTGATACTCATCACAGTCATCGAACGAATCAGGACGGTCAAGATGGCTCCATTGTCTCTGCATCGCAGCCTTGTAAGCCTCATTTGAAATGCCCCGACTACCGTTCCTCCTCAACTCCAAACTCATTTTAGCCAGTGACGACGATGATGATGATGGAGGAGGAGGAAGTTGTTCTAACCCATTAAGGCTCGCTTTTGAGCTAGACCGGCTATATGATCTTAAAATCGCGTCATCTCTTCTCGTCTTTGCCCAAGCAAAGCCGCTTGAGCTAGGAACCGGTAAAGGACCTGAATACGGGACATCATCCTGGGATTCGCTCTTTACATGAGAAACCGAAGCAGAGTTTTCATCAATTGAGATCTTTGGTTCCTCTCTTCCCACTATGTTTGCTTCTATCGATGGGAAGAGTGCTATGTTCCCATTGATTTTTGTCCTGTGGGTGTCATTATGTGTCTCAATTTGCAAAACCTGAAAGAAATCAGTTAGTTGAGTTCATCTTTTTTTTTTTTGATCTAGTTAGTTGAGTTCATCTAGTCACAAACAAAAAGGATTAGAAAGAAACATGTAGTATATAAGAGCAAAAGAGACCTCTTTTGGTTTTGGTGTGAGTTTACGGGTTCCGTTAGGCTTCCTAGAAGCCTTTCTTAGTGCATCAGGGCCTCGCGCTCTTCCACAGTGTTTTTTCCTGTTGCATTCAAATCCAAAACCATGTAACTAAAAGCAATAGAGACTATAAACTATGAGATGTCTTCATAGAAGACAAGAAAACAGAATCCTCACTTTGTTGCTTCTTCGCGGCATTTCGCATCAATTTCCTTGTTAGGAGGGTAATGGGGCAGGCTTGATGGATCACAAGCATAAGGCTTTGTTGTAAAATACTGTGAACAAAAATTGAGATGCTTGTGATGAAATGCCAATATATCCCTTGTTATAAAGTGTCAAATGCTTCAGGATAAGCATACCTCAGAAGCAAGAGCAGAGGAAGCAGTACCGCGTTTCGATGGCTCAACTGAGAGTAAAGTTTGGGTGAGATTCAAAGCGGGTCTTGGCAGATCCTTGCAGGTTTCGCGAAGACAGCTGACGTAATGCTGCTGTGGCTTGAAGAGTGTTGCATGAGGAAGTCTAGACTTCTTCCAGTATTCGTCCGGCGGCGACCCACAAAGCTTGAAGATTTTGTGCAGTTGTTCAACCTGTTGATCAAGGCCAATGGACCATGAAACTCAATGCATATTAAAATCCAATACTGCATTCTGAACTATGAGTTCTTTATACTGTATGACATCCAAACAAACCTCAGTTCTCCCCTGCAAGAGAGGCTTCCCAAGGAGGACTTCAGAGAATACACAGCCGACGCTCCAAAGATCCACGGACGGTGTGTAGTTTGTTGCTCCAAGAAGAAGTTCAGGAGGCCGGTACCAAAGAGTCACAACGCGGCTAGTCAGAGGTTGCTTGTTCGCCAAGCTGGAGAAGTTGGCTAATCCGAAATCAGCCACTTTGAGAATCCCTTCGTTGTTGATTAGAAGATTCGATCCTTTGATATCCCGGTGCATGACTCCACGAGAATGGCAATGCTCGAGCCCGGCTAACAGCTGCTTCATATAGCATTTCACCTATGCAAAATATGACACATCAGTGTGCATTTAAAAGGCCAAATGTACTTCCTTTGGCTTACCTCAAAGCACAATTCACACTTACTTACCTGTGATTCAGTGAACTTGATTTCGGGGCAAGAAGAGAGCCCTGCAAGATCATGCTCCATGTACTCGAACACGAGGTATATGCTGCAAGACGATCTCGACGTTATGATTCCGTCTAGCTTTATAACGTTGGGATGGTCAAGCCGACGCAGGATCAGAATCTCTCTGGCCATGAACCGGACGCTCTCTGGCTCAAAGTTGTCGAACCGCACCTTCTTCAAGGCTACTATCCTCCCCGTATCGAGATCCCGCGCTCGAAACACACTACTGTACGTGCCCTGCCCAATCTGTAACAGAAAACATAACAAACATTTTAGGTGGAACTAGTTTGACTTCTCATCTAACCGCATACCTAATTGCTCCTTTTTCTTCTGATTTGATTTCAAAAAATTAATTTTCAGATTTCGTTTTCATAGTGTCGGAATTTTCCTTGACTACTAGTCCTCTGCTCCTCAGCTGAAAGTAAGTAGTTGTTCCGCTTTAACTCTAGCTAGAAAAGATTGCTTGTAGAATAATTGAAAGTCTTACCAAATTCATCAGACTTTCCAACTTAATTGACTAAACTAGTCCACAATTTTTTTGAATTGCATATATGGTAGGCCCAGAAGATCTATACTCCTAACTAAACCTGGCCAGAGGTGGCAATTCGGATGAACTTGAAACTTAATAATTGAGCTTGAGTTGAAGTACAAAACAACCAAACTTTGTCAGAACTCATTTTGAACCACAACTCAGAACAAAATCTTGAAACCAAAAATCAAATTAACTACAGCATTAACTTGCATCCAAATGCAGATAGGAAAAAGAGAATAAATGCAGAGCATTAAATGACAGAATGAACCTTTTCAAGCTTCTCAAACGAATCGGGGCAGAGCGGGATCAATCCCTGAATGGCGTCGGCGGCGACGGCGGTGAGCCAGGCGGGCCAGCCGGCGGCGGCCTGCTCGCCGTCGACGTACTTCTGGAGATTGCCGAGGCGGAAACTGACGGAGCCGCTGCCGGACGCCGTGGTGTTGGAAGAGCTGTCCCTTCCGCCGGAGTCGGCCGCCCAGCTCGCCACCGAGTCGGCGATCCCGGGCACCGTGCTCCTGGCGGAAGACGACTTCTCGGAGCCCCTCCGCCCCGAGAAAGACGCCGCATTGGTGCCCGTGGTGGCTACCGGGGTCACCGAGACCGGCTCCTTCGAGCTCACGCACCCCATTAATTTTCAGTTGGTTCGGATCGGTTGAGGATGAACAGATAGAGTAGAAAAACCTCAAGCAGCAGGGGATTCGGGTATCCGATATGAATACATCGATCGAACGATCGATCTTGTGTCTTGTGAGGAGGGTTGGGGAATTTGTTGAGTTTATAAGGTGAAATTGTACGTAGTAGAGAGAGTTGGTTATGATGAAAATGATTGTGGGCTAGAAAAGAAGCGGGAATTGCGGAAGGTGGGAAGAGGGATACAGCGGGCGGGCAAAGAAAAGCATTAAATGGGGGGCTGCTGCTAAGCCTTTGCTTAGCCCAACTAGACCGAAATCAGCGCTAAAATTGGGGCTTTTTGTATTTTATTAAGCTCTTAATGCATCGTATGATAATGATATTATTAATGTCGTAGCATTAAAGTTGGATCAGAAATTCTCATCTGCATTTCAACCAAAAAAAATAAGAAATTCTCATGTGCATTTTTCTATAAGCTTTTTTCTTATCTAGAAGTTCTGAACTTTAATAAAAATATCAGGCTTAAATAATGTTAAACATCGAAATAATTCACACATAAATATCTAATAAATATTTATATAATCAGGATATCTAATAAATATTAATCCAGCTATATACCTTGTTTGGTGTAGATGCTCAAAAAGAGAACAACCCTTCACATGAGAACAATGAGAATGAAGATTGGTTTATTTTTTTGTTCGATAATACATAAATGGTATATGTGAAAGTTATAGGACTTATCGGAAAAAAATAAGTTCGTGAACATTTATTCAATAAAACTAGTTTATTGTACAAATGAAAGTTCATGGAAACTTAAACCTGTTTAAAAAAACAATGTTCTATCCCCAATATTATATGATTTTATGAAAGTTTGTTTTGCTCATTTGCTCATTTTCACTCAACCTAAAATCATTTTTGTAGGATCTATATGTGTTAGAATACAGACATTGATTCTTCTGAGGGATCAACAAACTGGACAGCGGAATAAAAACAATTCAAACAAGTAAACATGAACACAAGGAATTCCAAATCAAATTTGCAATTCTTATTACAACTGTGAACTTACAAACGCAGATCTTCGTCCTAGGTGTAAACAACTCCTATTCGTCAGACTTTGATCCCTCAGCGTCGAACACCCCTTGTAACTCAACAATGCAAACTCGACCCACACCTTTAATCTTCGTACACAACTCGATTAAAGTCTCTATGTGTTCTCTTAGATCGCACAAAGCTCTCTAAACCTTTCTAAGCTCGTTAGTTTTAACCTAGTACATCAACCCATATTTATACTACTAGCTAGAACAAAGATTCTATCTAAATAATATAAAAACGAATTAATAAGATTTTATCTTAGCTTGGGCAAAAAGATAAAATCTTTCTAAGGAAAATATATCTTCTAAATCCCAAAGATATGAAGTTCCTTCAACCGATCCCTCAAAACGTGTTTTTCCTTAAATAGACCATATACACAGCTTCCATGCGTTTTGGTCCAACTTTCCATATTTAGCTTCAGGCCTTTGCGTTTATCCCATGGTGATACTATCAGGAATCAACAAGCTCTTCAACTAATTCTCTGTTACGATCGGTTGATCCCGCTTTTGTTCCTTTACTCATTTATACTTGATTGGTCCTGAAACACTTAGTAAACTACATTAAATATGCAAGTGTTCAATCGATCATCATTAAAACCAGCTGGGATCATTATTGGGATCAATCTCGGAATCAATCACCATTTCAATCCTCTGGATCAATCTCGGGATTAATCACCATCCCAACAATTTTACTTTCACTACCTCCTCTTCCACCACCTCCTCCCTCGCTACCGGCACCACCAAGAAGTGGATAAAGTAATTAAATAAAATTTTATTTACTTATAGAATGTTGACTTTAATATTTTATAAAAAAAATTACTAAATCAATTTTTTAAAACTGAACATCTAATTAAAAATAATTTCAATTTCAGCATTAATTACTATAATTTCCTAATTACAACTATCCTTACTATTGTTTACAAATTAGGATTTCATTTAATTTGAAGAGTATGCTTCTATCACCGTGTGAAAATCCAACCATTTATATTATATAGAAGTGTTCAAACCCAATTAACTGAAATTTCAGTTAGCCCGGGATTTCGGTTAGTTGAAAAACCTAACCGTAATCGACGGCGAATCCCGTTTAATCGAGTATTGGTTCATCGAGTTTTCGGTTTAGTTTTCTTAGTTAACCAATAACCATTTTTATTAGTTATTAAATTATAATAAGACATTTGAACAAGAATAAAAGTAATTTAATATATGAAAACATTATCGTCGGTTAGAATTAAAAAACTAATAAGAGTACTACATAAAAACTATACTTTGAATTGTCATTAAAATATGTATATTATATATGCAATCATTCTTGTAAGTAAAATTATTTAAAAGAATGTTAAATTAAGTAACTAATGGTGATAATAAAAAATAATGCGGCGCCAAATTATCAAAGCAATATGTAATTCCATATAATAGATGTATATATATTGTTTTATCTTTAAAACATCGGGGTTTTTTTGTTTTAATCGAAAAAATCAATATGTCGAATAACGAGCTATAAAATCATATAAATATTTTTGCGGTTAACCAAATTAAATTTATTAAAAATACTGAATTGGTTCCCTTGACCAAGAAAAATGTTGATTTCCGGTTTCGGTTTTATATGGACGGCCCTCTGAAGGAATTGTGTCCTTTAATAAAAGTTGCAATTACCGAACATGGAATAGGACAGTTGATGGAGAGATTCAATCCGGTTATTTTAGGAGTCGTAATGTTTTGCTAGAAACCAACTACGATTAATGGATTAAATAGTTTAATCCATAGCTATTATAATTGGGTCCTATGAGGTCACACACATTGAGTTGACGGGCTGGATCAGCGGGCTGAAAGTCAGCCCAATAAGAAAAGGATATATTTATTTGGAGAAATAAATATATAAGGTCTTTAAAGGAAAGAAGAGAGTTAGGGTTTCTTAACTTTTACGTAAAACAGAAAAAGCTCTCTTCTTCCTCTTTTCTTCTAGTCTTTGGCACTTCGATCTAGCCATCGAAAGCAAAGGAGATTCAGATCCCGTGCTCGTGTGGACTGATTAGAGAAGTCACAATTGAGGCTTTATCTCTCGAAGGAAGAACCCTAATCACGCATCAAGAGGTATTCTACTGACCCTAATTTTGTCTCTGATCAAGAATGTTTTAGATCCATGTTTAGGTGCAAGAAATTGTTTCTGAAATTCCGCTTATACGCATCTAAAACCCATCAGTGGTATCAGAGCCTTAAGCATCTCTTGATTGGATCAAAGTTTTAGGTTTTTCTTTTTGATGCGAATTTTGATTCAAATCTATGAAACTGATATATAATTTTTGTGCTTTGATTAAAATAGAGATTTTGATCAATTGGACTTAAGCGTATTCGAACTAGGTAATTGAAATTAGTTTCAGTTATACGAATTTGCACTGTGTGTGTGAAGTTGTGATGCATACGTAACCGGCCTAAAATTGAAATTGGATTTCATTGGCTTGTACGTACACTGTAAAATTGAAATTGGATTTCATTGGCTTGTCGTACACTGTAAATCACAATGGGTAAATTGAAATTGGATTTCAATTCACTAGTACCGGCTGTACAGTACGCCTATTGATTCGTGATTATGCCGTGTACAGTGTCTCGTGTAGATTGTCTCCAGAAACACTGTTGTACGTAATTTTTTGTGTTTTTCTTCTTGGTTGAAGTCTACCCAATGCGTATCGTACACGGGACGAGTTTTTGCCGTACATGATCGGATCATGAAATTGAAATCGGTAATGCTACACAATTAATTTGAATTGTGCCGTTCACGATCAAAGAGAGTTCGTACGGTGAAAATCGTACCAAAATTGAAATTAGATTTCAATTTGTTTTGGTATACTTTTGTCTTAATTAATGAGAACAACTTGTATAATGTATACAATTATAATTTGTGGTCATGAAATTAGATTTTGTGATCTAGTGTTCTCTAAATATTATGTGTACAATTGGATAAATTAATTGTTGGTCATGATCCGATCTAAGAAAAAGTAAAATTTCCATAATACATGTTAAGATAAGATCTTATCGGTATATTAGATAATATTGTGATATTATCAAATAATAATTTCCTAAGGAGTTAAGAAATCCCACTAAAATAAAGTAAAATATTTGATATTATATCTTGATCATACAATTTTGTCCAATTAAATGCACATTGATGATTAATGTTGATTAATATTATATATTAATTTCTTTTGAATCAAGATTTTCATATTAGTTATTCATGAGATGAATTTTTTAATAGTTATATGCTTGTTTTATAATATGATTTTAATTCTTGCATATGAATGGTTCATAATATAATTTTCATGAGATGAATTGTTTAAGTTTTGCATAAGTTATTTATTATGTTTTTTGTCACTAGTAATAAATAACCATTGCATGCTTAAGTTCCCAAAAGAATATTGGGGCAATGTCTTTCCATATCATAACCCATGACGTTTTTTGGTTTTGGTTGGATGGGCTTCGCAAAAGCGAGGGTGTCCTTCTTAAACATTGAACTAGTGAGGGTGGATCTATACGGGGGTTCATAAACTTTGATATGGTTGTACCCAACAAGAGACCAAAAGGCAAAGTTTTGGATCTTGAGACATAGTAGTGGATCCTACATTGAATGTGGACCACTAACCAAGAATTATAAGGAGTTATAATTAGCAATTGTTGCTTACCTTGAACACACAAGATTTAGGGCAGTGCAAAAGTACGTTGAGTCTTGTCTGGAATGAGATCTTGGAATCATTTTATTCGCCGGGAACATAAATTGTTTATTTGAATAAAATGTACATTTACTTGTTTTAAAGCATGTTTAATATTAAGTATTTGCATGTCAAACATGAACTTTTGTTTTGTTATTTCCTTTTGTAGAAAGCATGTCTAGCGATAATTTGAAATTCACCCTGCGCTCAATTGTTGAGAAGAACAAGCTCAATGGAGCAAACTTTCTTGATTGGGAACGGAATCTGAGAATAGTTCTCAGATCCGACGGACGTGAAAACGTGCTAACAACCCCGATTCCTGTTCTGACTGCTACCTCATCTGATGAGGAAAAGGCAGAAGAGAAGAAAGTAAGAGATGAGTCTCTGCCTGTCACATGCCTTATGCTAGCTGCCATGGAACCTGCTCTTCAAAAGAGGTTTGAAAATCAGGATGCTCATTCCATTATGACCAACCTGAAAACGCTGTTTCAGGAACAGGCAAGGATTGAGAGGTATGAAACTCACAAGGCTATACTGGATAGCAAACTTGTGAAGGGAAAACCAGTTGGCCCACATGTGTTTGACATGATTGGTCTATTTGAACGTATGGAATCATTGGGTGCTAAATATGACCAAGAGTTGGCCACTGATATCATCCTTCATTCCTTACATGATGGTTTTGCTCAATTCAGGATGAACTACCATATGCATGGGATAAAGAAAACCCTGAATGAGCTCCATGGTATGCTTAAAGCTGCTGAACAAAACACTCCTGTTGACAACAAGAAGGATGTTCTTGTGGTCAACAATGTGCAAGGGTTCAAGAAGGCAGGCAAGCAGAAGAATCATGTCCAAGGGAAAGGCAAGCAAGTTGCTAAACCCAAGGGAGGTCAAAAGCCAAAGGTGGCTAGTGACCATGATTGCTTCTACTGCAAGGCTAAAGGACACTGGAAGAGGAATTGTCCCAAATACTTGGAGGACAAGAAGAATGGAACTGTGAGTTCCAGTTCAGGTATTAATGTTATTGAAACTTTAACAACCAATGCTACTACTTGGTATTAGATACCGGATATGGTTCTCACATCATTTCGAATGTGTAGGGACCCAGAAGTAGAAGACATTTGGAGAAAGGGGAAATAGACCTACGCGTTGGAAATGGAGCAATGGTTGTTTCGCTTACCGTAGGAGCTTTTAGTCTATTTTACTTTCTGGTTTAGTTTTAGAACTTAATAATTGTTATTTTGTTCCTACTATTACTAAAACATTATTCCAGTTTCAAGTTTACATTCTGAAGGATTTGAGATTGATATCAAGAATGACAGTATATCTATTTTAAGAAATGGAATCTTCTATGCTTGTGTTCCAATGGTTAATGAACTATATGTATTGGATCTCAAATCAGAATCGTATAACATTAATACTGAAAGGAAAAAATCAAATTGTTTGAGTGAGTCCTATCTATGGCATTGTCGTTTTAGGTCACATTAGCTTGAATCACATGAAGAAGCTCCATAAAGATGGAATTCTAAAAGATATGGATTGTGAATCTATTGATTTATGTGAATCATGCTTGATGGGCAAGATGACAAGGTCACCTTTCAAAGGAAGAAATGAAAGGGCTAATGAACTTTTGGCCTTAATACATACTGATGTATGCGGGCCTATGAGTACAGAAGCTAGAGGTGGCTATAGATATTTCATTACATTTACTGATGGCATGAGCAGATATGAGTATATTTATCTTATGTCACATAAGCTGAAGCCTTTGAAAAGTTCAAGGGATTCCAATATGAAGTAGAGACTCAAATTGGCAAAAGGATAAAAGCACTTCGATCTGATCGTAGTGGTGAATACTTAAGTCATGGATTTGATCATCATTTAAAAAAAAAAAAATTGTGGGATTGTAACACAATTGTCTACTCCAAGGACACCACAATTGAATGGTTTGTCTGAAAGGAGAAACAAGACCTTGTTGGACATGGTTCGATCTATGATGAGTTTTGCTAACCTTCCGGTATCCTTCTGGGGATATGCACTCACTATTGCTGTATTTACACTAAACATGACTCCGTCAAGGACTGTAGACAAGACCCCATATGAGATATGGACTGGAAAAGTTCCAAAGTTGTCTTTTCTGAAAATATGGGGATGTGAAGCTTATGTAAAGTGTTTACAAACTGATAAGCTTGCACCTAAATCAAACAAATGCTATTTTATAGGATATCCTAAAGGTAGTTTTGGATATTATTTCTACAATTCCATTGCACAAAAGGTGTTTGTTGCAAGGGATAGTGTCTTTTTGGAAAGAGAGTTTATTTCCAAAAAGTCAAGTGGGAGAAATATTCATCTTGAACCGGTTCTTGATGAAAAGCAACAAACACAACAACAAGATGACATAGTTGATGTCGAGGATGAGATGGATTTGTTTAAAGGCCAAGGATCTGATGTTATCCAAGAACCTGAACAAATTCCTCAAGAAGCAGATCTACAAATAGTTGTGGAACATGCTGAAATCTCAGTTGTTGAACCAGTTGAACTCCTACGTAGATCAAATAGGCAAAGGTTTCAACCAAGACGATATGATGATTTCATCTTGACCGAAGGCCTTGATGTTCTAATGTTAGAACATGGTGAGCCTGCTACCTATAAACAAGCAACGACGGGTCCAGACTCCAAGAAATGGCTTGAGGCCATGAAATCTGAAATGGATTCCATGTTTGAAAATCAAGTCTGGGACTTGGCAAATTTGTCAGATGGGGTAAAACCCATAGGATGCAAATGGGTTTTCAAACTTAAGATTGACAAAAATGGAAATGCATCTGTATACAAAGCAAGAGTAGTTGCTAAAGGTATTAAACAGATTCATGGTATTGACTATGATGAAACATTTTCGCCAGTTGTCATGATTAGATCCATAAGGATAATCCTAGCTATTGCCACTAATATGATTATGAGATTTGGCAAATGGATGTTAAAACCGCTTTTCTGAATGGTATTTTGGAAGGATGTGTACATGACACAACCAGAGGGTTTTGAGGATCCAGATCATGCTGGGAAGGTGTGTAAGCTTAAGAGATCTATTTATGGGCTTAAGCAAGCATCTAGGAGTTGGAATCTTCGTTTTGATGAAAAGATCAAAGAGTTTGATTTCATCATATGTGAAGAAGATCCTTGTGTATACAAGAAGTTTAGTGGGAGTAAGGTGGCTTTCCTAGTCTCGTATGTGGATGACATACTGCTTATTGGGAATGAAATTCCAATGCTAGAGTCCTTTAAGGAATGGCTGAAGAAATGTTTCTCACTGAAAGACTTGGGAGAAAGCATGATAGTCACACTAAGGCTAAGGATCTCAAACACATTGGTGAATGGTTGTGAGATTGCCTTGTATTACATTATTTCTGCTTAGTGTTGGACACTTCTTATGTTTGACTTTCTGATAATATATGATATTTCATTCTTATTTATATATTATACTGATTAATATTGAATAATATGTCCGAATAATTCATAGTTCGTAAATGGGCTCACCTTAAGTGTTTTGGTGAATGAAACCCCATTAAGTGACTACAGTTATGAATTATTGCACGTCCATAGTTTGAATCATTAAATAGGACATAGATGATTTCATTTATAACTATATTGTACATTGACTGATAGCTCAGGGTTTCATGTGCTATGGGGACATAGAGATGTCCAGTCAATTACATAGATATGTATGGATGATACGTATCGGACAGACCGACCTTAAGACTCTCCAAAAGGGATTGTGGAGTTTTAAGTTGACCATGATTGGTGGATTCCTTAAACATGAGTATGTTATGTTTCCTAGTTAATGATTGGTATGTCTTTGATATTGTTAAACGCTCTCCGTAAAAGGGGGTTATAAAAGCAATAATTGGGATTGCCAAAAGTTGAGTGGGAGCCATAGTCATACAAGATTGGAATTGTCCTCCTTATTCATGTATACATTGATGCATGAAAAAGGAAAGGTGTCTAGGCCACTTGAAGAGCTAGAACTAGAAAATGCATGGCCATGCTCGAATGGATTAATTGTAATCATTCGTTATTTGATAGTTCGAACTCAGGTATTCAAGAAACATATTTGATGGGAGATATGAATGTCAGCATATCATCAAATAAGACATTAAGAGACAAAGGTATCTTAAAATTGCACACTTGTTTTCAAGGACAAGTGGGAGATTGAAGGAATTGTGTCCTTTAATAAAAGTTGCAATTACCGAACATGGAATAGGACAGTTGATGGAGAGATTCAATCCGGTTATTTTAGGAGTCGTAATGTTTTGCTAGAAACCAACTACGATTAATGGATTAAATAGTTTAATCCATAGCTATTATAATTGGGTCCTATGAGGTCACACACATTGAGTTAACGGGCTGGATCAGCGGGCTGAAAGTCAGCCCAATAAGAAAAGGATATATTTATTTGGAGAAATAAATATATAAGGCCTTTAAAGGAAAGAAGAGAGTTAGGGTTTCATAACTTTTACGTAAAACAGAAAAAGCTCTCTTCTTCCTCTTTTCTTCTAGTTTTTGGCACTTCGATCTAGCGATCGAAAGCAAAGGAGATCCAGATCCCATGCTCGTGTGGACTGATTAGAGAAGTCACAATTGAGGCTTTATCTTTCGAAGGAAGAACCCTAATCACGCATCAAGAGGTATTCTACTGACCCTAATTTTGTCTCTGATCAAGAATGCTTTAGATCCATGTTTAGATGCAAGAAATTGTTTCTGAAATTCCGCTTATACGCATCTAAAACCCATCACCCTCTTCAAATTCTTTACCTAATCAAAAAGTCTCAAACATTTTCCCTTGATACTATAAATTAAAGAAATACAAACAAATTTTCCAATTTGATTCTTGTATATCATGTTGTTCGAAAAAATTGACTTTTTCAACCAAAAGAAAAAAGACTTTTAATCTGTACCTTGTGTTCGATCTCGTGTAAAGGAGCCAAACGCATTAAGGTTAAATGTTGGTAAGTAAGACAAATAGACAATGTTGACTTGGAAAGGAGATTTCACAACAGTGCTAAACACCCATTTCAAAACCCTAATGATTTTACATGTTTCATGATATTGCCTCCCGTTGTCCGATCAATATCACTTCCCATCTATGAAAAGTAGTCATGATGAACTATTTAGGTAGGTAGTTTATAATTAGGGGTTTTGGGCATGGGCCATTGTAATTTATGACACATTTTACATCTTACCCTATAGCACTAAGTCATGGTCATGGGCAATTAAACTACGAGTGTAAGTGAAAGGTAGATAAATGTTAATTTTACTTGTGCCGACGCTCTAATGTGTAAATCATACTACAGTATAAGGAATAGCTCGTTAAATCTTGACTCTGCCGAACTTTGTTAATTTTTTTTTTTTTTGGTTGAAGAACTTTGTTAATGAATTGACTAACAAGCTAGCTATATTATCTTTTTTTTTTTGGTTGAGGGCGCTGTCCATGAGAGTCGAACCGGTGACTTCTGGGTACTACCCTTGGAGGCTTAACCGTTTTGACTAAATGTCCGAAGACAGCTAGCTATATTAATCTCAAATTAAATTAAGCCATATAAACGCATATTGACGGAGCCTGTCCTTGTTTTTTTCGGTCAAGATTGACGGAGCTTGTCTAAAGATAAATATCTGCATAATACTGGATCAATATCAGGCCAGCCTGGTCTGACCAAAAAAAAATATCAGGCCAGCCTGGCCATTGACCCATACTAATTCATGAGAAATACCTTAATTAGATTTGAATGGTACACATACGTAAATTCATGTTTTTTTTGGGTTCGAATACGTACGTAGATTCATGGTTATTTGTCCTTGCTTATAATTTGCTCTCGATCTGTTGCGGAATTATAGTTGGTTTGCTTATACCACACTCATTGCTAGGGTACTACGTACGTGCACGTGTACGTGTGTGGTACAACTCATAATCTGGTACAGTACCTTGTATATATGTGCGCGTTGGTACGTAGCAAAGCTCACTAAGGGTCCGTTTGGTATCTAACGACGGAAACGTAAACGGAATGAAAACGAATCTAGTTAGTCCAGATTAGCACCATAATACATAAGTAACCTCAATATATTTTCATACAAAACTATCGCAAGCCCTTCTTCGACATTCAATTTGTTTCCCTAATCTAAGGGTGGGGTAATAAACCATCTCAATTATTCCCTTCATATCTCTTCTTTGGATAAACAAATTTTAAAGTTTCAAATCAAAATATTTTTTTCACTTAATATACGGTGACAATATTAGGTTCGTTCCATTCTGTTTACCTCTTCCACCAGTGAATATCAAAACTGGCCATAAGAGTATACAAGCCAAGCGATAAACAGACTCGATGTGAAAATTAATTAAGTTCTTGAATCCGAGGATAAGACATACCCACGTAAAGATTTATATACTAAGTGAAAACACAAGTAGAGTTTGCAAACCACGTACCAGCAAGCTAGCAAGTTCATCTAACCTACGTACAAAAGTGTACTTAGATAATACGAATTAAGTTAATTAAGTGTTGTTTTCTTAGAGATCGAATGGAAGGGAGCCGTGTTTGTTAATGTAGTGCTAACGAAGTCAATGAAAGGCATGAGTACGTGACTTATATCGCACTTTGCATGCCTTGAAATAGACGCATCAAAATTAATCATGCATAGACAGTGTGTGTGTGTGTATAGATTCGGTAAAAGGGTGTTTGAATTTGATTACGTGGGTCTCACAATCATTTCTTCCAGCGACTTCACTCCATTTTGTCGTCCCCCAATTCACACTTCACACCTCACACCCTAAAATGTTCAATTCATCGATCAATATGCATGGTAAAATGACACTAAACTGGACGTTGGCCTAAAAGTCCAGTTGTTTTTCAACCTTTAATTTAGTTCTTACACCATCAATGCATGTGTAATATTGTTCCTACTTTTTTTTACTTCAAAATGGTAAGATACTTCACTTAACTCTGATTGATGAATCCTTTTATGAAAAATTATACTATAATTACATTTTGACATTTCTTGCGTGGATCATTTTTTCTGGGTTTGTGGTGCCCTTGCTACATATGTTTCAAATCAATACAGTCACTTTCCATCCTCAAAGCTGGTTGTGCCTATTTTCTGTTCAATATGGAATTTATATACAAAATCAAATCTGGTTAAAACATAAACAAAACTACTTTAATTCATATCATTCCACCTTGTCCCAAGGATGTTGGTTTCTCCTTTTAGGCCTCTATTTGATCAATTTGTATACTTCACGGTTAAACTTAACCATGTATATATTTCACTCTCATTTGATTTGCTTGAGGTCTAAAGTTTACCATAATAGTGCAAATTATCTACAACTGAACTTTAATTTCATCCTTTTGCCTCTTCTAGATCACCCTTCTATAACACCTTTGTATGATCCACTTGCTGCACTTTCTTATGCAGCCTCTTGTATAATACTAACTTATAAAATTTCAACCTTTATTCACTTGTTCTCAACTGCGAGTTATCTACTGCATACTTATTCTCTTACAATTCGTTTGACTATTGTAACTCATCAAAACTGCAGGTTCATCCTTCATCTTTTTTGCATTACTTATCAAATTTCTTGCCATTTAGATATCACCCTTATTATGACTTCTGCAAATCTAAATACTTGCAGGTTTATCTATCACTTTCTACATTATAATTGCTACACTGTCTACATTTTAATATCCTGTCCTTCTATGCCTCTTTACTCTTCCTGGTGCAGTTGTATTCCTCTGTGTTTCAGGTTTCACAGGTTTGATATGAACATTTATGATGATCTCTTCAGGCGAATTATCTCACACATCTTTGATTTTTCCATGCTCTGGATAAGAAGACACCGATTAGATGACCTGTATTGTGTGCTGTTGCACATATGTTTACTATGTTCAGCTTTGTACACTGTCCACTTACTAAACCTGTTCAGTATCATTACCATTACTTCTGCTTGTAATCTTGTTTCATTTACAAATGCATTTAGCTGTAGTCTAGCTTCTGCTACATTATATTACAGGTTTACCATTATCCGACTTATAACTACCAACCTGTTTGCCCATTTTTTTACAACACCATCACAGTTTTGCTCTTCTATTTATTCAGCCTTCTTCTCTGTAGCTGCATACATTACTCATTCATTTTATTACCCTTCTAACTATATTCTCACTTGGTATGAATACCCACAACACCTACCGGTTTTTACTGCTTCTGTAATGCAAAATATTCCCACTCATTTGACTCTATACTGCCATAGTTTGGTTTGCTACGTTACAGTATGGATCTTACATTTTGTCGGTACACAAATTCTCTTAATTTGTCTCAGGCTGTTTGGTTTTACAACTTTATTGCATTGTATGGGTATTTTGCGGAGGTTTCATTGGGTTTGCCATGAAACCTGTGTCTATACTTTTACTCGGTGGTCTTTGTTTGTTGTACAAACTTATGTCCACTGGCTTATAAATTTTGGTTCTACCACCTTATATGACCGATCTCAATCAAAGACTTTATCATGACTTGTGCCTACTGGAATGTTCGGGGTATTAGGCGGGCTAATTTCTGGGATGAAATTGCCTTCCTACGAAAATTACACAAACTACAAATGCTTTGTCTAACAGAAACAAAATCTGATATCCATCCATCGGATGCTATTATTAAAAAAATTGGTTTCCATCAGTGTATTTCCTCTCCTTCGGTTGGTACGAAGGGAGGAATGGCTCTATATATTCATATATCAAACGGATTTTACAAAATCTTGTCAACTACTTTTTCAATCAGAAAATATAATTATTATAAAAGTTACTAACCCATTTCATCCATACTTGTTAATTTTTGTCTACGCGCCTTCGCGAGAAGAAAATAAAACGGTTTTTTGGACCAAGCTTGAAAGTACTATCGCCAATTACCAACTACCGTTCCTCTTAATTGGTGACCTTAATGAAATCAATTGTTCCTCAGATAAAAGAGGAGGTGCTATCCCGCCTCTAAGCAAATTCAATCGATTACTTGATTTTCAAAACCAAACTACTGCTTTAAATACAACTTTCTCTGGCTTCCCGTTTACCTGGCGGAAAAGCTCAACTTCTAATGAAAACACTTTTGAGCGTCTGGACCGAGTCCTTATCCATCAAGATCTGGTTTCGGTTTTCCCGTCATTCAAAACTCACCATCATCCATTCACAACTTCAGATCACTGCTTAATCTCCTTTGATCTAGGGGTTAAAAAGAAAATTTTAAAATATCCATTTAGATTTGAAAATGCTTGGATTGATAAACCTTCTTATAGTAAGTTGGTTAAAAAGGTATGGCAATATAAACTTACGGGATCCTATATGTTTAAAATTACAATGAAAATACAATTACTAAAAAAATACTCCAAAAGTTGGGCTAAACAATACATAAATTAATAATTTTGAACAATTGAAAATAACCGAAATACAATTGCAAAAATTACAAGATGCTCTGTTACATGACCCATGTAACCAAAACATTCTTACAAAATTACAACAACATCTTAACAAATACAATGCCTTAATGGACTTTCACCATAGGTTCTGGCTTCAACGAGCCAAAACTACTCATCTTTTAAATGTAGATAAAAACACAAAATATTTCCAAACTATCTCCAAAATACGTAGATTCAAACAAAATATCTCCTCTTTCCTGACTCATGATGGTTTGGTCATCTTTGATCACGATTCTATTTCGGGTAATATTACTTCTGAACTTGCTTCCCGTTTCCAATCTAATGCCAACTCAGTTGTCCATCCTCAGGATTTGAGTATTATTCCTTCTGTTATTTCTGATGTCGATAACATTGCAATTTCAAAAGAACCATCTCCAACTGAAATTAAAGCTGCAATATTCGATTTAGCATTGAATAAAACGCCAGGGCCTGACGGCTTTACCGCAGAATTTTTCCAAAGCTACTGGCCGACTGTTGGCTCTTCGGTTGTTCGTGTAGTGGTAGCCTTCTTCCATTCTGGATCAATGCTTACCGCTGCAAACAAAACATTTATCACATTAATTCCAAAGGTCGATGCACCAAGTTCTATAAATCATTATAGGCCAATTAGTTTATGTAATACCGTCTATAAGGCAATTACCAAAGTTCTGTCTAACAGGATTCAACATATTTTACCGTCAATTATCCACCCTCTTCAGAGTGCCTTTGTTAAAGGTCGCTTGATTCAAGACAACGTTCTTATTGCTCATGAAATTTTTCATTCTTTCCATAAGAAGAAGAAAGGTCGGCTGGGTTGGATGGCCATCAAGTTAGACTTAGAAAAAGCTTACGATAAGATCAGCTAGAATTTTATCCGCCTTGTCCTTACCAAGTTCGGCTTTCACCAGCATTGGGTTAACTTGGTCATGACTTGTATCACAACTTCGTCATCATCGGTTCTTGTTAATAACGAACCTGGGTCAGAATTTATTCCTACTTGTGGAATCCGTCAGGGTGACCCTATGTCTCCATTCATTTTTGTTCTATGTATGGAATATCTATCTCGAACTCTGCAACAAGAATCATTAAATACCCCAAACCACGTAGGTATTCAACTTACTAAGAATGGATCGGTCTTACCCTTCCTGAGTTTTACCGATGATACAATTATCTTTGCAAACGCTAATATCACTAATATGGTTTTTATTAAAAACATTCTCCAAAAATTTACACAAGTCTCTGGATTGGCTATTAACTATCATAAAAGTTCTCTTCAAACATCGGCCAATATTGATCAAACTACGTCAATGGGTTTAGCAAGCATCCTAAATATTCAAATTACAGCAACTATGGAAAAATATCTTGGAATTCCGATCCTTAAAGGACAAGTGCAGATCTCTATGTTTTCGGATGCTGTGTCCAATTTAAAGAAACAACTTTCGCAATGGAAAGCTAGCTCTATTTCTCAAGCGGGTAGGGTTGTTCTCATACAATCTTGTCTTATAAGCAAAGTCTCATGCAAAGTTTTATGCTCCCCCAAGGCGTGCTCAAGCAAGTTGATGCGGTTTGTAAGTCTTTTTTCTGGAACAAATTTAGTCCAAACCACCATCCTCTTATTAGTTGGGATCGTATTTGTTCGCCTAAGGAAAATGGGGGCCTTGGCCTTCGTTCGGCGGAGAATACTAACATCTCGTTACAAATGAAACTTCTCTGGAAACTTGTGACTCAACCTCAAAATGTTTGGTTCAAAGTCATTACGGAAAAATATCTGACCTCTGATTCGTTGTTTGACTACCAGAAGAATAACTGCTCTTGGCAGTTTGGTAGATTAATCAACATTAGAGATATCTTTTCCAAAGGCCTTAGATGGCTTTTGGGTAATGGTACAAGCATTAAATTTTGGACGGATCCTTGGATCGAAAATTTGGACTTATCACCTTTTATGGATAATTCAAATCGAAACCTTAGGGTTTCCGATCTTATTCTTCCGTCAAGGTCTTGGAACTTAGATCTTCTCCGACATTTGTTGCCACCCCACGTTTTCGATATCATCATTCATATTAGAATACCAATTACAGACTCTATTGATAGACTCATCTGGTTGCCTGCAACGGATGGGGTCTTCTCGGTTCAGTCCGCAACGTCACTCTTAACTGCTCCAATTAACCGTGGTAACAACAATTTTGATTGGATTTGGAGGTCTAAATTCCCACCAAAAATTAAGAACTTCTTATGGAAATCTTGTGCTGACTGCCTTCCCACTACGGATAGAATTAACCGATTTTACAACTCCGTACCTAATTTGTGCTCCCTTTGCGAACTTCAAGATGAAAACCTAAATCATTTATTCTTCCATTGTCCGTTTACAAAAGCTATGGTAATTCGATTGGAAAAATTATTAAATTACTCTTTTCAATTAACTACCTCTTATTCTTTCCACCAAAACATACGAGAAACTCTGACAAAAAATAAGGACATTATACCTCTTGCATTCCTATGGTGGTTTATTTGGGCCCATAGGAATGCAAAAAATTTTGACCTAGGAAGAATAAACAAGAATAAATTTCCATCTGATTTAGCATTCGCAGGTGCTTTAGCCTGGGAGGGTCTTGAGAAGAAAGATAAAGAGCTACCAAAGAGACTCAAAAGGAAAAATCATACGACTTGGAAAAAACCACCTCCGCAATGGTATAAACTAACTTTTGACGCTTCTAGACTTAAAACTGGAACAACTCATGCTGGTTTCGTCTTAAGAGACCACAATGGATCTGTAAGAGCTGTTGGTCGCCAACAATTTCCTACAATGACAATAGTCCAAGCAGAAGCCTCCGCCTAACTATATTCTTTACAGAACATTGACTATTCTCAAATTCAACATTTGATAATAGAAGGCGACAATCTTATAGTTATTAATTCTTTAAAACGCCTATGGAAAGTTCCCTGGGAACTACACTCTATCATAGAGGAGATTAGAAATCTTATTTCGGTTATCCCTTTTGTTGTTTTTTATCATTGTTTCAGGGAGTCTAATGTTGCTGCTGATTTCCTGACAAGAAGACAAGTCGATCTTCAAAGTCTCAACGCAGCTATTCCATTTCAATCTTCGTCTTTTCCTTATTCACATTTGTCTGTAACTCAGTCGAGGTTCTTGTTGAGTCAACATCCCTCGCTGTTTGATTTTTTAAAGATCATCCGACGTGATGATTTAGGTTATCCTTGTAACTAAAAGGTAGCCTAATTTTGGCTTGTTCAAGCTAGTAGCTCCGCAATCAAAAAAAAAAAAAACAAATTCGATCCAAGGACCCAAGGCTAGCTTGACCACATCAATTCAGACCGAATTAGGTACGTTTTTTTGAAGTAAGGTATAATACAGAAATTTGTCAACTATCCTAGATTAGGAAAAATAACTTGGAATAATCTTAAGTATCAACTTTGAACAAATAATAATCCTAAATTTGCAAATTACCACTAATGATATAAACAATCGTAATATTAATAAAAAAGATCCAAAATCATAATCTAACGAGTTTTCTTGTGGAATCGATGACGTGGCGATCAGAAATCTGAATCAAATTTGGGGAAGAAGGTTGGGAATTCATTTAGCCGGTTGGTAATTAAAGAGAGACCTCGTAAATTTTTTTTTTTTTTTTAATGTGGGGTAAAATGGTAAAAGCATAGTGGGGCAGATAGTTGGGTGGTACTCCACAAGAGATCGGGTTAATGAATCCAATAGGACTGGAGTGAGATGTAACACAATGAGATTCAAATTGATTAGGTTTGTTTTTTTCCCTTAACCTGTTGATTTTCGTATCGGGTTTCAATTCTAAAATTCTCGATCGATTCAGATCGAATCGAGTTTTGAGAATTATTAGCATGTAGCAATTAAATTTTTTGAAGTTTTCACATGGAAACCAATCACACAACGTAATACAATGTTGAAATTTTCTAACAAAACTCTTGAGCGGGTGCAATTCACTATTAGTTTTTGTAGAAGAAACAATCCAATAGTTCTAGAGACTATTCCAAATTGTAACAGCCCGCATCTCCTGCAAGACAATGGGTTAATTGGTTGTCAAACCACTTTTGACTAAGCTAATCTGTAAGCATTTATTTTAATCTTTGACAAGGAGAATTTTGTGGATTTATTTATTTTTTGGTCGAAAAAATGGTGGCAAGTGAGCAACCACTCCGAGCCGGGCAGGACCATTTATGGTGGCAAAGCTCTCCCTCCCAAGATTTAACACAGCTGCATTCCCAAGGCTCGAACTCGAGACCTATGGTTAAGCTAGGACAGCCCCCTGCCAGCTGACCTACGTGCTTGGGGGTAATGTCGCATTCTGTGCATTCTGTGCATTCTGTGCTCACAGGATGGTCCATGCAATACCCACTTAAGTACTCGACAAGTATTCAAACCAAAGAAAAGTACTCGACAACAAATATTGCTAGGAGTACTTTTTTCACAATACAATGCCCAATAATAAAATAACCATTTTATTGTGGATCTTATTCTTAAGATAAACAAAGGATTACAATGATATTATTTAATTTGAAGCGAAACACTCATTTAATTGCCCAATTTTCATAGCAATATATGGGTCTCCAATTTGGCCTTCATCAACCAAAATGCATATTGTTTCAATTTGGAGAAAGAAAGTTCACCCTTCTCCAGAAGCATAATGAGAAATCTGAATATGAATAGCTTGACATTCAATATCAAATCCCAAGCTAAACACGAACTATATATGCTAAGGATTTTGGTTGCTATTGGGTAGCTCGCAAGCTTTCATATGATCTTTGGCCTTGAATTTCCCAAGCATTTCAGCAACAGACCTGCACCTGCATTCGTTACCTGGCCGGATCACATCTCCATAAACAGCCATCTCGATTATGTCCAGCTCCTTATCTGCAAAACCAACATTTTGCATTCACCTTATAGAGCAAATGCCGATTTTAGATAGCCCCTCTTTAGTGTTTCCTTGTTCTCTCCAAAAGTATGTCAAAAATTAGAAAGGTATGACTCCAAGCCCATTCTGTTATTTTTCTGTCATTGATTAGTACTTTCCAACCTGCACACCAACATTAGTATTTTTCTGTATAAACCCAAAATAATGCTGAATGGAGGGTTTCTTTCCAGTTATTATTCCTTAATAAGGGGATTTAAAGAGTCACTAAACCTTTGCATTGACTAGTGATGCAATTAGAAGAATTGTTGATTAGTTGGAAGCCAAGCTAATATGATGCCCATAAAGATAAAAGATTGTATGGTTTCATCTATTTGTTGATCCTGGAAGTAGAACCCAAAGATCAAGTATTTTCCATTGCTCATCTCAGCAGTGAAGAAATCATGAGAGTTAAGAGGCCAATCAGACATACCACTGAAGTTAAGATCACAGGAATAGCCCCGCAATATGGTTGGATCAACCTCTTTGTCTGCTTTATACCTGTTCACCCTAGTCTGAAGAATCTGACAATTATCTGATGTGGATTCACCACCTACAACAAGGAATTCGTTAACACAGATACTCAAATGCAGAGATCAAACAAGTCAAATAGCATAAAAGTTGTAACGACGAAACATGGAACCAAGAGACTCCAGCTTACATCAATGGAAACAAAATGAAGGGACACAGCTCAAATAGCAACAATAAAGACTATACAGACAAAATGTATATATATTACAGTTGAATATGAAATGTAAGCTCAAGCTAAAAAAACTTCCTTTCTCCACTGAAGAGAAAAGATGGAAAATTCTCAATTCTCATTAGGTGCTATTCAATTTGGTGTAATCATTTACATAAAGGTGACACTGAGACTTGGGAAATCTCATTTAGGTGGATTGAAATTTGAATCCTCATTTCCAAGTGACAAAGCATACCAATATGTGTTTTAGAACTAAAATCTTGCAAACATAAACAGAATTTGGCAGTTGCAATATCAGTGCAATGAATCAAAGACTAAGCCAAACGTGTCCCCTTTTAGTGACTCTAGGGTTTAGACTTTGAAAATGGAAAACCAAATGAGATTTCCCATCTCAGGTCACTTGTCTACATTTGCACCAAAACTCAGCAAAATTTACAAAGAACTCAGTGCCTAATTTCCACCAAAGACAGCATTGTGTCCAATCTCAAGCATCCTTACCTACATTCTAGATTCTCTCTCTAGGAAGCTGATATGATCTAACAAGCTCAAAACAATTCAAAACAATTCAAAACAATTGTACTTCAAAATCAGCATAAATTTTCAGATTGATCAAGTAAATCAAGCCAATAGCTCTTTCACAATCCTTAAAGAAAACGGAATTCAAGTACTTTAGAACAAAACATTGAGCAACATGAGTGACAAAGTCCCCTCAATTGGATGGATTCAAATTTGAGCCATAAATGAACAGGAAAAGAAAAAAAAACCTTTGGAGAAAGGAACGATGTGGTCGTACTCAAAGCAGAGGCAGCCGGAGCAGTTGCAGAAGCGCTTGCAGACGACGTTGCCGGCGGCGTCCTTCCGCCACCGGTCAGGGTGGCGCCCGAGGATGACGGCGGCCTTGGACCAGCAAATGCCCTTGGCTTTCTTGTCGAAGAACCTCGGCCTCTCTTTCCCCTCTCCCTCGCCGGAGCCCTTCTCCGCCGGATTCTTCATGTTCCTGCCCCCGATCGTCGCCTCCTCCACCCGGATTTTGCTTCTCCGAGGGTGGCTCTTGTTATCTATCCGCCACACAGCTTTCCATTCCCCTTTCTTGTTTCAATTTACAGAAAGACCTCTCAACGACTCAAACTATGGGCATTTCTGTCAAGCTTCGATATATTGGCCAAATATTGCAAATTGGAACTACAGTGTATAAAGTTTGAAGGGAAAGTGCGTGTGGCAGCCTCATGTTTTGTACTTTTCCGATTTTTTTTTATTTTAAGTTAATGTAAATATATTAAAATTAGAGAGACAACTTACAAAAGAGAGTTAGGAAGGCCATTGGATTAGCTATTGACAGACAAAATACCCAAAAGAACTAAAGTTGAATGTCAAGAATGTGACCAAGAGAGGAAGGTCATTGGATTCCACGAGTAGACAAACAGTTCTTTATGTGGATGAAGATTCTACAAGCACAATCTCTAGTGTTAATGGGATAAGACCTGAAGATGACATCATTGTGAGCTTGCCAAACAAAATAGATAAAAGTTGTGAAAGGCATAAGACGGTAGTTGAAGTTGCGGGTTCCTCGGTGATCAGAAATCCATTGAAACGAACTAGCAAGAATGCGTTCTCTATGGCTGATGTGCAACCAATCTAGAATATCGGAGAGGACAGCACGAGTGAAGGTACACGAGTTCCAAATATGATGAGAGGTTTCGTCGGCCATGTTGTAGAGGACACAACCAGGGTTATCAATCGTATGCCATCGAAGAAGACGGTCCTTGGTGGGTAGCCTTTGGGTCTATGCCCCCAAATTCAAAAACCCGTTAAATTTTGTGTTTGGGTAATTCATGTAATAATAAATATTTTGAAAAAATAGAAAGAATTAAACATCAAGATAAGGAGGAGAAATGGGAGAAGAAGATGTGAGTTCAAAAACAATCGATCAACCTTTTTTGGTAGAAAAGGAGGAAAAATAATCGATCAATGAAATGACATGTATGACAAGATATAGAATATGAGGCGACATTGACAACAATGAGAAATTTGCATGAGGGGATACACGAGACAAGCAACTAACTACCAACATGGATCGTCTGGTCTGCTCTCATTGTCCATTCTATTGGTCTTTTTTTTAATTAGTCCACGACACTCTTTAAAATGAAAGAAAGTAGAAATCATGGATTTATTGCTTAATTCTAGAGTAATGTAGACCAATTAGAAAAAAAAAACCGATGGACTATAAAAGGGACCAGATAAGTATAACCTTTTTTTCTAGATTTTGGGATTAAGGTCCAATTTGTGCTAGCATGGACACACATAAAGAATTGATACACAATGGTGGGTAGAGAATTTGGATGTTGGCCTTGTGGAGAATTTGGATGTTAGCCTTGTGTGGCATAAAGTTATCCAACTATCTTGTAACCATAAGGTTGATGTCTTGATGATGAGACTAGTGATCTTCGTCAACTTCAATTCCTCAAAAAATTCAAAATGGGTTTGAAAGATGGGTCGGATACCCAAAAAATGGTTAAATCTTGGTTTCATAACATCCTAATGGTCTTACCAATTATCCTCTTAATGGTCATGGTGGTTCTTGGAAATAAGGCGTTTTAAGTGTAAGAAATTACTTATATAAAGTATCCACCGACTATGAGAATTTTCAATCGAGAATGCGCACATACCTAATATCCATGCATTTTAAAATGCCTGGATATTCAGTATGTTTGTATGCATAGTGTGGATGTTAAATGCATCACATTACTATGTTCATGTTGTTATTTTGTACGTTTTGGCTCAAATTCAGTTTTATTCGGTCTTGTATGGTTCGAGTTTTAATTGGATTTCGGTTTACCTATTATAAAAATAACCAATATTGAATGATCGGTTCATTCGCTTCAAAGCCGAACCAAATCGAATAAAAGCGAAACTGAACTGACCTGTAGTAATTCGATTCGGTTTTCGGTTCGTATATTTCCGATTTTGGTTTTCTATGGTTTAGTTCGGTTTTGAACCGATGAACAACTCTATTGTAGGGTGTGAGGAACGACTTTTGATATTCTTCCTGATGTGATTCGCCTTAGGATCGGACTCGATTCTGGCTCGAGGGAGTTCGTGGGCTTGCGTGGCGACGTCTACACTACAACAAAAACGGGTATTCGCGAGAAAAAGAATTATCGCTCAAAGTATAGATTTCGTCGCTAAAGGTGATGGGCGAGGAAATAAATTTTCTCGTCGGTTCGTCGACAAAAGCTCGTCATGAAAAAGTTTCAACGAGGAAAATTTGATTCATCGTAGATGCCTTTTTGCGTTGATTATATATTGCCTCGTTGATATAAATTAGCGACCATTATTTTCCTCGCTAAAAAGCATATAATTCCGTTGCCAAACGTAGTTCAAGGCTTAGAGAATGGTCGCGAAATCTTATTGTCGACCAAATTATTTTTCTCATTAACTTTTATATTTTCTCGTTAATAATAACTAGTAATTCAATTTATTCTTCGATAAAGATAATATTTGCGAAGAAAATTTCCTCGAGATAAGTATTTCTACATCATAGAGAAAATCTAATATTTTACTATTTATATTTTCGAATGAGAAGATGTTATCTCGGTATATCACCTTTTGATAAAACCATGTGTCTTCTACACTTAAGTCATCAGACATCACTTCCTGAGCCAAAAATCCACTTATAAAAATTCACACACAAGAAACAAATTCACGCTAGTGGAATATTAAACCCAATTTCATGTATAGAAGTGTGAATTCAATTACAAAAAAAATCCAACTCTATATAACCAAAATAGGAATGTATGTTAAACCATTACTTAGCATATTCTACCTACAAAAATGACGCACCTTACTACACTATCCATAGCAAAAGTCATGACTTACATACACACAAACTACCGAAGACGAGATTTCATCTAGATACAGTTGTCGACGATGGTGGTGTAAGCCAGTGGTCACAGTAATTATAATCCGTTGAATTTTTCCTAAAGCAAGAATTTCTCTGTAACATAACATCATACATACAAACTATTAGTAGGCCAATTTATAATTTGTAGAAACAACATACATACAATTGATGGTACTACATATATGAATTTGCCAATGATCGGAAATGAATTCAATATATTGAGAGAATTATTAGGCCAATTTATGATTTGTAGAAACATACTACAAGTTAACTCTAGAAATGTGATGATATAAAGATTATCAAAACCGTTCATATAGATTGGCACCTCAGCCGTAAGATCAATTTGAAAGGCTATATATGACCTCACCTCTTTGTTTAAATCTGCAACAAATTTTTGACTTATAAATATACAAGCACTAAAGCATACATATATATGTAATTGAAAGTGAGCTGCAAAAAGCCCTTCACTGGATCAGTTTATCAAAATAGCTACTCTAAATTCAAGCAAGCAAAAAAAGGGATATAGTATAAAAACTTAGCTAATGGTGTGCTATTCCTATACATTATAATACATTTTCAATTGGGAAGTCCTTGACATGCTGACATGCGTGAAAACTAGCCTTAAAACAGCCACCTGAAAATGTATTATAATGTATAGGAATAGCACACCATTAGCTAAGAAATGGAAAAGGTGCATGTTTCAGAAGAAACAAAAAAGAAATGGAAAGGGTTTCTAATTAAAACAGTAGTTAGAATTGCTCGATCAAAATGTAACTAACAAGACTTGTATATAGTTTATAGTATGCATGTAACAGACTTGGAGAAGAAGAAGACAACCTCCTAGTAGAATAGGGCAAGCTCGTACTCAGTTGCAATTGGTATCAAATATCCACTGCTCTGAAAAACACAAGATACTTTCACAAAACTACACTTCTTCCTAATCGTAATAAGAAAAAAAGATTCTGGGGTGTTATCACCTATTTACATCAGATTTTTATATATTGGGCAGATGAAATAAACCAGGAAAACAATGAAGAGATTGGAGAAATCCTAACCTTCTTGAGATCTTTCTCCAATGGCAAGAGCAGAACAAGATTAGTGGTATTTTATATATTTAGCTCCCTCTTAGTCGAAATAGAACCAAGCATCAGACACACAAACACTTGTTATTACAATACTGTCCACCAATGACGACTCATTCTTAAGACAAGAGGTGTGCTCATTGAGTTAAATGAATCATGTAAATGGGAAGCAACAATAAAAAAACCTAAAACAATGTATCCAAATTGAGGTTGTGAGTACAATCTTCAAGATCAACTAGTTCACATGTACCAATCTCAGGGACTAAAGTAACCGAATTGCTAATTAAAGTCCTCAAATCAACACAACCGGAATAAAAATTGACGCATATGAATCACGAATACCCTAAAACTAATCGAAAAAAGTTCTATAAACTAGTGGATGAACAAATATAAAACAGCAAGCAAGGGCTAAAGCAAAGCTAAAATTATGATTAAGGATTAAGCTTGATAAACCTCAAGCTGGAAGTCTCCAAGTCTTGGAGAGCTAGCTAGTGAGTGTCAAACGGCGCTCAGTACAAAAGTGTTGTGAATGTACAAAAGCAAGGAAACCCTAGGCCTTTATATACTAAGCTGAGAAAGTAATAAATAATGATGAAATGACCAAAAAGGCCAGCTGGGGCTAGCTGGGTTCACCCTTCATTATCCTACATACCCCCCTCAAGCTGGACTCGGAATCACGAGGCCTAGCTTGCGACATAGGAAGTAGTGTTGCTGCGATCCTAGCGGTTTAGTAAGCAAGTCAGCCAGCTGGAGGTGAGAGCGCACATGAATGGTTGTGATGAAGCCCTCTTGCACCAATTCCCGAATGTAATGACAATCGACTCGAAGGTGCTTAGTACGTTCGTGAAAGACCGGGTTGGCGGCTAGTTGCAAGGCTGCAGAGTTGTCACAATGTAAAGGTATAGGAGTAGGGATGGTGACTTTGAGATCATGAAGCAAGCCATGCAACCACACGACCTCACTAGCGGTTTGGGACATGCTACGGTACTCGCTTTCAGCTGAGGATTTGGAGACGACTTTCTGCTTCTTCGTCTTCCAGGATACAAGGGATGAGCCAAGGAAAACGCAGTATCCGGTAAGGGATCGACTAGAGAAGGTGCAAGCACCCCAATCTGCATCACTATATGCCATAAGAGATAAATCATGCTGCATAGGATAGAAAAGAGTGGAATTAATGGTGCCTTTGAGGTATTTGAGCAGATATAAAGCGGCCTGCATGTGAGGTTCCCGGGGAGAAGCGACAAATTGGCTCAAGTGTTGGACACTGTAGGCAATGTCGGGGCGGGAGAGAGTGAGATAGAGCAGCCTACCGATCATCCTCCTGTAAGATTCCGGATCAGGGAGCGGCTCACCAATGTCAGGATGTAAATGTAAATTTCTTTGCATGGGAAAAGGATTAGCCTTGCAATCCAGGAGTCCGGTATCCATAAGGAGGTCAAGTACATACTTTCGTTGGTTAAGTTGGATACCTTTGGATGACCGAGAGATTTCAAGCCCAAGAAAATAACGAGCAATTCCCAAAACTTTTATGGTGAAAGCGCGATCAAGTGAGGCTTTGGTGGCTTGAATCATGGCGGGGCAATTCCCGGTAATAAGCATGTCATCGACGTATACAAGAGCTGCGGTAATTGATCCATGCTCGGCTTTGACGAAGAGGGAATAGTCCTGTTTGGATTGCACAAATCCCAGCTGAGTAAGATGTCTTGTGAGTTCGATGTTCCATTGACGACTTGCTTGTTTCAAACCGTAGAGCGATCGCTTTAACTTGCACACTAAGCCAGGGGAGGCCTTTGAATAGCCTGGAGGGGGTGCCATGTACACTTCCTCATCGAGAAAACCATGAAGAAATGCGTTATTGATATCGAGTTGATGCAACGGCCACTCTCTGGCAGCCGCCAAGGCAATCAACACCCGAACAGTGGAGAATTTTGCTACGGGGGAGAACGTATGTTTGTAATCCTTATCCTTCACTTGATTGAACCCTTTAGCGACTAATCGTGCCTTGAATCTCTCGACATCACCATTAGGCTTGAACTTAATTTTGTAAACCCATTTGGAGCCTATCGTTTTCTTGCCTTTAGGTAGTGGAGTCATTTCCCATGTGTCATTACCCTCCAAAGCTGCAAGTTCTGCTTCCATGGCCCGGATCCAATTGGGATCGGTCTTTGCTTGCTCATAACAGGTGGGTTCAATCACAGAAAAGATGTGGAATAGTGATTGCACATACTCAGTAGAATATCCTTGTAAGTCATTCAAGCTTACTACATGAAAAGCCCTAGCAAAGCAGTCCGTGTTGTGGTCTAAAACGTGCTCATCAGCCTGTCGTGAGGGTAAATGTTTATAGACAAAGTCCTCCAAATATGCCGGTGTCTTCACAATACGGCCAGATCGTCGTGGAGGAAAATGAGGTGGTGCCTGCACTATTTCCATACCCGGGGAAGTTGGCGCCTGCAATTGATTTGGAGGAGGATCATTAGAAAAATCAAGTTCTCTGCTGTCATAAATGTCTCCACCAACATCAATTTCCCTGCTGTCAGGAGGAGCTGAATTACACTCGTCTGAAGCTACAGGTTGTTCCACAACAGTGTGTCCATCATCAGGTGCAAGAAAAGGACAATCTTCATTTGGAGAAACTAGAGGCAGGGCTGGTGCAACAGGTTTAATGTGAGTGGAGGCTTCACTTTCCCTAAAAGGGAAAACTTCTTCCCTGAATAAAACATGCCTAGCTGTCAAAACTTGTTGAGAAGCTAAGTCGAACAGCTTGTAAGCCTTCTGACCAGCTGGGTAGCCCAACAACACGCACCTTTTTGATGATGCATCAAATTTCCCTCGTTGAGCCTTAGGGATCAGGACATAACATAGACATCCTATCACTCGGAGATGTCCGTAATCAGGTTTCTTTCCATACAACCGCTCAAACGGAGTCTTCCAATCCAAAACAGATGAAGGTAGTAAGTTAATGATATGTGTAGCACTGAGTACACAATCGCCCCAAAACCGTTGAGGCAAATTGGCATGTAATCTGAGAGCTCTCGCCATCTCGATGAGATGTCGATGTTTCCTCTCGGCTCTTCCGTTTTGCTCGGGCACACCGGGAGCAGATCTCTGATGTATTATACCATTCATGCTAAGTGTGTGGGCCATCTCCTTGTTGACGAACTCGGTTCCATTATCCGACCTAATGCTCTTCACTTGGATACCAAATTGGGTTTTTACATACTGTAAAAACTCAGCAAAAATTCTATGAACCTGCTCTTTGCTATTCATGAGAAATGTCCATGTGGCTCGTGAGTAATCTTCTACCACTGTGAGAAAATACCTGGCTCCTCCATAAGTTGGAGTTTTATAGGGCCCCCAAACATCCAAGTGGATTAATTCAAATAAGCCGGAAGCAATCGAAACACTAGGAATAAATGGCAACTTGTGGTGCTTTGCAAGATCACAAACATCACAATCATAGCGGTTTAGATTCAAGCAGCCACACATCGGAATGTGTTTCATTTTAGACAGAGAAAGATGTCCCAACCGGGCATGCATCAAGTCTAGATTGTTATTACAGACTGTATTTAGTGAACTAGGAAACAAAAGATCTCTGTCTATTGAATTAAGTCCGCTGCTGTCAATCTTCTCACCAAAAGGCTTCCCCTTCTCATCAAAAGACTTCCTCTTCTCCTCAAAAAACTTCTCAGCATCAAGCTTGAACAAACCCCCTTCCTTCCTTCCTTGTGCTATGACCTCTTTAGTTGTAAGGTCCTGAAAAATACATCCATCGTTTCCAAACATGAAAACACGCCTTCCATCAGATATCAATCGAGATACGGAAATAAGATTATGTTTAAAAGACGGTATGAACAGAACATTTTCCAGCTGTAAAGCCGAAGATATAATGACCGTGCCATAATATTCCACCACTTGAGTTGAGCCGTCCGGTAGCCCAATTCTAATGGGCTTGTGCAGCAATTTTAACCCGCTAAAAGCATCCCGATCATAGCTCACATGATCAGTTGCACCTGAATCGACGATCCATGTACAATGCCTTGTTTTGACATCAGAATCATGAGTTAAGAGTGCAGTATTACCTGCAAAGTTTATGGCATTGCAGTACCCGTGATCAGCACTGGAAGTGCCTTCTAATGGAGCTTTCCCTTTCATAGCCTTTAAAATTTCTTGAACCACAGCATTGACCAAAGATTGTTCTCCTCTGGCACTTTCCTTCTCTTCTCCATCTAGAGGTGTGTTGTACGCAACAACTTCTTGAATGTGTGCCATCATCTTCCTGGGTCCTTCAACCTTTGGTCCTTTCCACCACTCCGGGTATCCGACAAGCTTAAAACAAGTCTCGCGAACATGCCCATTTTCTTGGCAATAGCTGCACTTCCTGTCAAATTTGGCTCTCTTAAAATCCCTGTTGAAATTGCCAATAGCCTCTCTTCCTGAGTTCGTGTTGTTTTTTCTGTTGATTTCCCCACTCCTAGCATTGAAATTTCCTCTGTAGCCAGCACCAGCATTTCTGATTTGAGCACTATTTCCAGACCCGTTGACAGCCAATGCATCGTGAGTTTGTGGAACATTGCCAGTGATCTGTTTTTGGGTCTCTACTGCAAACACCATGTGAAATGCCCTGCTCACAGGCAAGAGTGGCTCCATGGAGAGAATGGAGTTTCTAACTCCTTCATAAGTATCCGATAAGCCCATCAAAAACTGCATCAGCTTGGTGGTATTGTCCCGATCAACAAATCGCTTCAATAGAGCACACGAGCACAACTCATAAGCACCACAGCTGCACACCGGAATCTCAGCGATGGCTCCCAGCTCGTCCCAAAGCCTCTTCAGCTTTCCATAATAGGTGCCCACACTCATATTCTCCTGCTTAAGGTTGCTCAGTTCGCGTTGCAGTTGGTATATTAATGGGGCATTCGATTCAGCGTACTGCTCTGCCAGGTCCGACCAAAGCTCTCGAGCCGATGTTGCATAGACAAAGTTACGTGAGATCTCACTCACCATTGAACAAATCAGCCAACTCATCACCATATTATCGCATCGCTCCCAGCGATGAAAGTCCGGAGTATCCCTCTCTGGTTTGGAAAGGCTGCCGTTGATGAAGCCAAGCTTCATCTTTGAGGCCAGAGCTCGCTTGACATTACGACTCCAGCTCTGAAAGTTCGTTCCGTCAAACAAGGTCGACACCAGAGACATTCCAGGATTGTCTGAGTTCGAAAGAAAATACGGATCAAAGCCCGAGCTTCCATTGTTAGCTCCTTGTTGGTTACCACCAGTTAGGGTTCCATCACCCCTAATAACAGATTCTCTGTCTTCCTGCTCCATGAAGCCTCAAGAAAGGTCTAAGCTGCAAAATCACGAGATTCAAAGCAAGTACAGCTCAAAGAATTAAAACCATAGCTAACAACACGAGCAACCAGCTGAATGTCAACCTCAAGCTCTGATACCATATAAACTAGTGGATGAACAAATATAAAACAGCAAGCAAGGGCTAAAGCAAAGCTAAAATTATGATTAAGGATTAAGCTTGATAAACCTCAAGCTGGAAGTCTCCAAGTCTTGGAGAGCTAGCTAGTGAGTGTCAAACGGCGCTCAGTACAAAAGTGTTGTGAATGTACAAAAGCAAGGAAACCCTAGGCCTTTATATACTAAGCTGAGAAAGTAATAAATAATGATGAAATGACCAAAAAGGCCAGCTGGGGCTAGCTGGGTTCACCCTTCATTATCCTACAAGTTCACCAAAGAAAAGTGTATCAAGAAGCAATAGAAAATTTCAAAGAGATACTAAAGCTCACCCAATACTTATGAGATAAGAATACGCCAAGCCTTTGGTTGTCGGCGACCGACAGCGGCCAGCGGAGGCTCAATTGCCTGGCGGCGTTGATCTGGTCGGACTCCGGATCCTGGGGCCTTTCTTATCCGAAGCGCTGGAGCAGTGGTGACCGGAAATTGGAGGTCGGCGATCGGCTCTCCCCAAATTCTTCGACGCTATCTTCCTGAGCGGACGCTGAGTGAGGCACAGAGAGGCGGTCATTCTGCCTTACAAAAATTAAAATTAGGGTGTGAGTTTTTTTGGAGCGCATGGGGTGAAAATTGAAAATAGGGGAATTTGTTTGGGAAATTTTTCAAGATCTTTTGTTTTACGATTTAGGCAATAATTAAATTTCGTTGTGAACATTTCTATTTTATTATTATTATTATTACTTTTATTATTATTGTTATTATTATTTGAATAAACATTATTGCTTAATTAAACAAATATAACTAAAAATAGAAACTTGAAAATTTAATTTTAAATATTTGTCACCATTGAATTTGATACAAAATTACCGACATATAAATTCGTGTTTCACACGTGATTGTTAAAAAAAAACGGTCTCTTTGAAGCAATATACTTTTAGCAAGAAAATAAAACTTTCGTCGCTATAGGATTTGGAGGGTTCTATATAATTTCGCAACAAACATATAGTGATAAATTCATTATTTTCTCGTTGAATGTTTTTAGCGATAAAAATATTCCTAAGCAATTGCTCCCAAATTCGTCGCTATAAACCTTATATTTTACAAGACCAAATTATGACACAAATAGCGATGAACTAAAATATTTGTCGTAAAATATGACATTTACCAAGGAATATAAGTTCCTCGCTAAAAGTCAAGTCACTTTTCACGAGAAAACATTACATTCCTCGTAAAAAGACACATTTAACAAGAAAAATAATTTTCTCGCTAAAAAATTCGTCGCAGAATAGTGTTTATGTTGTAGTGCTAGGTCGTGAGCTCGTGTTCAATCTTTCGAAATTCGAGAGAAATTGCAACATTTCGGACGTGTGGAATTTTTGATTCAACAAACTCTTTTTGTGGGATTTTTATTAATGCAGGATAAGTAGTCGAGCCCTCCCTTCGGTCCACTCACCGAGAGGGATCGACTAAGGGATGCGGAACCGAACCCTAACAACCCAAGCGGCCCTAAGGATAGGTAGGCGACTCGTTGGGAATGAACCGAGCTCAAACGCCTAAGGAGGGTGGGGCGAGGCTTGAGTCTCACGAGCCAAGCCGCCCTCCGAGCCCTCAGTTACCCGAAGGCCAGGGTTGGATAGAAAAATAAGAACGGCGGGGCCATGGCTCGAGTCACACGAACCGTATCCCGCCGCCGGGCTCTCACGTCTCTCGAGAGCCCTACGGCTTGAGTCCCACAAGCCGGGAAAGCCCAAAACCTAGAACGGGACAAAAGTCTCTCAATTCAGGTTCAAGCTTAATCTCAATGTTTAAAAAATGAAGAATGGCATCCCTTTATATAGGGAAAATTTTGGGCTCTTAACTTGGCCTCCAAGGCGGTAATTGATGGCGGCTTGTTACTTGGAGTGGAAGGCATGCATCATTGAAAGCTCATACTTGGCGGTCAAGCTAACTTGAGGAGGTGGAGAGGAGTGGGCGCCAAGCTTCATGAGGAGGTGGAAGAGGCGGCTTGGGCTGCGTGGAAAAGGAGGTGGAAGATTGGGCTTGGGCCCGTACTTGCCTTCGTTGAAGCGAACTAGTCCAGCCCGTCTTGTTCTTGAATGTTGTTGGCTTTTCCACATGGATTTCATGAATTGGAGGCCCAAGGCGGGGCCTAGATGAGGGCCCAACAACGGTGCCAACCCGAAGGCGCGCACGCCCACGAGAGGCACCGGCGCCGCGAACGGGGTGCCCCGATGAGGCACCGGCGCCGAGAGGTGCGCAGGCGCGGGGCTCGGGCACGACCCCCTTTGGCTCGGGCACGATCACATCACTTCCACCAGGAATTGCTCTTGTAACTTTTGTGGGCCTTGTCAACTCTACAAGTAGGTAGGTTGTCTCGAATTGATTGATCGAGAGGATGTGCTGTTGTAGCTCGTGAAGGCTCAATGTGGTGAGTTTTGGTGATTGGTCGCCATATGTCAACCTTGAGGTTCCTATTGCTCGTAGGCATATGACTATCTTAAAATGACTTCTTGGTTGGTCACACTCTATTCGTCTAGTAGCGTGCGACTTTGACTTCTCTCATGTTGCGGCTTCTTACTCATCTTCTAGGTGTAGAGTTCCAAATATTGTTCTCAAGAAATGTAACATAGAGTTCCAATTTTTGCTTGTGACAAAAATACATAAAAGTTAGGCTTCGTTCGACAAGGCGTGCTTATGCGCTTATCGTAAGTATTAGTATCAATACCGTCAGTTATAAGTCTTAACTTCAACATCAATCAATATCAACACTAAACTACTGAACGAGACCTTAGTCACCATGACCTTGTTTTGTTGTCATACCAAATGTTTGTTTTTATTTAAAAGGTGGAAACTACGTTGTAAAACTTCAAACTGTGTACCATTTCTCCAATTTATACATTTCCAAGATAATTTTTTTATCCAAAAACTCAATTCACCCAAAAAACCACTTTCATTCCAAACTAAGACAACCATTTGACACTCTTATATCTAAATCTAAGTTATAAAAAAGCCAATAGACCCCTTCCAATCTAAAGTAGGTGTGGCTAACATTCCTAATGAGAAGAATGAGTCAAAACGAAAGCATAAAGCCCTTGGGCCACTCAGCCCACCTGAAAGACTCTGTTTTGGGCCTCTAGGGTTTCAGCAAATCCTATAAAGACCCATCTCAACCACGCTCTTCTTCATCCAATGTAGCCGAAACATCTTCATCTTCTCCTCCTCTTCCTCCCCATCTGCTCTACATTCTCTCGATCACTATCGCTTGGATCCGAAAATTCTTTCCGTTCATCATCTGTTTGAGGTTTTTCGCCATACGCACGTCGCACCCCGGGCTTCTCTGAAATACATACCTGAAGAAGACAGCCCCAATGCACGTGCCAGAGCTAACCCTAATCCGTTCGTGTTACAGATATGCCCTCTTTGTACCAAATTTTTTCAAAGGCTCATCTGCGTCAAATCAACGGATATATTCACACCCAACATTCAATTTTTTGATCTGATTTCGCCTGGCTACACCTTTAGGCTTTGATTGATACAAACTTACCATTCAATGAGAGTCTAGTCATGCAGGCGAAGACTCAATTGCGTTTGTTAACGTGGAGGCTAGCATCTTTACCCTTTGCTACGACTCTAAAAACATTTGCTAAAGATTTCATCTTTTCTTTTCTTCTGGTCTGGTTGGCGATGATTACAAATTATCCGCGCTTCTGAGGGTTTTGACAGATTCAATGAAGCAAAGGATTTAATTATGGTTGAATTTCTTGATATGAGCCAAATTGATTGATTCCTTAATTAGTTTTGGGTCTTGACTATGATGATCAATTTACAGCTATGCCAGTTCTGCTTCAGAAAATTCATGATAGATAAAGCTGTTAATATTTCTGAGTCAATTTCGAGTCTTGTTTTTGTTTGCCAGTGATGATACAATCCGCTTTACTGAGGTGTAGTGGATCCATGTCTCTGTTTTTGCAGGGAGAACCTACTTGGTGAAACTACATTCATATGACTTTAATGGGTTTAACTGAGGCTTGATTGGTTTGTGAGTTTGTAGATTTATGTGGTCATTCGAGTTCAACTATACCTTTACACATTCAATTGTGTTGAGAGTCTGAAGAACTCGGAGATTGTGGTGTTGCCATCAACTTCATTCTCTAATTTCCGTGAGATTGAGAGCTAAATAACAGCACTAGATTACTACTCGTTATTAATGAAACTGCCTTTGGATTTGAACTTTGTGGGTATGCCAGTTGTTATCTTGTTCCCGGGTCATTGTCGCCATTGCTGAAAGGGAAATGTGGACTTGGAATCCAGCAATTTGGAGGGAGATTTCTTTGTTCATGAATTGCCATTGCAACATTTGGTGTATGGAAGCTTTGGCTGCTTCTGTGTTTGTTGGCGATGATTACAAATTATCCGCGCTTCTGAGGGTTCTGACAGATTCAATGAAGCAAAGGATTTTAATTTTGGTTGAATTTCTTGATATGAGCCAAAATTAAATACAGTAATTGGGGATTATGTGATTTTGACTATGATGATTAAATCACAGCTATGCCAGTTCTGCTACTGAAAATTCATGATAGTCAAAGCTGTTTATATTTCTGAGTCAATACAATCTGTCTTACACAATCCTCCGAGAACAATTGGGCTGAATGTGTTGCTACATGTACCAAGAGGGGAGTTGCTTTTGTACTCAATCTCTTGACCTTTTAGGTTGTAGCTATATTACTGAGAAGTTTACTGGCCGGTTGTTGCTTCAATCCACAATTTTGCTTACCGAACTTCTTACATTTCAAAAATCAATTTGAAATAGTTTGTAAGTAGCTTAAATAGACGTTGTATATATCCTCCTTTTTGGTGTGCCGGTCTTAAGTGGTTGTGCGAGAAGTACACCCGGTAGAAACCAGAACCCGAAATTTTAAGATCGGGGAGATTGAAATAAATTAACCCTATTGCTTATCTTTTCTAGACAAATTCTAAAAGAACATATCTATAAATAATTGACCCTGTTTCTTATTACGTACGGTTTTAATTGATGCAATTTACCAAAATTCAAAAAAAAAAACTAATATCCCTATCAAAATCATGGAGATTCTTGGCAAATGCATTAATTTATTGATATAACATATTGGCAAATGCATTAATTTATTGATATAACGTATGATATGTACGTAAGATGATCGATAGAATTATATATGCTGGGAAACACGAATCTCATAAAGATTAACAAAAACATTAAAGCCCCTGTAAAGATCTTTGGCAAAACAAAAAAGATCTATATCTTTCCAATCTTAGATCTCTTCTCCTTCCAATCAAGCTTGTTCTACCGAAAAAACAAAGTAAATAAACTTGATCAAAACGCAGCGGATAAGGAAAAGATAATTTCTATCTACTCTCTTCAATCAAAATAAGGAACCGACGTTTTAACAGAAAGGATATTACTGCATTTGATAGAAGTTAGCGTTAGAGGATTAGCTTTGATCCCCAAAAAAGGGGAAAAAACCCGTCAACAATCTCTTTCCCATCAACTCCGATATATATAAACCAAGTTAAGTTTTTAATTAGGGTTAGAGCCTTCGACCCCCAAACACCATGAAAAGCCTTAGCTTGGTTTTCTTGCCAAACACCATGAAAAGCCAAGCAAACATCCCTCTTCCATCCGACCTAATGCTAGAAATCTTCCAACTACTTCCATTGGATTCCCTCCTCACATGCAAACTTGTGTGCAAAGAATGGAATAATCTGGTGAAAGATCACAAGTTCATCAAACTCTACCCTAACAAATCAACGACCTTATTCGTTGCCACAGAAAGCGCACTCAGATGCCTTATCCGAGGCGACGATACCCCAAAAAGCACACTCAGTTGCCTTATCCGATGCGACGATACGAGATCCTATAAGGTACGCCGCGTGCATGATTTGCCCGAAGGACGATATGAATTGCTTCGGGAGTCGTCAAACAAGATGGCTTGTCTTAAAGAGGAGAACAATGTCTTTCTACTATACAACCTATTCACCGGAGATTCACATGTGGTAGCCGATGCTCCATTGCAAGATCACTCGGACGGGTTCTGGCTTTGCTATGGATTTGGCTATGATCCTTACGAAGATGATTATAAAATCATGGTGGTTTGTCGCTGTATGAATGTTTTGTTCTTGCACCTTCTTGAAGGCAGAAGGTTTGGTCTGGACGACGACGATATGTCCTACGAGGATCAGTATGCTTATATGCTTTTTGTTTACAGCAACCGAATTCGCCGTTGGGAGTTATTCGAAGGCTTTCATCATGATAACTTATATTTGCCACCCTTTACAGCTCAAGCTTACTCCTTCAGAGGTGTTCTTCATTGGGTTATAACTAAACTACGAGGTGCTCATCATGTTATAAAAGTAGTTGCTGCTGTAGATGTGCGTAGCTATGGGTGTGTTGAATTTCTGTTGCCATCTGTTTACTATGATGATGATTATTCCACTTGGAAACCGGTTCCAACTCTACATGATATAGATGGAAACTTATGTTGTTCGTATCATCGGAATGATACATTTGATGTGTGGGTTATGAAGGAATACGGCGTACCAGAGTCTTGGATCAAGTTGTTCAGCATCCATAATTCCATGACGAAAGGCTTCTTGTTTAGCAACGCAGTACTTCAGTGTCGAGATCACGTGAGAAGTATCGTGGTGCTTTTGGATAGATATTCTAGCATGGAGTTGTTCCGGTACAACATTGACAAGGATGAGATATATCCATATGAAATCAACAAGGACGCCATCGAGGTACAAGTCTTATGTAAGCCTACACTACTACAAAGGTTGAAAGCGAGGTTGGAGTTGCTTGGTACTTGGACTAAAGAATTCAACCCTCAGCCTTATGAGTTCAATATGATTATGATTATGATTGTGATTGTGGTTTTGTATTGTAGTTTATCCATATTAATATTATTATTAGGGGATATAGAGTTGTATACTACATATGATACATTTATGTTAATATTAATATTACTTAATAAAGCAAACTATTTTCACATGAGAACAAAATTTTATTGACAAAATTTTATTGATCTAGTAATGCGTTTAAATTCCACAAAATTTTATTGACAAGTAAGTCGTGCTAACTATTATCTAAATATAATAATCAAGAAATTAACCTTCAATAGAAAGTTCGGTTATTACGTTAGTATCCCTTTAAAATAGTTTCGTCCCATAGCGATCAGGATAACACTATATATGAAAGAAGGTTTACATAAGAGCAATATTCCTACAAAAGATGGAATTTACAACTCCAGTACCTCCTTGAACAATATCTCCTTACTAACTGATTTAAGATCAAGAGAAACAATCAGTAGTGGAAAAATGAGAAACGGATTTCATATTCTTGTTATTACTGTGTGTATTCAATATGATGACATGAATATTCAAGAGCATATATATATTCGAACTAAGTAGTAGCTATATTCAAGCATATTTGCAATTCATACATGCGTGTTACTCGTATATTCAAAATTTTATGCCTTCATATTCACAATGCATTCATTCTGCAAGTGTACACAAATTCTTGAGACTAAAATATAAACTGAAGCAAATACTGAGATCAATACCAGACAACAACATCGCCAAAGTTATCATAACCCTTATAACTCTACAACCCCAACCCTAAGCCCCTAAATATAAACTATAGAATCAAAACAAAACAACAAATTTCTTCTGTAAGACTGCAACCATATTCTGTTTCCAAGGTGGTTTCCTCCTCACATCTGGAGCCCTCCAGATGGAAAAAGATAAATCAATTTTCAATTTCTTCTTTGGCCATTTCTTGACCATAATTGGAAAATTCCTTAAATACATGCCACAGGAAAGTGGGTGCAGAACACCATAAATAAAATATCATAGATCTTCAACAGATAAAGAAGTCTTTACTCTTAAGTTATCATCAACAACCTCTTTAAGTTACAAACAAACACTACCTGACATCTAATGTTCTAAACACAACAGTAATACTACATACCAACTATCAGCCAACTCCAAAAGGCTATCATCTTCAACAAAAATCATTATAATTACTTCATGGGAATTGAGATGTCGCGTTTGTTTAAAATCCAATCACAACGAAAGTACATGCACCCCTCTAGCTTTAACTCATCAAAAGGGTGTATGGGAAATTGGTTTCATACTGGAGCATTGTTGGTACTTGAATCTTGATGCACTGAAACACCAATTACGTTGCCAAAGCATTTGATTCATGACAACATAGAGGGGGATTAGATTGAATAAAGACATGAAAACTAACTGAATTAGCAAGTACAATTATAAGGTGTGTTTTTTAAAATCAGTCTCGTTACATGGCATTAGGTTTTTAAAAGATGATCGAATTTGAAAAGCATATCTGACTAGCTGCACTTAAACCCTACCCAAATGACTCGAAACCTAATTCCGATCAACCCTGATTGGCTGATTCTGACCCGATACTATATTGTCTGAATTAGACTGGTCCAATAAATCTATAAGTGCAATTTGATGCCAAAACATACAACTATGTTTTAATATGTTGTTTTTTTCCGAATATTTACATGATTGCTTAATAATTTTAAATATTTTTTCAACCAAAAAAATAAATTTATTTTTTTATAAAAGTGATGCATTTTGATCAACCCGAAGTAGGTCCCCAACCATGTGGATAACACATCACAACATCCGTTTTGATTTGTAACCTAATGAACTCGAACTGAACTTAAACATGAGATAAACAAACCAGACTACCCTGAGTCATCCGATCCAATTAACAAATCTACATGTTTGATTTTTGATTAACCTAACCTAATTGACCCAATTAAAAAATCTACATGTTTGATTTCCGATTAACCTAAACCTAATTGTTGACTGTCTACTTGTCGTCAAAAGAGTTCAAACTCTTTCTACCAATACAAAGAATTCAACCTCAAATTCTTCGGAACTCTTGAAAAGTCTTACATCATGTTACAGGATTATACCCATGGATATATAGGATTATGTAAACCGGGTTTTATAACCGGTCTAGTCTAAATAAAAATATCCAGTTCATTTCAATTGTGGGCGTTGCCCTTCCCTGACTTTCATATATGTAGTCTCAGAGGCATTTTGCCATTTTTATCGAGAAATATAACAAACCATTTCCAAACCTCAATCTCTCTATGAATTCTTCCTTGAATTCTCAATCACTCTTTCAATCACCAGATCGTTCTTTCTCTTTCGTGTTCGATCTCTGATCAAGAGTACCCGAATCCAGGCTACTGGCTAGTCTCGTTTGGGATTATCGGTTCTTAGGTTTTCAATATCATTTTCCTGCATCAATGGTATCAGAGCCATCGGTTCTCCGACCTGCCTCAGTAGAGCCCACCATGGTCGACGAAGAACCCATCTACGTTAGCGTTGGAAGGAGCTTCAAGGAGATTCGCAAAAAAGTTGGTACCATCCCTGATCTGTAGAATTTCATCATCCGTAACTTCAACCTACCCTCCATTCAACTGATTGAGTGCTCAAATGGGGCTGTGGCCATCGCAAATTTATTTGATGGGGTTCCCGACTATGTAGAGAGCCAAGACCACGAGTCCTTTGATGAGATAAACAAGCTCCTTTGTTGGATCTCAGGTTCAATTGAGCTCCCGGAACGCTCAAGGTCAGTCGCCCCCAAGGTGTTCGATGAAAGTCTAGGAGCAATGGAAGAGAGCTCAGATCAGCAGGTTCATGACGAAATCAAGGCATCGCAAGCACATTTAGGTCAGATCTCTTCTAAGGTGGTCAATCTCAATGATATGTTGCAAGAAGATGATACGTTGACTGATGTGGAATTGAAAGTTGTTGGTACATTGACAATTGATGAGAAACTCGTTCAAACTGAGGAAAAAATGGAGCCTAAATTTAGTGCCCATCAAGTGTTCGACGAAATGCCGGGAACATTTGACAGCCCGGAAATGAAGTTGAAGGGTCAAATAGCAACGATAGTTGATGATGTGTTGCTTCTCATGGCCTCAGACAAAGGGAAGTTGAGTATGAAAACTTTGAAAGCAAGTGATCTTAATGACGCTAAAGCAATTTTAGGTGTTAAGAGTGAGCTCAATGATCTGATCATAGTGTTAACTGAGTTTCCTACACAAGGAAGGGTTATGATGGATCATATGAGAGTCATGTCTTTTGACCCTGGAGGGGATGATTTGAAGCATACCACTAGGACAGTTGCAAGCGCGGAATATATGGAATCACACCTAAATGAGCCACTTGTGTTGAATGGTGTGGAGCATGGGAAGCTGCTGACAACAAGCTCGAATGGAGAGAAAGGTAACTTGCAAGATTACGAGGTTGTTAATTTGAAGGCTGCTGAATTCTCTCCATCAGTGGATTATATGAGCACAATTGGTTTTGATCCGGGAGGACCGGGCCAATGGGTTAAATACATGGCTCGAGGTATTAGACAATTCGAGATTGAAGAGCTAATTTCTTTGTGGGGAATGAAGTTCGATCCAGGTGGGAATTGCTTCCTTCTGTTAGGTGATATTAACCTTTCACGTGAGCTGAATATTATGATTGCTTGCACGAGAATGTTCATTTTCGATCCGGGAGGACAACTATTACAGAAATTCAGGGAGCTCGTGCGAGTATTTTTGCAAGGTGATTTATGGATAATGAAGATTGAGGTGAGATTCACAGCTTCTGGTGAAGTTGTAGTTTGTTACCCTCCTCTTTCAAGGTTTGAGAACATTTGCAAGTTGATCTTCCAAAATATCTTTGAAATTGAGCTGCAAATTGTATTAGCTTCAGGTTGTAGTGCCCATTTTGTGGTTATTCTACTTCTGCTATTGCCTCAAATTTGCAATGCCACAAAGTGGACTACTTCGTTGGTACAAGCAGCTTATGAAAATGGGATGACACTTGCTATAGCTGGGCAAATGCAGTTTTACTTTGTGGATAGCAGTAGCACCGTGGGATATTTCAACAATTTGAAGATGCACAAGTACTATTTTACTGAGATTGCTTACCTCCAAGCTCACATACAGGTCATTAAGTCTTCATACTCTCATGCATGTATATATCATATGGGTTTTATGATTATTGATTGTGATTTGTTAAGTGGCATTGAGATTATGAGAATAATATATATGGGAGCAACGGATATGATATGGAGAGGATTTGGAATGTTCCTTGTGGTGGGCCCTGCTTTGGCCGAAGGAATTTTAGTGTCCATTGCTCATGATTGGCACACATCATCGCTACATGCATCCTCCAAGGCCGACTCTCAAGACACTCATTTGAAGGCAAGCAATATTATATTGATTATTGATCCCAGTGGTGATTCTTCAAAACTAACTACTGAAGTTCAGTGTGTAAAGTGCCAAGTATCTATGGAATTTTATGAGCTTCTCATAATCTACAAATGTTTGGCTACAAAGTCTTCTCATGCGAGTTCAGCTCATGCTACTTGGGTATATGGCTTGAGGAAGACTAGCAGTGTGACTTTCGTTTTCGACCCGGGTGGCGACTTCTCAAGACTAATCATGGTAGCTCAAATAGTAAAGTTTCAAATGCTTCTCAGAGCCTATTGTTGCTGCACTACTATGGTTGTCATCTGTCCACTTGTGCTCTCTTGCAAAGGCTGCTGTTCTATACTTCTCTCAAGAGCATTTTCATTGATCCTTGAGGACAAGGATCCTTTGAAGGAGGAAGTATTGTTACAGGATTATACACATGGATATATAGGATTATGTAAACCGGGTTTTATAACCGGTCTAGTCTAAATAAAAATATCCGGTTCATTTCAATTGTGGGCGTTGCCCTTCCCTGACTTTCATATATGTAGTCTCAGAGGCATTTTGCCATTTTTATCGAGAAATATAACAAACCATTTCTAAACCTCAATCTCTCTATGAATTCTTCCTTGAATTCTCAATCACTCTTTCAATCACCAGATCGTTCTTTCTCTTTCGTGTTCGATCTCTGATCAAGAGTACCCGAATCCAGGCTACTGGCTAGTCTCGTTTGGGATTATCGGTTCTTAGGTTTTCAATATCATTTTCTTGCATCACATCACTTGGGAACTAGACCGAGTATTTGTAATAGAAGTTGGTCACTAACTCACTATGAATAACCCCTTGTAGAGAAATAAACTTTTAAAACCATTTGATTTTAATACTTTTAAAACGCAAAGTAACCGTTTCGATTTCAAAATCCATTCCACAAGTTATCCGCCAAGGAAAACGTGACAAAAGCGTCGTTACTCACAAAATAGAGCGAGATCCTACTCAACCAAACCCAAATACAAGGTTTGACCTGAAATTTTCCTACCACGATACTGCTTAATCTACATCGATTGATTAGATTCACATGTTTTTAAGTTGGATTAGATTAATCGACTTGCAGAATCATCGATAAATAAATATTCAAACTGGCTTGGAAGGTTCTGCCACCAGATGAAATTAGTCTATAAATGGCAATATAAGTTGAGATCTAGTTTCGGTAGTAACCGTACAGCTTTGCACTACTTCAAGGATATGTAAATAATGCACAAGACACCAGCATCAGCATACCAAAGTAATATTAGCAAATATAACAGAACAGAAGCACACAAGTGAAGCCTGCAATTCACATTCACTCACAATAAACTCCCGAAAAGTCCGAAAAAAGACTACTTTATCCACACAACTCATTTCTATTCGAATCCGAAGTTTCATTCCTGTCAAACCGCAGCATAGCACAAGAGCCAAACTTAACAAGAAAATAACCCTCATAGAGAAGTTACCAAGTGAAGCAGTATTGGTTTTATCTTCGCCATTCCGTCTGGCCAGCCTTCCCTGGAAAGTTAAAACAACCAGGGCATAAGAAGATAGATAGACTCTGAAATAAACAGAATGGGCTAAGAAATAGGCAAGAGGACATCAGATTAGTTTTATATTTACCATCTTTTGCTTTGTCACTTCGGCTTCCACCTTTCCCACTACCATGGATGGGTTTCTGGGTCCTTGGTGATGATGAGCTCACTTTCCCATTTGTTGCAGATGGCAATGAATGACGTCGAGTTGCACTAATCTTTTCATTCCCGTCTTGGCTAAACCTAGGAGAGTTTTGTCCTTTAAGCTTTGCCTTGGCAGATTGAGTTGCTTGCATGTAGCTTGGCAACTTGGGAGTGTTTTGTGGGCCATCTTCAGCTTCCTGCTTTGCTGGAAATGAAGATCTTCTATTAGATTTCTGGTTCTCGTTCAGAAGGCTATCATCATTCGATTTCATCTCTTCCCCGTTTGGAATAGGGTCATCATTCGTATTCTTTTCATTGCCGTCAGCTGGTGGGGGTGACTCAACCATAACAGCATGATCACCATTTGAGATTTCAACCGTCTCGCTTGCAATTAAGTGCTCTTCAACATTAATCGCTTCAGCAGGTTGGGATATAACTACAGTTTCTTCAATAGTTACATCAACTTCCTTTGATGTTTCTACTCTAACTATCTCATTTGCCCCAGAAGAATCATGTTTTGCAGAGCTTAGCACTTTCTTAGCTGGATGCATCTCATTTGCCCCAGAAACATCATGCTTTGCAGAGTTTAAACCTTTCCCAGGCGGATTCGCCTCATTTGCCCCAGAAACATCATGTTTTGCAGAGCTTGAAATTTTACTCTGACTGAGTCTAGGCTTCTCAACTGCCTCAGTCTCACCATTGTTTCCCACGGCAGGGCTGTGAACCTTTCTCAAACTACGTTTAACCTTCTCCAGCTCATGCTGAGGGTTTTCTGGCTCTGCTGAGTGGCTCAAAGATTTCTTTTGGTTGCGCCTGGGATTTTCAGATTCAGAGTTTGAAGGCACAGAGGAATTACCATCAAAGCTTCCCCGAATTCTCCGTACACTGTGCTTAGGCCTACGTTGTTCAACTTCAGTAGTGTGTGACTGTTCTTGTTTTTTATGAGATTTTGATTCAGATGCTTTCTTTGGCTGAGGAGCGGGCTTCCACACATTGGAAGAAGACCATCTTTCTAGCCAGTTCAGAGCTGAGCTTGGATCTTCAGGATCATACTGGACTCGAAGTGGCGTCACTGTGATTTGTGCAGCAAGAAGCTTAACAAGAAACAAACAAACAACTTGTTATCACAGATGGAAATTTCAAAGAATAGACTCAATATTCCCAAAAAAGTGCGCCGGTAACTAAATTAGGATGAAGATGTTTAAAACGTACAAAGCAGGATGCATATATTGACATGTACCATGTGACATCCACAGCATCTACAGAACAGGTCTCTAAGCTACTATGTAATTCTACCTTAATTTTTATCGCCACAACTACTGGTAATAAGAAAAGCATATCTCAGGTCAATAATGCAGATAGGCTGTCTCATCATCGGAATTGCCTAAGGTAGCTCTTCACTTGGGAAATGAACCACAAATAGCACATCCAGAAACACAGAGGAAGGTGACTCTTGTCAAGATATATAGACCTTATATGCTAATTAAGAAGCTACAATAGGTAAAAGGAGAGGAAGACCTCACACACTAAGTGAAGACTGCATGTAGATAGCAAAAGCTGAGGTGTACAATGAAGTTATACCTCGAACACTTTTGTCTTCACTAACAGTGCTCACAAGTTTTAACAGAAAATCCCACGATTATGTCTTCAATTTACAGTCATGATAACACCTTGTAAGAAAGATGAAATAAAAGCATAATACAGAAAACTTACATTTCTAACAAACACATTTGTCGATGACATCATAATTTGAGAAGCCATATCCTCTGTGGTGGAACCATTCAGCTTGCCATGCTGAAGTTTAAAAATGGTAGCATCAGATTATGTAAAAAGAAATCATGTAAATGAATGCTAATGTCATGGTTTAGTAGGCCTCTTGGTACAAATGCCTAAAAGACCACCAAAATGATAACACATCATTCTCAACTAGTCTTCTATACTTCTTAACTCACTTCTTGTACATACTCTATAATGAAATATGTTGATTATAGTTCCCTTGCAAGATAAGCAGAAGTTTTTTCTTCTCTTGATTTAGGATTGAGGTCTGTGCATATAAAACTCAGAGTACACTACATCGCGCCACTTGCACAGTTATACTTCACAGCTTGATATCTAACAAATTGTTTTGTTGCTCGTTTTTCCAAGTGGATTAATTAGGCCATACATGCATTTCTTCTAAATGGTTACTTCTCTGTTACTCATCAGACTCAAAGATCAAGTAGAGAAATCGTGATTAACACTCAACAATGTAGGAGCTACCTGGGGCTTAATTAGAACACACACTTGCTGAACCTCAAGCCCAATATCTGAACCTCTAATCTTTGCCCCACGTGCAATTGCTTGCAACTTGATTATGCCCATCATACAATGCAGTGTTGAGACTGCTTGCCTTCGCACCAAGTGTCCACGAATAAGTGCTTGCAGCCTTATGATACCTTTGAGGGCCTTAAATGCCCGGCGAGCCTACACATGACAAGGCAGTAAAATAAGTTCTATTATCACCACTACACACAGAATCTTATTGTTAATACATCACTAGGAAGAATCAAAAAGCAAGAATTCAATAAAACACTTTGTATAATAAGGCAATGATAATACCAGGTAGCCCCTAAATGCAGCCTGTGCTTTAGTGGCAGCATTTTCTTCTTGAATTCTCTCAGTCTCATTATATGTAATGAGCTCTGAGCTAGGTTCCAAGTTAGAGCTCTGATTTTCAGAACCCTGTGCATCCTGTTGGATAACAGGAGTCTCCTTGCTCACAGATCTTGATATGTTTGCAACTATATCAGCTGTATTGGGCACATTGCTAGAAACAGATGGAGGACTCAGAACTGGAATGGCAGCTGCATTCTCACGAACAAGGTTTTCTTTCTGACTAGCAGAATTTTTTAGCTGAAATAAAGCATATTTCAAATGATTAGGACATTATGGGGGAGAAAAAGCTGAATTTGAACTTTCAAACATCAAGTGTACAGAAAAAGAAACAATATTACCTCTTTCCCTTTGGCATGGTTAGACTTTGAGGGTTTCTTCCCAAACAAAACAGTTTTGATCCACTTTCCTGGTGATTTGCCCATGATCGAGAAACTAAGATAAAAAATCAAACCTCCAGTGTCTGCATACGCCACATATTTACACATCATATTCATAGTGCCATGACCAAAATGCTACTTCTATCTGAAATATAACTTGCTCAATAACTGCATCCAATATCAAATGCTCACAAAACTCAATCAATTATCAATTAGGTGTTCATAAATATGCTGTGAAACATGTTTTTTTTTTTTTTCCTTTTGCTCACTAGATTTACAAACACAAAGGGCACAAGATACTCTCAGTGTATGTTAGTTCAAGGAATGCAAGGGATTTGATATTACCAAGAGCACACGTTTAATCCAAATAGAAAAAGGATATGCTAAAAAAAGAACAAGCAATAGACCCAGAGAAAAAAAAACAATAAAAAAGGATATGATACATTAGTTAAAACAAGATTTTGGACAAACCGAGGCTGAAGTAATTCAGCCAAGCACTAATCATTAATCTACATCAGACAAAGCCCATCTGTAAACTGTATGTTGCCAAGCACATACTAAATATGCATTATACAATTAAAACTTGTTGGATTATGGAAGATGATAGTAGCCAACTACAATTGAATGGTTTCCTGATGAGCTTAACCAAAGGAAAGAGCATTCAAGTAAAAAAACAATCAGCTACTATACCCTAATGAACTCAATCTTACGGACACCCATGCAGAAATAAGCATGCATTCACTTCAACATTGAAACTAGCAAAGACAGTGCTCATAGACACAGGCAACTTTCATACTTACTGCTCAAAGGGCCGGAAATCAAAAGGCCAAACAAGCATAGACATCCTATTTGATATGTGAACAACTAGTACATAGTGAAGATAATATACTTATTCTAAAAGCTAGTTCAGTTCAAGAGCAAAATAAATACAGGAACTTTTCTCCAGCTCCTTTCATCACTTGAGCCAGTTGTCTAGTCCAGACATAAGCTAGCAAAAACATAAAGAACTGAACTATAAGACATCAAATGACCATGCAAAAACATGGTTTACTTTCCATTCCACCCCTAACATAAGAAAAGGGAAACTAACCCACTAAGATCATATATACCAACCAAGAAAACACTTCAATTACCAAGAGCAAGAGAATCATAAATTATAAATAGGTTCTTTACAAAAGCAAAGCACAACTCCATCTGAGCCAACCATGTCCTGAATTTCGGAAGTTCAATGTCATTCACATTAGCTAGCTTAACATGACCCACACTGAGAAATACCTAACATGCAAAAGACCATGAATCCTCTTCCCCAACAGTTACAAAGTGTTACATAGAAGTATAGAACGGAGCTCGTAAATTGAGAGGGAGGAGCAAGCGCACAGAATATCAGTTCATAACTAAAGAAGCATTTCCATGTGCTAATCCGGATATAGTTGAACAAAAAGAGGAGAAATTACACTCAGATCTTCAACCTGATAGAAAAAACGGCCACAGGTAAAAACAAAGTTCTGAAGTTTTATGGAAGGCATTCGGAACGACAGATTCCATCCTCTATCGGAATCAAATCGGCAAAAAATAGCGATTCAGACTGAAAAGACAGTTTCCATATCAGTCATCGGAAGCCAAACAAAACAGGAAGAGATATCAAAACACAAAGATCTAAAACATCCCAAATTAGAAAGTAAAACACACAGCAGAGGTACAATTCCAAAAACCAAAAGAAGCCATGGCAGAAAACAGAGCAAACGGCGCAGATCTGAAACTTACCGAGCTCAAACCAGTCCTCTCCAACCCTAAATCTAGCACTCCTGTGCTCAGAGAAACAATGACGCCATAATTAAAAACGAAATCGAAAAAAAAACGAAGGACGACATCAAGAACAACGCATCACCAAACTGACATTAGAAAATGCTACAAAGTAGCAGGAAATAAGGCGAGTACCATGGGAGGAAGCTTGCAAATTAAGGGAGAAATATCTTCTGGTTCAATTTTCGTGTCTTGGCGTTTGCCCCTTTCTCTTTCTCTTTCTCTCTTTAGCAGCTCACAGCTCACTCTGCAAAGCTCTCAGTACTGAACCACCCCACTCGATAAAATAAAAATGCTTTTTTTTAATCCCGAATATATACACCAAGAAAAAAAAGGATGGTTAAATATTTTATTTTATTTCAAAAACTAGATAACAAGAAAGTTTCCTGTGAGACGAGATCAGTGTAGAGTGCGTGGAACCTACCAATTGTGATAAAGATGAAGAAATCGACGGCTGTGAGGGAACCGTTCAGTGTTGGTGCAGTTGCTTTGGGAACACGCGTACCTCAATCTGGAACAAACAATCCGGTCCGGCTTGAAAAGTAAATGGATCCGGTTCGGTCCAGGAGTGAAAAAGATACGGATGTCCTTATTTCAAGATTGTTCATCTAATAAGTTTCAACCTTTAAACAAATTTAATATAAGGCGTTCCTTTTTAAAATTGGGTTTGAAGAGTAAAATTTTTGAGGTGAAATTCAACTCGAAAATTACAAAATTAAATTGGATAATTGTGTGTGCAAAATGTTATAACTGAAATTGTATGAAATAATAACTAGATATGTATATTATATTATTACTTAATAGGTTTGACCAAAAAAAAAAATATTACTTATTAGGTTGATCCCGGTGAAAGCTTTTCTTATCCTATAAACTGAAAACGTGAACAAAATATATAAATTTGTGATCACCGGGATGAAATACATTAACAAAATCAATTTTTTTTTATGGATTGTATTAATACACATAATAATACAATTTCTCAATATCATGCGTTATGAACCAGATTACTACACACAACAAAATAATAACACAAAACCGATCACAAACATTGTTTTGAGTTCATGTATTTCTCTTTTTGGTTCACATATATATATATATATACTAAAATTTCAAGTATTTCTATTTCATGTTCACGATTTACAGTCTATAGGTTAAAAAGGAAAGTTTTCATTTGATTCAAACTAGACTTGTCAATCGGGTCGGGTCGGGCGGGTTTGGGTTGGGTAGTTCCGGGTTCGGGTTGAGATCGGGTTCGGGTCCATCTAGGTCGGGTCTTGATGGGTTATCGGGCGTGTTCGGGTTGGCCGGTGGGTCAATTTTTTTTTTGAAACTATATAAACTAAAAATTTGAAACTTTAAAGAAGACCACCAAGACATACATGTTAAATAGTGTGGTACTGAGATTGACAAAATTATGGATATGTATATATATACAAAATTCTGGATATATATATATACAAAATTCTGGATATATTATATGGCATGAGTAAAAATGAACTTCCTATCTTATTTTGAGTTTTTGTTATCAACTTCTTTTTTGTGAAAGAGGGGAACGCTACATCTAGAATTAGCCATGTACGACTCATAATAAAAACAATCAGTCAAACATCTAGATACATACAAGGGGGGTGATTTCAACTGGATCTTCGCTATTCATGAACGCAAGGGGGGCGTTAATGGCCTTCATGCTGATTCTCAGGTTTTCAATAGAATGGTGAGCAGGTTGAATTTGGTGGATTTGGGGTTTGCTGGTCCGGCTTTCACTTGGAGTAGACGTCTTTCCCCTTCTTCTGTGGTTCATAAGAGGCTCGACAGGGTTTTCATGAGCGTCCATGGGCGTACCTTCTGGCCTGAGGCTCGGGTCCGTCATCTCCCCAAGTTTTCCTCGGATCACTGCCCGGTTCTCCTTTGCCTTCACCCGAAGCTGAATTTCAAGAAGAATCGTCGGCCATTCCGTTTTGAAGCGGCTTGGCTTGCCCATCCTGGCTTTGATGAGAAGGTCAAGAGTAGTTGGAGGTCTTCCGTTGGGACCCCTAGGGCGTTATCCAGTCTGAAAGATGATCTCATTAAGTGGAATAAAGAGGTGTTTGGGAATATCCATCGTCGGAAGAAAGCGACGATTGAGAGACTCTCGTCGATTCAGCTTGATGTCTCCAAGGGGGATTCTCCTAATTTGTTGGCTGAAGAGGGCAGAGTGCTTGCTGAGTTGGATTTGATTCTTGAGCAGGAGGAGCTTCTTTGGTTCTAAAAGTCAAGAGAGTTATGGTTGAAATGCGGTGATCGTAATACGGCTTTTTTCCATACTTCGACCATTATCCGGAGACGGCGTAATCATGTTGATTGCCTTAAGGACGGTTCGGGGCAGTGGGTTGACGAGAAAGAGGCGCTGGAAAAACTTGCTACTGATTTTTTTCGTGCTCTGTACTCCGAGGAACCCGTTGATATTGGTGCGTTCCCGCAGCTTGGGGCCGGTTTCCCTTTGATAACTGATGATTGCTTGAACTCGTTGTGCTCGGAGGTGTCCCCAGAGGAGATTTGGAGTGCGCTGAAGAGCATGGGTTCCTTTAAGTCGCCTGGTATCGATGGATTCCAACCGGGCTTCTTCTAGAAGTGTTGGAGCGTTGTCAAGGAGTCTGTGATATCCTTTGTGAAAGATTTCTTTGCTTCCTCTCGGCTGCCGGAGGGTGTGAATGATACGCTTATTGTTTTACTGGCCAAGGTTGACAAGCCGGAAAGTTTATCCCAGTTCCGCCCGATAAGCCTCTGCAACGTCTTATACAAAATAGTGACGAAAGTCCTTACCAACAGGTTGCAACCCTTAATGTTGGATTTGATCGGACCGACTCAAGGCAGCTTTGTTTCGGGACGGTTAATTACGGACAATATTGTGGTCGTACAGGAGGTTGTTCACTCTATGAAGAGGAAGGCGGGTGCTAAAGGGTGGATGATTCTCAAACTCGACCTCGAGAAGGCGTATGATAGGCTGAATTGGAGTTTTATTAGGGACACTCTCCAGGTTGCCGGGTTTCCGAGTACTTGGATTGATTGGATAATGGCTTGTGTTTCAACACCGAAGATGCAGGTTCTTTGGAATGGCAAGCTCTCCGATCAGTTTGTTGCGTCTAGGGGGGTCCATCAAGGGGATCCGATTTCGCCCTACTTGTTTCTTTTGTGCATCGAGCGTCTTAGCCACATCATATTGCAGGCGGTTGAGGAAGGTTGCTGGAAACCGATTAACTTGACTCGAAGCGGGCCAGCTCTTTCCCATATCTTTTTTGCTGATGATATTTTATTGTTCGGAGAAGCTTCGGTTGCTCAAATAAGCGTCATCATGCACTGCCTTGACCTCTTTTGCAAAGCTTCAGGGCAGAGACTCAGCCCAAGTAAGTCTAAGATCTTTGTTTCCAAGAACGTCAACGGCAGGCTTCGTCGTCGGCTGGAAGAGATAAGCGGTTTTAAGGTGACGACTAATCTTGGCAACTACTTGGGGATGCCGGTTCTTCACAAGGCTGTTTCGGAATCCACTTTCGAGCATCTGCTGAATAAGTTCAGAACCAAGCTCTCGGGTTGGAGGGCGTGTACGCTTAACTTGGCGGCTAGAACAACGCTTGTCAAGTCGGTTTTAACCTCGCTCCCGGTGTACTCAATGCAATCTGCTCTCTTACCGGTTAGCGTATGCAATAAAATTGATAAGATCAATCGGGCCTTTATTTGGGGTAGTACGAGCGAAAGAAGATGGCTCCACAAGGTGGCTTGGGGGACAGTGGTGAAACCGAAGGAGTTTGGTGGTCTCGGTATTAGGTGCATGAGGGAGTTAAATTTGGCTCTTGTCGGGAAGCTCGGATGGAGATTTCTAATGGATGACGGGGCTGCGCTCTGGACGTCCATCCTTCGCAAGAAGTATGTGGATAGGGCTGCGGGGAACTCATCCGCTTGTTCCCATATTTGGAGATGTGTCAAGACGGGTATGCAGGAAGTTGTTCTCAAAGGATCGAGATGGCTTCTTCGTGATGGCTGCTCCATCAACTTCTGGAATGAATCTTGGCTCCTGAATGAGCCGCTGGCTTTTCATGCCATTGGAAATTGGTCGGAGGGCTCGACGTCAGTGACTATCCGGGACTACTGGATTGAGGGCTCGGGCTGGGATTGGGCGGAACTGTCATCGTTGCTTCCTAATAGTGTCCTGCTCAAGCTTGCTGCTTGTATGGTTCAGCCGATCGCGGATGGTAGCGAGGACGAGATCTGCTGGAATTTCTCGCCCGATGGTGTTTATTCGGTGTCGTCGGCTTATAACTTCCTTAGGGGGAACTTTGATAGAAGAGGTACGGATGCTGGCTTTTACCGACGCCTCTGGAGTTCCTCGGTTCCGGAGCGGGTTCGTAGTTTTTGCTGGTTGGCGAGTGTGGGAGGTGTCCTGTCGAACCAAGAAAGAGTAAGAAGGCATCTAGCGTTGAGGGCGGATTGTCCCCGCAACTGTGGCATCGAGGAGTCCTATACGCACTTGTTTCGGGATTGCAATCAGGTTAGTTCCATTTGGCTGTTTTTCAATGTCTCCCATATATTGCCTTCGTTTTTTCAAGACGAGTTCTCGAGCTGGATTCGTTCAAACATTGTGGAGTCGAAGCATGTTATGGGTGTGAGTTGGAACGTGATCTTCATGATGGGGCTGTGGTGGATATGGAAGTGGAGGAACGCCCGGATCTTTGGTGGTGAGGGTCCTCCGTCAAACCCAGCTCGCTATATCCTCGAGAAGGCCACCGAAGCGACTCGTCTTTGTGGGCACGGAGCTGCTGCGGGTTCAAGAGCTATTAGGACAGTTCGGGAGGTTGCCTGGAGTCGTCCAAGAGTCGACCAAATCAAGATAAATTCTGACGGTGCGGTGAGGAATGGCTTGGCCTCGGCGGGTGGCGTCCTTCGGGACTCGGAAGGTGAGTGGGTTAGTGGTTTCGTTCATAACATCGGGTCTTGTACCGCCCCAATGGCGGAGCTTTGGGGGGTGTATCACGGTTTGAGTTTGGCTTGGGATAGTGGCCATAGGGACGTTATCCTCGAGTCGGACTCCAAACTCGTAATACAATTCTTGAACTCCGGGGTGAGCCGAAACCACCCCCTTGCTAGCCTGGTAACTAGTTGCCAAGGCTTAATTAGTAGGAATTGGGCTATCCAATTCCGTCATGTGTACCGTGAGGCCAATTCGGTTGCGGATTGCCTTGCTTCTCTTGCGTTTAGTTTCCCTTTAGGTTTCCATGTATTGTCTGCCCCTCCCGAGGGGATTTCTTTACTGCTAAATAATGATGTAAGGGGTCGGGCTATCCCCCGCGTGATGACTACTTAGCCCTTTTCGTTATTAATAAAACGCTCCCTCGAGGAGCCGGAGAGTGCCGCCTCTCCTTCGACCAAAAAAAAGATACATACAAAAACATGCGAACTTATAAAAGTCCACAAACTGATTTAATTTACTACTTCTAGTCATTTGTATACTTCCAATTCAATCAAGAATGACATCTTTCGTAGTGGACACAAGCTTCACAAGTTAGAGATAATCAAAATGCAGCAAACAAGTTTACAAAAGAAAGAACTGAAATGCATCAAATATAAATACAACAACAATCCGCCATTTTCAAATTTTAGGAAAAATTTCAAAATAAATTTAGTGCCTAAAAATTTTATGACCCGTCGGGTTGGACCCGACTCTAACCTAAAAATTTCCGGATTTATCGGATCGGGTTTAAAATAGGTTTCGGATTTAAATTACCGGGTTAAAACCCTAAAATTTTTAACCGGATCGAGTCGAATTTACGTGTCGGATCAGGTTTTGACAGGTCTAATTCAAACCCTAGGTGTATAATTTTATAACCAAAGGTGCAGGGCAGTACAAGTGAGTTTACATGATCATATTCACGTAATTCAATGTGCAACGATTAGATAGCATGGTCTTAAAATGACATATTGTGCTCAAAAAAAAAAATGACATATCTTTTTCGGACGATTTGTTCTTAATTTGTATGATAATGCGTTCACTTTTATATAGGTTTTGGTTGAAGTAAGGACTACTCTTATGGTAAAGACTATTCCTTGTGGTAAGGAGTAATCTCAACCATTAGGTTTATCTTCTTATTATGTGATGGACGGTCCATATTTTAAAAAAGAATTAAATTTTCAGGAATATTTTTTTTACGAAAACGATATCATGTTCTTTTCTGAAAAATAACGTTAGAACATTTAAGTACGACATTTCAAATTTTTACACTAAAGAGCTCAATTTAATATACTAACAGTTCGATTTATAAATACTATGAGTTCAATATTCAATATTATATGGGTTCAACTTTTTTTAACTATTAGTTCAAGTTTTTGTTCTATGAGTTTAACTTTTATATCTTTTGAGTTCATTTTTTATACAGATCGATTTTCACAAAAATAAATTTATTTTATTTTAATATTTTATTAATTCAAAAATATTTTTTCCTACAAAATAACAACTGTAATACATAAATAAATACTAAAAAATAAAAAAATAAAAAATTTCTTCACAAAAACAATGATTATAACCCTGAAATGTGGTAGTTCAATTTTTACAACAAAATCAATTTATTATGTTAAAAGTTCAATTACGTGTACTAGAAGTTCAAATTTGTAATTTGTAATTTTGTATGGGTTCAATTTTTTGTACAATAAGTTGAACTTTTTTTTAGTGTTAGTTCAATTTCTATTACTATAAGTTCAATTTTTATTTTATTTGTTTTTTCCGAAAATGAAAATAAATCAAAGTTAATTTTAAAAAAAATATATTTTTTGAAAAATAAAAAAATAAAATAATATGGACCATCCGTTATAAGTTAAGGAGGTAAATCCAATCGATGGGATTACTCCTTACCGTAAGAGGTTGTCCTTACCATAAGAGTAGTCATCACCGGAACCTAACTATATATATATGTATATTTAAAAAAAAAAGGTAAGAATTCAAAATACAAACTAGTCCCATAGATCAAGAGACCGAGACAAAGCTCGGTAAACATAGAAGCCGACAAGAAAAACAAGCAATGGAACAACAAACAAAGGAACAACGAACAAAAAACAAAAACAAAACAAAAAACCTAAAGAAAAACAAGCAGCGACCACCAAGCCAAGATGCTAAAGACCTTGCGACATGGAAGGAGAAAGGCAATTCCGCGAGTTCACTTATATATCTTAGTGGAACACTGCAACCATTTGGTATCAAGCCAAACTCTCTAGAATATTAATCCATCTATTTTGATATATTTGATATTTTAACCTATTATATTTTTAAGGAAATGTATGAAGTTCTATAACTTTATGTACATATTATTCCAAATCTATCCTCGATCTATAAATTCCATAAAAGATTCTCTCCATAAACTATTAAACAACACAATTTATAGAATAATTGTTTTTTGGGGGGTAAAATAAGAAATAATTGATTTTTTTGCTAAAAAAAATAAAATGATTGATTTAGAGTTTCAAAAGTTAAAATAATTAAACAGGTGTAATTAAATAATTTTATAGGATTTCTTAATTTCATATAAAAATGCTAAAACATCAAATATATCAAAAACAAAGGTTGTGTTTCATATGATGAAGTTCTACTCTCCCGTTAAAAGACTAAGGCTCCGTTCGGATAGAGCGTTTTTACCTAGCTGAAGATGGAGATGGATGAAGACGCTGGTTGACAGTGGTATTCGGCAGCTAGCGGGAGACCGAGATGGAGCGTGTTGGGTAGCTGAAAATGGCCAATTTTCGCACCCTTGTACCCCCCAGATGGCAGATGAATTTGTAGCGTTCTGTCCGCTAGCTGGTCCTTATTTTCCACCAATGCCCTCGGTCCATTCTTGTTTGTGGTGAAGCCTACTTCCCCGAACCTCTCTATCGAAGGCGGTACGAGGCTAGCGGCGGCGACCTTCAAAACCCTAGATCCACTTCACCCAGCTCCTTCTTGTTCATAGTATCGAGGGTGACCTTCCTCGTCGTCCTTTCTTTTGCTTTGGTGAAGGCTTCCGTCGACGGCGTCGATGTAGATCCAGTTCTCTGGAAGTGGCGACCTTCGTCCTTGGAACCCTAGATCCACTTCTCCGTCGACGGCGCCGATGTAGAGGTGTTCGGAGGCTCGCACGGTGGCTTCAGTTGGAAAGGTGGAGCATGCCGCCGGGACCGACGAGGCTCTGGGAACACGAAATGGATCCAAATTGGGTTTCAATTTGCCAAATTTGAGTCACGTGTTACTCACGTGCTATAATAAAAAGATTTTTTTTTTCTAATGAATCGAAGGGTATTTACGTCCTTTTCCGTTAGCCATTTTGGGATTCAGCTAGTTATAATCTCGAACACTCACTGATTCCGCTACCTAATTCAGTCTCAGCTAGACACAAAAATCCAGCTGCCAGTTCCAGTCCCAGCTAGTCAGTACTCCCCAGTCTCAGCTTACACTACTCGTGCCAAACGGAGCCTAAATATAAAGTTGGGTGCCTAGTAGCTTACATTAAACTTGGTTTTAGAGCATCTTCAATTGTGATCGTCTAAGGTTCTTAAAACCACTAGAAAAAGGAAATTAAATTATTATCAGTAAATATTATAAATTAGTGATATTCTGTCAGAGGAAGTATATCAAACTCAACCCTAACATACAATGCCATGTGGAATTTGGAAAATTTGAAAAAGATTTAGAATTGAGACCTTATTAAAAAAAAGAGAGAAATTTTTAAAAGTAGATAAGAAATTTGACAACAAGTATAGTAAGACCGTTGTCAAAAAGTACTTTTTAAGAGAAAATATACATTTATTTTTCTCAAAATACATAAATGTAGTTATATTTTGCTATTTTAGAGGGAAAAAGTATACTTTTGAATAAAAAGTACTTTTTCACAACAAGTATAGCAAGGCCGTAGGATAAAAGTTCTTAAGCTAATGTAGAAGGGAAAAAAGCCCTAAAAAATGAAATCAGAAACTTGATCGAGGAGAAAGTTACCAGCTCTTATAGTCACACACTTGATTATAATTAAGATCATACATGATCAGAATACAATCATGCACACTCATTTGTACGCATAATTTCAGCATTTGTGAGTTTCTTACAAAATAATTTCTCGTAGTCGATTATTCTTTTTTTGGTCGACGTAGGCGATTGTTCTTGATAACACAGTCATTAGCATTTACCACCCCAGTCCCCACCAAACAAACCCAAGCCGTTCTATTGCTCTATACATAACTGTTTTGGGTGAAAAACGATGCTTGTTCAAACACCCTAGTTTGAGGTTACGATCGAGAGCTTTCGGACGTGAGAGATGATTGAATGCAAACTAGAAAGATAAGATCAAAGATTCGGCAAATAGGCTTTATTGATTGCTAATCAAATTCGAATTACAGTTGTGCGTATCTCGGATACCATATCTCCCTTGCTACAGAATAATCTATCTTATATCTAATGATCGGCGTCGTTGCGGATAGATCGTGGGTGAGCTGCTGGATCCCGAGATCTCCGGTCGGCTTCCAACGGCTCTCTATCGGCCATTTCTTCACTACCGGGCCTTTCGGAAAGTAGCTGCAACTGCCTTCGGCTCTGGACGGGCTGCCAACCCATGGGCCGCCCGATCATCTTGGGCTTCTCATAGTATGGGCCTATGTCAAGAGAAATCGGGGCCCAACAATACCCCTGAGAAGGTTATCGAGCCGGTGGCAAATTCAAAAAATTTCGTAGACGCGGCTGGGAACCTTCTCACCATTAGATGGCTAACACGTGTCGATGGGACGGTTTCCTGTGGAAACTGCTTCGAAAACCGGCGCTATCAAATCTCTTAATTGCAGACGCTTCCCCCTTCCATCATCATTTCGCTCTCTCTTTCCAATCTCTCCACGGAAATCCTCTCTCTCTCTCAAGCGAAAAACCTTTCGTCTCCTCCGATGGCTAGCCCCAATGGCTTTGTCTCGTCCAACTCCCTCACCACTCAAGACCAATATGCTTGTTCCATGACGCAAGAGGAGGTGGACGCCCTGGTGGCGGAAAGCGGCTTCCCTCCAGGAACCGAGGCGCTCAAGCCCGACACCGAACTCCTCGATTGGGTGAAGCAGGACTGGATCTGCTTTCTTGAGTTCCCGTTCACCATGGGCTTGAAGTTCCCCTTCCCCCGCCTGGTACAACTCTTTCTTGGCGATTTGAGGATTTCTCCGTCGCAGTTCATGCCCTCGGCGTGGAAGATCTTGACCACCATCCACGAGATGTGCTCTGCCCTGGACATCTCGTTCAGCATGAAAGATCTCGCCCATGCTTACGAGATCCGCACTCAGAGGCCGGGCCGCGTCACCCTTCAAGCCCACAATGCCAAGAACCCGCTGGTGTGGAAGCCGAAGGTGGACGCTCCGGGCTGGGCATCAAGGTTCTTCTTTGTCAACCGGAAATCGATGGGGGCCATGGGCGAGCAACTCAAGCCGATTCTTCTTGACCGCTGGAACGTGAATCGTAAGTATTCGCTCACCCATCTTCTGTTACTCTTTTAGGGTTTCGTGTTCTCGATCGCTGACTCTCCCTTTGAACAGTCCCTGCAGACAGGAACTTCGCCCCCACCATTTCCGAAGCTTGTGCTGCTCTCATGAACATCCCTCTGGAAGATCGCGTCCTCAACAATTTCCCTGACAAGAACACTCTGGCCGCTCGTCTGGCCGCGTCAGAATCCGAATTGGAGGACGACGTTCAAGTTGTCGCGACCCCTACCCCTGCTCCCGCTCCTGCCCTTCCGGCGCCTGGTAGGAGATTTCGTGCCCTACTTTTCGCTTTCTTTCTTTTCCTCGTACCCCTTTTCGCCCCTTTCAACCATAACCTCTCTGCTGACCTAATCGCAGTCTCCGACCTCTGGAGGCCCAACGCCAACTGTCTTCCATCAGCGGAGGAGGCGGTTCCCCGTCGCACGCGGGCCTCGGCGCAGAAACTGCCGATGCCTCCCTCTCCCAACGTCGAGACTCCACGGGCGACGCCGCTCAAGCGAGCCGCGGAAGTTCCGCTGTCCGTCCTGGAAGCCGGAGAGAAGGCTCAGAAAGAGGCCTGGGCGACGTTGAGGGGCGTGGTTACTACGGGGGTTAGGAAACGATTCTTGACGGGGAGTCTTGACGACGCGGTGAACGAAGGAGCTCTGTCGGCTCTTAAGGTAAACTCCCAACTTGCTCGTTTTGACCTTATTAACTGTCGGCTCTTTCTTACTTCCTACGTCCGTTCCCAGATGGCTCAGGGGATGGTGGTTGTGCTTGAAAAGATTAAGGAGGAGAGGGAGTTTGTGTCCCGGCGGGAGGGTCAACTCAGCGCGGCGGTAGACGAGTCCAAGGCAATAGTGGAGAAGGTGGAGAAGCTTTCGGTGGACCAGGGTCGTCGTCTGGCGGAGGCAAAGGCGCGGGTGGCGGCGCTCGAGGAAGAGATCAAGGCGTCCGGGGAAGAGGCGTGGGGTATCGCGGCCTATTATTCTCTAAAGGCTCGGGTGGAGGTGCTGGAGAGGCTACCGGCGGAGTCCCGGGGCGCCTGGAGCCTGGAGGCGGAGACTGGGAGGCTAGCAACCAACTTTCCAGCCGGCCAGCTGATGTCTCTCATTTTAGTAGTGTTTTATATGTCATTTTCCTTTGTAAATATGTGTCTTTCTTCCCTTTTCTTGTGTGTTTTGTCCCTTTTTAGCTTAGTTCCCGTATTCTATGAGATTCGGAGACTATGCGCGTTTTGTGTGTTTTATAGGCATTTCGGAGCAAGAATCATGGAGTTTGGAGCATGGCATGATGGAGGAATTCAAGGATGGAAAAGGATCCAAAATGGAGCTAACAATGCATGGAAAGAAGCCTCAAGTGAAGACGAAGAGAATGGCGAAAGAATCGAGTCAATCGGAGCTAAAACGAGAGAGAACGGAGCAAAACAAGCTGAAAAGTGCCTTAGGACCGAGGTACCCAGCATGTCGGGCCCGAGGTTCAATGGTGGCCCGAGGTGGTGGACCGAGGTGTGCAAGTCGGGCCCGAGGTCTCTGAAACGTATACTCTTGGACCGAGGTTGAAGCAAGTCGGGCCCGAGGTCCCTGAAACGAATGCCTTTTGACCGAGGTTGAAGCAAGTCGGGCCCGAGGTTCTCCGTATCGATCCATGTCGGTCGTGGCTCCGGATTCCTTTCTTTTTGGGATTTTCTTGTTAATTCCCAAAATTATATTTGCTTCCTTGGAGATCAAGGAGTTCTAGAAGCCTTGGGGATCAAGGAGTTCTAGAAGCCTTGGAGGCCAAGGACTTGCCTTGGAGCCCAAGGAGTTTAGAGGGGTAATCTAGTCTTTGTAATAAGGGGAAAAATCTCTATTTAAAGCCTTGTAATCTCTCATTTTGGATGAACAACTTTGGGGAGAGAATTGAGAGTGAGGTTTGAGAGTAGAAGGAAGAAGGGGGTGGACTCTTCTCCAAGGGAGGGAAAGAACCCAAGATCTAGAGGAGGATTTGGGTGAATTCCTTTCCTTGGAGAGGAAAGAAACCCTTAAGCTTGGAGCGGGAGTAGAGATTGTAAGGATTCCTCTTTCTTTGTTTAATTGAAGTTTGTTTTGGCTTTGATTTTGTGTTTGAATCGTTGATAGTAGATTTACTTGCATGAATCATGATTTGCTTATGGTCTTTGATGATTGCTAGTTTGAAATCCATGATTAGCGAGTAGATAGCTTGATCTTAGGGTAGGGGGCGTAAACCCCAACTCAATTGCATGTGCTTGAACCAATTTCATGAATTGATTGCCTTGATCCATGTCTATTTACCCTATGATTCTTAGATTGACAACCTAGGAGTAGGAGTAGATAGAGAGTCAATTGGCTTGAATGAATGCGAAAGCCTAGTTCCTTGTGATTAATGGCATGATTTGATTGGATTTGTTGATCTATGTCTAAGGCGAAAGTCTCTAGTTCATTGGTCTATATGATAGCATGTGAAGTTGATGTTGGCATGAACCCCTAGCCCTAGGATCTCCTTAGCCTAGCTTGTTTCTTCCTTTTGCATTGATTGTTGAGTCGTGCCCAAGTCCCCTAGCCTCGAGCCCGACTTTGTGTGTGCCTAGCTACCTCGGTCCCGAGATTGACAACTTCGGTCCCAAGTTGCTTCGCGTGTCTTCTCTCTCCGTTGTGTTTGTGTTAGACAATCAACCGTTCAAACGCGCATGAAATAATTCCCTGTGATCGACCTCGACCACCGTACTACAACGGGGTCGTGATACAAATATTTTTTGTTGATTGACCCGGGGCCCTATCCTTAGAATTGGTATAGCACATCGGGCCTGTCATCACCAGCCGCTTCCTGGCGCGAGATTCTTTGACAAGGGCCCCCAGGGGTCGGACACCGAAGACAACGCTCCGGTGCCTATGGAGACCACCTCCTTCGCCCCCTCCAACACTTCTGCTGTTGCGACCGTTACCGCCACCAATGCTACCGCTGCTTCCTCTGCTACTCCAATGACCGTGGCTTCCATCCCTGCCATTGGTGAATCCTCCCATGCTCCAGAGACACCGATCGACCAAGAGCCTGGTGAGTCTTCTGCTTGATCTTCCAATGACAAGTTTCTTCCGCCCTGCGTGGCGTTTGTTCATAACTTTCTCTGGCCGGTAGTGGCCTTAAGACTTTTAGCCCTTCGGGGCGAATTGCATGGTTTTACCGACCCTTCGAGGTCGAGGTACTTCTAGCCCTTCGGGGCGTATTTGACTTGTTTTGCCCGGCCCGTCGTGGCCCGTTTAATGGCAGTTTCTGCCCCTTCGAGGGTTGTTTCCTTTATTTGCTTGTTTGTACGTCTGGATGCCGTTTTGATGATTTCTAGGCGTTGTTTTTAGGAAGGACGCTCTGCAGTAGCGTCGTGATTTAGAGGTCGGGCGTGTGCGCGGCCCGCTTAGGCTAGTAGCTAGAAGCTTAGCGTCACTTAGCACGTACTCGATTCGCTAGGGACTTAGCGTTTCGTCAGGTGGTTTCGGGGGTCTCGGCCGGTAACTGGCGATTAGTTGGTAGATCGTGCGTTGCCAAAAAGACTTAGAATCGTAGTATGCAAAATGCTATTCATAATGTGAAGGGGATTGACACAAACAATCGGAATAGTAATCATGCCGCGGGAGTCATGCGAAATGCACCAAGTATTCAAACAATCATTCATGTATTACAAACTGGTCCCGCAACCGGGGAAAATGTCAATCAAAACCAAACGATATCCTCAAATGTCATGCAGAAACTAAACAATATCATCAGATATCATGCAGAAACCAAACAATATCATCAAAAGTCATGCGAAAACAAAACAATATCATCAAAAGTCATGCGAAAACCAAGCACACAAGATCAGATCGCGAAGGGAATCAAAAGTAATACTGCCGAAGGTGGGTAACATTCCAGCTTCGGGGGACTTCTCGGCCGTCGGGGTCGCGGAGCTGGTACGCCCCCTGGCCGGCGATGCCCGAAATCTGGTAGGGCCCCTCCTAGGATGGAGCCAGCTTTCCGGCGCTCTGGTCTTTGGTATTCTGGAAGACTTTCTAGAGGACCCGGTCTCCTTCTTGGAAAGTCCTTACTCTCACGTTCCTGTTATAACTCCTGGTGACCTGTTGCTGGTGGCGCACCATTCGACACCAAGCCTGCTCTCGAACTTCGGTGGCCATATCGAGGTTTCGAGCGAGCTCGACGGCGTTCTGCTCGCTGGTGAGTAAACCGTATCTAGCTGTGGGGACCAGGATTTCCGTGGGGATGACCGCTTCACATCTGTGAACCAAGGAAAAGGGGCTTCGGCCCGTGGAGGTTTTCGAAGTCGTGCGGTCCGCCCAAAGGACATATGGTAGCTCGTCCGCCCATCGGCCCCCGATCTGCACTAGTCGCTTCTTGAGATTGTTGACAAGGATCTTGTTGCTCGACTCTGCTTGCCCGTTGGCCTGGGGGTATCGGGGTGTTGACATGACTAAGTCAATATTCCACCCCTTGCAGAAGTCGCGGGTTTTCTTGCTAATGAATTGCGATCCATTGTCACACACGATCTCAGCGGGGACCCCATACCTGCTCAGAATATTCTTCTTAAGGAAGGCTATCACCTGTTTATCTTTAATTTCCTTGTATGCCTCCGCTTCGATCCACTTAGAGAAGTAATCGATTAGAGCCAGGAAATACACTCTCTGCCCAGACGACGGTGGGAGCTTCCCAACAATATCCATGCCCCATCTCATGAAAGGCCACGGAGTAAGCGTCGGATGTAGAGGCTCGGGCGGTTGGTGTGAGGTAGTCGCGTGCCGCAGGCAGGCGTCACACCGTTTGGCATATTCGATGGCATCTTTCTTCAGCGTCGGCCAATACCAGCCGTAGCCTAGGACTTTGCTTGCCAGGCTTCTGCCACCTGTGTGGTTACCGCATTCTCCTTCATGGATGTCCTTCAATATTTTAATGGTCTCAGCTTGAGTTGGGCATCTCTGAAGGATCCCGCTGGTGGACTTGTGGAACAGGGTGCCCTCTATGACCGTGAATCTGGCCGCCTTGATTTTGAGGGCCCGTGCTTCCGCTTTGTCCTCGGGTAGAATTCCATCCACAAGCCAGGAGAGGTAAGGTTTCATCCAAGACTCTTCGGAGTCGCGTGAGGGCAGGGGTTCCTCTTGGGATGGTTCTCGTGTTTCCCCGGTGGCGACATCGGCGAGGGTCAAGACGGGCTTCGGGCATTCTTCGGTGGTAGCTAAGGATATGGTAGGTTGAGTAATGTGCAGCAGGGGTATAGCTCGGAATTTTTTATGGTCGATGGAGGAGGCCAGGTTGGCTAGTGCATCCGCCTGAGTGTTATGTTCCCTGGGTACTTGCTCGAAGGTAATGTCCTCAAACTGCCGACTCAGGGCGCGGACTACCTCGAGATAAGCGGCCATCCGGCTGTCTTTGGCTGCATATTCTCTAGAAATTTGGTTTACCACCGGCAGCGAGTCACATTTGACACTCAGTCTCTGGATACAGAGATCTCGTGCTAGCACTAAGCCGAACACCAAGGCTTCGTATTCGGCCTCGTTGTTGGTGGCTTCGAACTCGCACCGGACTGCTTGAGCTATACTATCCCCCCTGGACGAGTTCAGTACGACCCCTATGCCCGCTCCCCTGACGTTCGACGCTCCGTCGGTGGGCAAAGTCCACTCCGGATAGTCGTCTCTGGCGACTGTGGCCACGATCTGATCCGGAGCCGGGCTTTCTAGGGTGGGACTGAAGTCGGCCACAAAATCGGCCAGTGCTTGTGACTTTATCACCGTCCGAGGCTCATAGATGATGTCGAAGCCGCTTAAGTGTATTGCCCACTTGACCATTCTGCCGGTTATCTCAAGCTTGTGCATCACAGTTTTCATCGGGTAGTTGGTTTGAACGGCGATGGTGTGCAACTCGAAATACGGCCTTAGCTTTTGTGAGCACATGACTAGGGCCAGCACCAATTTTTCCAGCGGGGAGTAGCGACTTTCAGCGGATAGCAAGGTCTTGCTCATGAAGTACACCGGTAGCTGTTGGCCTTCTTCTTCTCTAACCAGGAGGCCGCTGACGGCGCTTTCTGTTACCGAAAGGTACAGCTTCAAGATTTCTCCGGCTTTTGGCTTCGAGAGGAGCAAGGGATTGGCAAAGTAAGCTTTTAGCTCTTGGAATGCTTCTTCATGCCTTGGTTCCCAGACGAAACTCTTATTCTTTTTCAAGACTTCGTAGAACAAGCGGCACCTTTCCGCCGATCTGGAGATGAACCTATTCAAGGCCGCGATCTTGCCGGTCAGTCGCTGGACGTCCTTGACGCATCGGGTGGATCTTAACTTGGCGATGGCCTGCACTTGCTCTGGACTTGCCTCGATCCCCCTTTGCATGACCATGTAGCCTAGGAACTTCCCTGACCTTACCCCGAATGTGCACTTCGCGGGATTGAGTTTCACGCCGTATTGATCCAAGATGGCGAAAACTTCTGCCAGGTGGGCGATGTGGTCTGGGGCATGCTTGCTTTTGACGAGCATGTCGTCGATGTAGACTTCCATCGTTCTCCCGATCTGGTTTTGGAACATTCGGTTCACCAGCCGCTGGTAGGTGGCGCCAGCGTTCCGGAGTCCGAAAGGCATGACCTTGTAGCAATACGTCCCCTGGGTGGTGATGAATGATCGGTCCGGGTATGGGGGTCGGATGATATCAAAATCTAAATTTATAAACCGAACCTCTATTGTAGTAAGAGAGGTAGGGTGTCGAACACACGGGAGTTCGTGCGTTGAGAGTACCCGAAAGACTAAAAAGAGATAAAAGAAAGGCAAAACGAGGACAAACAAGAGAAATCACCTCGGACCGACACAGGTCACTTCGGTCCGAGGGTGGATCGAGGTCAGATTGGCCGGGACCGACTTACACGACGTCGGGCCCGAGGTATTGGGAAACTCGGTCTTGCTCAAATAGTAGATCGGTCTTGGGTTTTTGGGTTCCTTCCCTAACTAGACTTGGGTAATTCCACCCCAACTCAGCCAATAAGTGTTGATCCTCGTGAGATCGAGGTTGCTAGCCTTCGATCCCTCCACTCTACACTTCGACCCAAGGGAGTTTTCACTCTCCTTCGATGCTAGGTCTAGTGATGGGTTAGAGATCACTTTCGCTTACTCTTACCAATCACAAGCCCTAGATCCCTTGTTTCCACAAGAGAATTGAAGCTCAATGTAGAGAGGATTCCTAGATCAAGCACTCAACGCTATGGAATTGGGGTTTCCTACCCAATCCTAGCTAGGGGTTTCCCCCATAGCCCAAGACTATGGAATCTACTCCATCAAGTAAGAGTAAAAAGCAATCAAATGGAAAAACAAGCAAATCTCAATCATCAATCTCAAATCAAACTCAAATTGCATTCAAATCCAAAGGGGTTCATAAGATCCAAGTCTTAATTCTACTAAAACCAAAGCAAATCAAGTACAAACTCACTAATCTCCTCTCTAGCTCCACCGATTTCCTCCTCTTCTCCTCCTCCTTTCTTCTCCTTGCTCTCCAAGTCTTCCTTGAGCCTTTGAGAGTGATTTTTGGTGTGTGTGTGTGTGTGTGTGTTCATTTTCAAGCCTAAACACATGATGAGTGATACACATTTTCATGTCCCTAAAGTGAGGCTTTGTTGCATTAGACTATATTCCTTGAACACTTGATCATGTGTGATGATGTAATCTTGCTAGCATATCTATCGCTTGTGCTTACTTGTGTTTTTCATATGAGGCTTTACTTGAAGATTATGCTTCGGTCTTGCTTACATTGTTATTGCTTGAGGACAAGCAAGTTTAAGTATGGGGTATTCTGATGTCTCTCATTTTGGTAGTGTTTTATAGGTCATTTTCCTTTGTAAATGTGTGTCTTTCATTCCTTTTCTTGTGTGTTTTGTCCCTTTTTAGCTTAGATTCCGATTTTCTATGAGATTCGGAGACTATGCGCGTTTTGTGTGTTTTGTAGGCATTTCGGAGCGAAAATCATGGAGATTGGAGCATGGCATCATGGAGGAATTCAAGTATGAAAAAAAAAGAGCCAAAATGGAGCTAACGATGCATGGAAAGAAGCCTCAAGTGAAGACGAAGAGAATGGCGAAAGAATCGAGTCAATCGGAGCTAAAACGAGAGAGAACGGAGCGAAACAAGCTGAAAAATGCCTTAGGCCCGAGGTACCCAGCATGTCGGGCCCGAGGTACCATGGTGGCCCGAGGTGGTGGTCCGAGGTGTGGCAAGTCGGGCCCGAGGTTCATGAAAGACATGCCATTGGACCGAAGTTGAAGCAAGTCGGGCCCGAGGTTCTCCGTGTCGATCCATGTCGGTCGTGGCTCCAGATTCCTTTCTTTTTGGGATTTTTTGTTAATTCCCAAAACTATATTTGCTTCCTTGGAGGTCAAGGAGTCTAGAAGCCTTGGGGATCAAGGAGTTCTAGAAGCCTTGGAGGTCAAGGACAAGCCTTGGAGCCTAAGGAGTTTAGAGGGGTAGTCTAGTCTTTGTAGTAGGGGGAATAATCTCTATTTAAGCCCTTGTAATCTCTCATTATTAATCAATCCATCATCACGTACACTTTGGAGAGAGAGTAGAGAGGGACGTTTGAGAGGGTAGAAGAAAGAAGGGGGTGGACTCTTCTCCAAGGGAGGTAAAGAACCCAAGATCTAGAGGAGGATTTGGGTGAATTCCTTTCCTTGGAGGGGAAAGAAACCCTTAGGCTTGGAGCGGGAGTAGAGATTGTAAGAAGTCTTCTTCCTAGTTTAATTCAAGTTTGCTTTGGCTTTGATTTTGAGTTTGTGTTGTTGATTGTGGATTTGACTTGCATGAATCATGATTTATCTTTGGTCTTTGATGAATGTTAGTTTGAATTCCATGATTAGCGAGTAGATAGCTTGATCTTAGGCTATGGGGGAAACCTCTAGCTAGGTTGGGTTTGAACCCTCAATTCCATAAGCCTTGAGTGCTTGATCTATGAATCCTCTCTACATTGAGCTTCAATTCTCTTGTGGAAACAAGGGACCTAGGGCTTGTGATTGGTAAGAGTAAGCGAAAGTGATCTCTAGCCCATCACTAGACCTAGCATCGAAGGAGAGTGAAAACTCCCTTAGGTCGAAGTGTAGAGTGGAGGGATCGAAGGCTAACAACCTCGATCTCACAAGGATCATCACTTATTGCTTGAATTGGGGTGGAATTATCCATATCTAGCTAGAGAAGGAACCCAAGGCCCGAGATCCCCTTAGCCTAGCTTGTTTCTTCCTTTTTATTGATTGTTGTGTCGAGCCCGAGTCCCCTAGCCTCGAGCCCGACTTTGTTTGTGCCTAGCTACCTCGGTCCCGAGATTGACAACCTCGGTCCCGAGTTGCTTCGTGTCTTCTCTCCCCATTGTGTTTGTGTTAGACAATCAACCGTTCAAACGCGCATGAAATAATTCCATGTGATCGACCTCGACCACCGTACTACAACGGGGTCGTGATACAAATATTTTTTGTTGATTGACCCGGGGCCCTATCCTTAGAATTGGTATAGCACATCGGGCTTGTCATCAGAATGGGTGTTTGCTCATAGAAACCCGGAGGTCGGTATGGTGGTGGTTAGGCCCTTGGCTCGTTTTGGTTGAAGTTGTTGTTGTAGCCACTAGCTTGGCCTTGGTTCCACCTTCCTCCATTGTTGAAATTGGCTCTTCCTCCGAAATTCCTTTGAACATAGTGAGCCTCCTCAATTTGCTCGGCCAATCGAACTTGGCACTCATTTGGGCACTCTTGGGCTCCATGCTTCAAAGAACCACACTCTTCACAAGCTCTTGTGTTTTGTTGGAGATGACCCATTTTCCTACTCATCTTGTTCAACTCATCCTCCAAGAATTGGATCTTCACATCTTTGTCCACCTCTTCACTTTTTGGATCGTAGAGCCTCTTTGCACCGTCTCCATGGACTCTTACCTCCTTGTTCACTTGATTTACTCCATACATGGCTTCATAATCGCAGAGCTTGTCTAGCAACTCCCACGCTTGCTCCGGAGGCAAATCAATGAACCCAGAATCGGTATGAAGGTTCAATTTATCCTTGGTGGCGGGGTTGATTCCTTGGAAGAAAATGTCTTGAAGGACATAAGGTTGTTGCCCATGCGTTGGACATGCCCTCAACATCTCTTTGAACCGATCCCAAGCCTCGAAAAGTGGCTCGTGGGCTCCTTGTTGAAAGCTTGCTATCTTCCTTCTAAGCTCCGTCGTCTTGGTGGGCGGGAAGAACTTCATCAAGAACGCTTCATTGAGAGCCCTCCATGATGTGATTGAACGAGGTGCTTGGCTCTCCAACCAATGCAAGGCTTTGCCTCTCAAAGACCACTTGAAGGCTTTGAGTAGCACGTACTCAAGTGTCTCATCATCCGTCGAGATGGTCTCGCATAGGTCCTTGAATTGCTTCACATGCTCGATCGAGCACTCATTCGGTCTCCCTTGGAATTGCTCTCTCTTGATGAGTGAGATAAATTGAGTTTTGATCTCAAAATTCTTTCACACCTCCAGCAAGACGATGGCCGGTTCCGGCACCTTCAACTCCGGATGCATGTATTGTCTAGCATTCCGGGGTTGGGTGTTGATTTGAGCCTCCAATCTCATCCTTTGCTCCCGCTCTCTCCGGGCCTCGGCATCTCGGTTCGCCATTTCAAGTTGCATTCGAGCCATGTCGGCTCTCATCCTTTCAACCTCCTCATCACGGGCTTGGTCCGCCATCCTCTTCTTCTTTCGGGCTTGCTTTAGAATACTCTCCGGGTCAGACACAAAATCGAGCTCAAATGTTCCTCGGACGGAACGAGCTCGCATACACCTACAAACAAAGACACAAACAAAACCGAATCAAAACAAACAAGGGGCTTGGGCTAGTCCCTCACCCAAATCACTACCAAAGTAAAGACTCCACAAAAGATGGGTACCTCAAACAAGTAGAACTCCCCGGCAACGGCGCCAAAATTCTGATCGGTCCGGGTATGGGGGTCGGATGATATCAAAATATAAATTTATAAACCGAACCTCTATGTCGTCTTCTCTTGATCGCCTTCCTCCATCTTGATCTGATTGTACCCACTGAAGGCGTCCATGAAAGTGAGGAGTTCGTGGCCGGCCGTGGCAACGACCATGGAGTCGATGTGCGGTAGTGGGAAGGAGTCTTTTGGGCATGCTTTGTTCAGATCGGTGAAGTCTACGCAGACTCTCCACTTCCCGTTTTTCTTTGGGACTACCACCACGTTTGCCAGCCACTCCGGGTACTTGACCTCCTTGATTTTTCCCGTTTCTAACAGTTTCTTCACTTCATCGTCCACCACCCGGTTTCTCTCTGGCGCGAACTTCCGTCTCTTCTGCCGCATCGGGGGGTGTGTGGGGTCCACGTTCAACTTGTGGGTTATGACCGAAGGGTCAATCCCCACCATGTCGGCGTGGGGACCAAGCGAAGGATTCTGTATGTTGCCTCAGGAAAGTTAGGATTGCTGATCGTGTTTCTGGCTTCAGGTCAGAGCCGAGTCGGATGGTTTGGCCAGGGTTGGCCGGGTCTAAGGCCACCTCTTCCACTTCTTCTTCAAGTGTACTAGCTTTGGTGTGGACAGAGGGGGCCTCCTTGTAGCGATCACGGGCCAGCCGCTGGTCGCCCTTGATCTCTTGCACCCCCCAAGGGGTGGGAAATTTGAGTGTCTGATGGTAGGTGGAGGCGACCGCCTTCATTTCGTGTATCCAGGGTCTCCCCATGATGACGTTATAGCACGACGGGCACTCCATGACGGCGAAGCGGACCTGAGCATTGACCCCTTTGGCATAAGTGGGAAGCACGATGTCCCCTAGGGTGTGCTTCACTTCTCCACTGAAGCCTACCAAAGGGACGGGCTTTCTGTCGAGATCACTTTCGGACAAGCCCATGCCCTTCAAGGCGTCTAGAGTCATCAAATTAGTGGAGCTTCCGGTGTCGACGAGCACTCTCTTCATCATGACGTTGCCAATATGGAGGGATATTACGAGTCCGTCGTGATGGGGTCCGACCAATCCCCCCATGACGGCGTCGTCAAAAGTAATGGGTGCATTTGCCCAGGCCTTATCGGGGTGGCTAGGCCCGGCCGTTTTTTCAAAATTATCTTCTCGTGCCCGACGCTTGGCCGCGGAATAGGTGAGGCCGCAGACATCCGACCCCCCCGAGATGACGTTGACTAGCCGGTCGTGGGGAGGGGACGGAGGTTTGGCCGAACCTGGCTCGGGTACCCCCGGTAACCCTCATGGGATCCGGGCGTTAGGGGCTACCTTCGAGATCAGGTCGCGGGCTATCAGGAAGGCTATCTCCCTTCTCAGGATACTACAGTCATTGGTGAGGTGGCCCGGGCGGTCGTGGAAGTGGCACCACTTTTTTGCAGTGGCCTCCGTCTTATTACAATCTATCTTCCGGGGCCAACGGATTAGCTTTCCGAGTCTGCTCAGGTTTCTGACTAGCTCAGCAGGGGATAGTCCTAATTGGAGCTTGTCCAGCGGTGGCGGGTCAGGCTTATCTCTACTGGCGTCTGCCGCTTCTGGCGCTGCCACGTTCACCGAGGGTGGCGCGTGATAAGGTTGAGCCCGACGTTCTCGCCGATTATCGTGTTGGGTCTTCTTTTCGACGCGATCCTAGACCATGACACGGGAGCGCAGCCGGCGGTCTTCTTCCAACCGAATGTGAGCCAGGGCTTTAGACTGAACGTCCTCGAACGTGTAGCATAGGAACTTCGTGAGCTCGGCGTATAGATCACGTCCGGTAGGACCCCCTGCCTGAATGCTTCTATGGCCGTCTCGGCGTCGCATAGGGGAATGTTCACTTTCTCCCGATTGAACCGATCCAGAAAGTCGCGGGTCGGTTCATTGGCCTCTTGCCGGATTCGGTAAAGATCGCTAGAGCGCTTTTCAAACTTGCGGCTACTGGCGAATTGCGCTCTAAACGAGTCTACCAAGTGAGCAAAGGAGGTGATACTCCCTTTCGGAAGGCTCACGAACCACTTCAAGGCGGGACCGCTGAGGGTCGTTGCGAACCCTTTGGCCATCAAGGGTTCCTTTGAGTGTGAAGGGATAGAGCTGGTCATCATCCGCTGCTTGTAGACCGCGACGTGGTCGTCGGGGTTGGCGGTGCCGTCATAGGGAGTCATCGTGGGGACAGTGAACTTCTTAGGGATAGGCTCTTGGGCGATGCGGGGCACGAACGGGGACTCGTCGTACCCGTCGTAGGATTCCTTCTCTAGAGGCTTGGGCATGCCAGGGATACGGGCGATTTGCTCCGCGAAAGCCTTTAGGTGCTCTTGGACCTCGCGACGCACGGTGTCTCCTACGCTCAGCGGGCGTCTCCTCTCAGGGTCCTCCTCTTCTTCGTCATCGTCCCATGCGAACTGAGGACGTGGAGTGCGGGGAGTAGGCTCAGACCGCAGGGGATTAGATGGCTGCTGGGGGGCCGAGGGCTGCCAATTCGTTGGCGTCTGGATCGGCGGCACCCCGGGGAGGGTAGCCGCAGGAGTGACCCGGTCACCGTTATCCCCACCCTGGGGCCCCCGCGAGGAGCCTTCGCCACCGTTAAGATTGAGGTTGATGGCTATCCCTTCGGCCTCGCGATTCAGCCGCGGGCGCGAGCCACGCACGGCGGTCGTCTGGAGTTGAGCACGCAGTCAGTTGTTCTCGCTGGCGATACGAGAATTCTCCTCCAGCATCCGAGAGTTCTCGGTGGCGATGCGACCTACAGTAGCTTGGAAGCTGTCGCGCTGGTCTTGCATCTCTTTCTGGAGATCGAGGATTCTCTGAGAGAGGGTAGCCATCTCATCTTGGCGGTTAGCGGCCGGTGGATCCTTTGGGTTCAAGGGATCTTCAAGCTCGATCTCTGGGTCGGCGCCGTTCGAGTGGTCGTCGGCTAACGCTTCTTGGAAGGCTTGATCGGATCCTGACATGTTGGTAACTGGGGAATCGTGGCGACAACGGCTGGAAAGAATGAAACTCTACAGATCGTAGCCCCACGGTGGGCGCCAAATTGTTTTGGGTGAAAAACGATGCTTGTTCAAACACCCTAGTTTGAGGTTACGATCGAGAGCTTTCGGACGTGAGAGACGATTGAATGAAAACTAGAAAGATAAGATCAAAGATTCGGCAAATAGGCTTTATTGATTGCTAATCAAATTCGAATTACAGTTGTGCGTATCTCGGATACCATATCTCCCTTGCTACAGAATAATCTATCTTATATCTAATGATCGGCGTCGTTGCGGATAGATCGTGGGTGAGCTGCTGGATCCCGAAATCTCCGGTCGGCTTCCAACGGCTCTCTATCGGCCACTTCTTCACTACCGGGCCTTTCGGAAAGTAGCTGCAACTGTCTTCGGCTCTGGACGGGCTGCCAACCCATGGGCCGCCCGATCATCTTGGGCTTCTCACAGTATGGGCCTATGTCAAGAGAAATCGGGGCCAACAATAACCATGTTTAATCAAGTTTATATGCAAAACATGGATCCCTCACAATATTGCACTGTGCACAATTAGTGTTATTAATGTATATGGGTAAGACAAACTTTGATAGCATGTCTAGATTATTCACAAAAACAGAATATAGTCTATCTTAAGAATGTGAGTGCGTGTACTTTCGGGGTGTGCATGGCTGCCACTTTGTCCAGATAATACAAAAACAATATGGCAGCGGCATTTTTTGAATTTTGTTATATAAGTTCTTCCCGTTAAAGAAAAGACCCAGCAGTATTAGTCAAGTCTCGTTCTTAATGCGTGCATAAATGAACCGAGTAGAGTTTATATACATATAGTCTAAATGTTTAATTGTAGCCAAGAGATTACTACCGAGATCTCGAATTATAGCTACATCTCTTAAGTTCGAAAAATAAATAAAAAGTCAGAGATTTGATATAGATGTATTTTTTAATTGGGAGAGAAATTTCTTATATGAGAATTGTTTTTTGATAAATTTCTCTTTAAAAAAATTTGTTATCTAATGGGAAAAATAGATAAGAGTTTAAGAAATTTTTTGTGTGTTCTGAGAAATTTTATTTTACACGTCCTTTATTTTTGATGGAGATCTTTTGTCCCATTTACATGTCTCATTTGTATCTCCCTTTAATTTGATTGGTAAATACAAATTATACTTATTAAAATAAAAATAGTTTTCAATATATTTTATTACATATGGATCAATAAGATTTGAGAAACATATAAATAGGACAGATAGATGAGACAAACGATCGGGACCTACTTATTTTATGACACCATGCATACACGTGGCCCGTAGATCATTTTCCTTGCAAACAGAAATAGACCGTGAGATCTTGCCGACCCCCAGAAAGTGCATCAAGGGTGTTGGTGCACCTAATTATCCCCTAATCAATACTAGTATTAATCTACATTAAGTGTGTGCTTTTCTTCCTCATCCCAATCTAATTGGCGTATCATGTTGATTATCATGCACTTAATTGATTGTACCCTGTCTTGTTCCTATGATTTCATTAGAGCATCACGATGGAGACATGGTCTCCACATTTCTTAACAATTAACAAAAAAAATAGATGAGGGATTGTTAGATTTTTTTCAGAGAAAAATTTCTTATTTTCTCCACTTCTCTCTTGCAGTAGAAATCTCTTCTGTACAATTCTCTGCACAACCCTGACAAAAGCTGATATTTTTTTAATTTTCTTTTATTTTTTATGGGGAATAAATCTTCATAGTCTCCATTGTGGATGCTCTTAGTATCTTGGTGGCAGAGATGTATTTGGAGCATGTAATTATTTGGCTTAATACCTTGATCAATGATTCTCCCATGAAATAATTACAACATAAAATTTGTTTATAGAATAGTACTAAATTTTCAATATAGTCTTATGACCGACACTTGGGAAAATATAAAAATGCAAAAAAAACAGGTGGCAGTAAGAGGATGACGTGGGATGTTGGGTCAGAGGTAGGTAGTGGTGGGGTGCTAAGTAACAATGGGATTTTAGCTCATCAAAATTGAACATGGGAAAAATCGGTTAACGGGTTCGTCAAAATTAATTTTGACGGCTCGAATTTGAGTGATGGATCAGCTGTAGCATAATTTGTTATTAGAAACCAACGTGCAGAAGTATTCCTTGGGGGCTAGGAAATATGGCCATAACTCAATCTTAAGCACTGAAGCACTCGGACTTCGAGACGGGGTGAGGAAGGCCAAAGAAATGGGATTTAAAAAGATCGAAATCGAAGGCGATAATTTATCAATGATTGAAGCAACTAAGCACACGAGAAAATGTCCCTGGCAGATTGACATACTGATCTCGGACATCTGGGGCTTCCTCCACGAGTTTGAGTCTGTCAAAATCAAGCATGTGAGTAGGGTTTTTAATACCGTGGCTGATAAAATCGCGAAATTGGGCCACGACCTCCCTACACACCACATTGCGAATCACTAGTGCTGAGCACCGGTCCAAAACCGGACCGGACCGGGGACTGGATGCCCCTAAATATATGGACCGGGGACCGGACCGGAAAACTCCGGTCTGGTCCCGGTCCTGGTCCGGTCCGGTTTTGGACCGGATTTTTATTTTTTTTAAAAAATAATATTATTTGAATTAAAAATTAATTTTTTATTGAAAAAATTATAATTTATTTAGAGAAATTATATATAAATTATGAAAAATATAATATTATTAAGTATATGACTCGGGCAAAGTCGTTGTTCCCTTATCAAAAATAAATCCCAAACATGCAAACAACAGTATAGTGAGCAAGCAAGGGGTCGAACACAAAGAAATCAGTTTCTAGTCAGATTTTAGGGTTTTCACGCAAGTGATCAAAAAGGAGGGTTTTGAAAGTTGGTTTCAATCAAAGTTATCAAGTAGAGTTTATCCAATCAATTCCACTTTATTAATCCGTTGATCATGAATTCATCCACCTCTTTATATGCCTAGGTCAATTCCAATCCCAATCATAAGAAATCGCAAGTCCACGGTCCAAGCAATTCTATAAACCTAGGCAAGGACGCTTAACCTAGAATTAGCATAGAGAACAGAGATATTAGGAAATCAAATCATGCAATCAAGCTACGAGTCTCATGCACAATTAAACCATTGAATACTCTTCCCTAAACTAGTCCACGGTCCTCGAATAGAGTTGTTTCGAGAATTAGGAAAGACGCATAGACAACAACCAATCCTAAATCAAACGATAGATCTAAGTCAATCAAACAAGTTGATCAGGCTCATAAAATCAAACATAGATCATGGGATGAAACATAAGAGTATCAATAAAGACCTAGGGATAAAGAGATTACCAGAATTTCACAACTTCATAATAAAGCTTCCTTGATCGAATAAACTCAAGAGGAGAGTTAGTTCTCCATTACAAAGAAAACTCAAATCTTTATTGAAAGAACAAAATAGAAAAGATAGAATATCCTAAAATCCTAGAAAGGTTCCCCTTAAATAGCCCCAAAGAACAACCTCTTCGGACTAGATAAGAAAGGAAACCGAAAGATAAGAAAGGAAACAAGATAAAAAAGATAGAATCTTGTCCGTCTCAATGTCGGCCGGCACCGCGACCGCGGCATCACCACCGCGACCGCGGCGGTCTTCGAAGGTCAAAGGCTGAGTCGGCTTCTACCGCGACCGCGCCACAGACAGCGCGACCGTGGCCTTCATGGTCTTCACGGGTTCGTCTCTTCACGCCACCGCGCCCGCGTCATAGACAACGTGACCGCGTGATTCGACCTATTTTGTATTGGTTAACTCTTGTATTTTAGGGCTACGTACATTGAGTGTGTTTAGGTTAGAGTTGGGCGTAATTGTAATATCTAGGCCGAAGACACAAGAATTCAAGTTTCAAGAGTTTTAAGGCGTTTTGAGCTGTCTGTGCGACACCATTGGCTTGGGAAGGCTATATCTGGATCTACAGAGGTCGGATTGAGCTGATTCCAGTTCCATTGGAAAGCTAACTTCAAGGGCTTCAATTCATCTTTTTACACTGAAGTCAGATTCCAAGCGGAAGATGGTCAAAACAGCCTCCGAAGTGACGCCAGAGATTCTGTCCCGATACCGCGACCGCGGATTGTCCACCGCGACCGCGGTGACTGCCGAGACGAGTTATTCTTCTCTGTTGCAATAGCGCGACCGCAGTGGGAGCGACGCGACCGCGGTGATGCCGGATCCGAAGCGGGCCGAAGATCTATCTTCTTTCTATCGATCTTCTTATCTTTTCTCTTTCCTTTTCTATCTTTTCTCCTTTCCTAATTATTTTAGGGGAGCCTGTTCCCTGGGTCTATATAAGGAGGAGCCTCCTTAGGTTTTAGAGACATTCTACATTCTACCTTTTACCTTTTTTCTCAATTAATTCTTTAGTTTAGTTTTGGAGAGCTAGTCTCCTTGGGTTTGTTCAAGGGAGAAGCTCTGATGTATGAACTCGTGAGGTTTTGGTAATTGATTTCTATCCTTTGGTTAATATCTCTTCTCTTTGTGCTTAATTTCATGAGCTTTGCATGATTCTTTGAGTCTGGCCAACTTGTTGGATTATCATTGTTCTATAGTCTGAATTGATTTGTTTCATTGTCTATGTGAGCATCTCTTTTCTAGAAGACAACTTGATTCTAGGACCGTGGACTAGGATTAAGAGAGAGAATTGATTGTTTTATCTTACAATTGACTCGTAGCTTGATTGTTTGATATTATATCCTGCATATCCTTGTTCTCTATGCTAATTCTAGGTTAAGCGTCCTTGCCTAGGGTTATAGAATTGCTTGGACCGTGGACTTGCGATTGTTAATGATCAGGATAGGAATTAACCATAGGTGTGAATGAAATCAATGAATGAATCTATGATCGAGTGAATATTTCATGAGTGGATCTTTTGAATGAACTTGTTTCCCATATTTGTTTATTTGATTGTTTGTTATTTGTTTTCTAGGTTAGTTTAGTATAGATTTCTCTCTTCAATCCCCCCTTTCTTTGGTTGATAATTATATTAATACTAGAAACCATAGTTCTCTTGGGTTCGACCCCTTACTTACTTGCTATACTTAGTTTGTAGTTTGGGTTTTATCTTTGATCTTGGCACGACGACTTTAGCCGAGTCACCGCGATATCCATGCAGTGGCGAAACTTCGTCTTTAAGCTCTTTAACTCTTGATTCTTCAAAACTTGTGTCTTCGGTCAGCGGGCAGCCTGATGATGATGTAATTAAACACCTTACAGAGTTTGATCATGTATGTCTGTGCATAAAGCCTGCTAAGGTCACTGAGGATCAAATCAAGATGCGAGCTTTTCCGTTCTCTCTGACCGGATCAGCTAAGGAGTGGTATTTCTCAATATTAACCAATCCTCACTCTCAGCGGATCACAACATGGAGTCAGTTGAGGGATGCATTCATGGACAAGTACTTTCCCATCCCAGTAAGGGCAACTATTAAGAGGAACATCACCAATCTTCAACAACATGACGGGGAGAGCCTGTACGATTATCTTGATCGCTACAAAAGGCTCGTTGCTAGTTATCCAGACAATGGGTTCACAGATCACGATCTTATTAAGTACATCATGTTTGGCATGTTCTATGAGCACAACAGATTTGTGAACGCTTCATGTGGAGGCTCTTATCTAGACAAAGCTCCCCAGGAAGTCTTCAAGATAGTGGAGAACTTTGCTGAGGAGGATAGAAGCACAACACCCTCTTGTCCTGATGAGCCATCAGCTGAAGGACCTCTTTCTCGGAAACTGGAGGAGATGAATGAGCTATTTGATAGGAAACTCCAAGAGATGAACTTGGCCATCGAGATGAGAATGAGGGAGATTTCCGAGAAGATCAATATTACTCCTCAAGCACTGGTGGATGTAAGTGCTATGTCATTAAGGAGTGGACGAGAGTTGGGCGTAACGAATGACGCTCCTGTTGCTAATCCGCGACCGCGTCATACAGACCGCGGAATCCCTACAGAGTTTAACATTGATTACTCAGCGGATGATCCGCGACCGCCTCCACCATGCCGCGCCCGCGTGTTCTATGCAGAAGCGGTGAAAATCCAAGAACGGACGACCCACGACCGCGGATCTCTTACCCGCGACCGCGGGTTTGTGGAGGCCGAAATCTCAATTCCTGTCGACGATCCGCGACCGCGGCCCACTCTCCGCGAGCACGGATCTTCTGTTGTCGACGATGATTCACAAGAGAAGCCGCACCTTCTTCCTCTGGTTCCCCAGAAGCCAAGTCCACTACTTCCAGAAGCACTCAAATACTCGATATGGGATGATGAGATGGATGATCCTGATTGTTTCACGACGGAGGAGCCTGACGATGCTTTGGAGGTTTCCCTTCCGCCTGAAGAGATGTCTATGTCTCCTACGGTGGAACCCTCGGTTGAGATCGATCACGATCCCTGTATCCTTTCCTCTTCTCCCCTATTTTCCATTGATTGTCCTTTGGTTGCTGACATAGGTCTTGAGCATGATAGATTGCTTAATGAGATCTCGCTTAGTAATCCTAAAATAGGTGATAGTGCTAAAATTGAATTTGTCTCTTTTGATGAATACTTTGAAAAACCACCTAATACTCCAAACTGGTTCCATCATAATCAATCTGATCATAACTTCTCTAGCTACTTTGATAAATTGAAACGGTGCCTTAATGATATATTACTCACTTTCAATTCATCTTTGTACTATATATGCTTGTGACTCGGGCAAAGTCGTTGTTCCCTTATCAAAAATAAATCCCAAACATGCAAACAAAGTATAGAAGGCAAGCAAGGGGTCGAACCCAAAGGAATCAGTTTCTATTCAGATTTTAGTGGTTTTCATGCAAGTAAACAAAAGGGGGTTTTGAAAGTTGGTTTCAATCAAAGTTATCAAGCAGAGTTTATCCAATCAATTCCACTTTATTAATCCGTTGATCATGAATTCATCCACCTCTTCATATGCCTAGGTCAATTCCAATCCCCATCATTAGAAATCGCAAGTCCACGGTCCAACCAATTCTATAACCCTAGGCAAGGACGCTTAACCTAGAATTAGCATAAAGCACAGGGATATTAGGAAATCAAATCATGCAATCAAGCTACGAGTCTCATGCACAACTTAACCATTGAATACTCTTCCCTAGACTAGTCCACGGTCCTAGAATAGAGTTGTTTCGAGAAATAGGAAAGATGCATAGACAACAACCAATCCTAAATCAAACAATAGATCTAAGTCAATCAAACAAGTTGATCAGGCTCATAAAATCAAACATAGATCATGGGATGAAGCACAAGAGTATCAATAAAGATCTAGGGATAAAGAGATTACCAGAATTTCACAACTTCATAATAAAGCTTCCTTGATTGAATAAACTCCAGAGGAGAGTTAGTTCTCCATTACAAAGAAAACTCTAATCTTTATTGAAATACAATTGATTGATAAGAATTGGATGATCTCTAAAAACCTAGAAAAGGTCCTCCATATATAGCCCCAAAGATCACCCTTTTCGGACTAAATAAGGTAGGAAACCGAAAGATAAGAAAGGAAACAAGATAAAAACAGTGAAATCTCGTCCGCTTGGAAGTCGGTCGAACCCGCGACCGCGGCACCACAACCGCGCCCGCGGCGGCCTTCAAATGGTCAAATCCGAGTCGGCTACTACCGCGACCGCGCCCTGGGCAGCGCGACCGCGGCCTTCATGGTCTTGGTTGGTTCGCTCCTTCACGCCACCGCGTCCGCGTCCTAGACAACGCGACCGCGGCCTTCATGCAGTGGCGAATCTTCGTCTTTAAGCTCTTTAACTCTTGATTCTTCATACTCTGTGTCTTCGGTCTTCATATTACAATAACGCTCAAAACTAACCTAAACACTCTCAATATAGCTCTAAAATACAAGAGTTATCCTATACAAAATAGGCCGAATCAAATTCCCCCATACTTAGATCTTGCTCGTCCTCGAGTAAGCTCAACGAAAATCTAACAAGGTAGCACATCTAAGATCTCAGGCAATACAAGGGAAGATAAAAACACTCAGCTCACAACCCGAACCCAAAAATATAGAGAAATCATGAGCATAAAACAATGAAGCTCAAACACACACACACCTCACAACAATATATATCACTCAAGCTCTAAACACATGAAAGAGAGCAACCTAAGATCTACCCAAATCTAATATGTAAGCCCCAAAGTCCCCAAGCAAGAATGATCCTAAAACACTTGAATTTTTCCGCTCAATTCTGCTTAGGCGCCCTTTCGGGTTTTCACCTAACCACTCTTTTCATTTTTCAAAAGGTGTGCTCACAAATACTCACAATCACTCATGAACCTCATATTACCCCAGCCTAATGCTGGTCCGGGTTACCTGCTTATTACTTGAGCCGCCCTTTCGGGGTTTCGACTCATCCCAGGATTTATATGCCTTTTTCACTTTTTATGGCTCTTTCTATCTTTTTCTTTTTCTTTCTTTCTTTATTATGCAAAAAGTATGGTGCAAGTGCTCCATGAAAAGAAGAAAGTCAAAAATCTGAAGCAAATCTCTAACTACACTAACTAGGATAAGCGAATGCGAGTGCTCCTTCCCCCATACTTAAATCCTTCATTGTCCTCAATGAAGCAAAGAGAAAGGATAGAAGCAAGGAAGAAGGTGTATCATAAGACTCACAATCGATGAAGAGGGGTGGAATGGAAGAACTCTTCATAGGTGGTAGAATAGAGAAGCTTTGTATTTCCAATCGGATGGGAAACCGCGGGCGCGGCACTAGGGGCGCGGGCGCGGAATTGATGCAGAGGGCGAAGTCATCGTCGGGTGGTCACCGCGGGCGCGGCTGAGGAAGCGCGGGCGCGGATCTTGTGCAGGGACAATGTCTTGACTTCGTCTCAAAAAGTGTGATGTGTAAGGAACCTTCGTATCTTGGCTCGTTTCTTGGAGGATGGGTCAATACTTGAACTCGAGCTGTAGAGAAGAGAATTCCCGGGGAAACAAAGCTCCCCCATACTTAGGCTTGACACATAGCCAAAGAATGGAAAGTACAAAGATGGATGGAGAGAAGAAATAGAAGATGGAAAGATAGAAGATGGATAGAATGAATGTAGATAGATGGAAAATATAGAGGTAGAGTGGGACCAAAAAGTCCTCTTTTTTTTTAATAATAAAAACGAGCTAAAACCGAGACGCAGTATGGTTGCCGCGAGCACGGGCTAGTACCTGTTCGTCGGGATGCGCTGACGATCCACCGCGGGCGCGGCCAAGGAGGCGCGGGCGCGGTTTCACACTAGGCGTGTCTTTTCGGACCTAGTACCTGCATGTTAGCTAGAAAAACAAGCAAATCCTAAGCTAGGAATGGGAAAACAATCTATCTAATCCTTGGGTTGCCTCCCAAGCAGCGCTTTTGTTTAACGTCGTTGGCTCGACGTGGATACGATCAATACGGGTCCTCATCAACATCAATTCGGACCGTGTTGCCACCATGAGATATGGAAAGAGATCCATTGGCAACGTCAATGACCGTGTTGGCGGTTTTCATGAATGGACGACCAAGTAAGAGAACCGGGTCGTACCGCCCTTCGCCTATCTCCATTACATAAAAATCTGCAGGAAAGATCAAACCCTGCACCTGCACTAGAACATCCTCAACTAACCCTTTCGGGTGCACATTTGAATGGTCAGCCAATTCAATAACAATATCGGACTCCTTCAAAGGACCAAGGCCTAACCTATCATATATGCAAGCTGGAAGAATATTAATGGAGGCACCTAAATCTAGCATAGCACGCTCAATTTTAGTTTCTCCAATAGTGACAGGGACGGTGAATCTTCTTGGGTCTGAGCATTTTTTAGGTAATTGTTTCTGGAGTAGGGAGTTACAAGTCTCAATTTTGCAATCCTGTGTCTTTTCAACTAGAGCTACCTTTTCAATCTTAGGACTAGTTCTATTCTTTCTTTTTATGGTGCATAGCTCTTTCATGAATTTAGCAAAACGAAGGACACTTTGAATGAGATTAAGGAGAGGAACATTTACCCGACAATTAGCGAAGGTCTCGAAGAGTTCCTTGTCATGTGCCGGCTTCCTTGTGTCCTTGAGAGCATCGGGGAATGGAGGAGAAGGTTTGAAAGAATCCAATGGTGGAAGGGGTTGAGCCACATAGCCATCGTCCTCTTCTGCTGCTGGGGCTCGGTTCCGTTTAGGAGAGTTCGGGCGAGGAGGCGAATAATTCTTGAAAGCATAGTCGAGTAGAGCCTCGAAATTTCGCTCGGCCTCCTTACCGCGGGCGCGGTCCGGACTCCGCGGTCGCGGGTCGCTACGCCTCTCGTGGTCCATGGGCTCTGTTGGAATTTCGCGGGCGCGGAGGGGAGAGCACGGGCGCGGAATTCCCACAGAAGCTTGGTCTTCATGTGCTGTCACCCCGGCGCGGTCGTGGCCAGGGGAGCGCGGTCATGGTTCGTCACCAGTGGGTGATTCCCGACTCGCCAATACTCTACCGCTCCTCAAATTCATGGCACTGACATTCTCTTTGTGATTAAGCGGTTGAGAGGGAAGTTTCCCGGAATCCTTAGACTCGAGCCTATTGATCATAGTGGCAAGTTGGCTCAGCTGAGTCTCAAGATTCTTTACAGCAGCTCTCGTCTCTTGGTTCTCCTTCAAGAGGGCAGTAATAGCATCATTCTGAGACGGAGCGGACGCTCTTGGGGCATAGTTATTGGACCGAAACTGTTGTTGTTGGCCCTGAGGAGCGTACTGCTGCTGCTGTTGTGGTGGGTCTTGCTGCTGCTGGTTGTTCCACTTCAAGTTAGGATGGTTCGCCCACCCCGGATTGTAGGTATTAGAGTAAGGGTCATTCCGGGGCCGGAGCGCACCATAATTGCCAATAGCATTGACCGACTCCTCGGTCTCTTGAATAGTAGGGCATTGATCCGTGTGGTGGCTCACATCATAACATAACCCGCAAGCATTGACTTGCTGGGCCGTCCTCTTTGTGAGCAGCTGCTTCATAAGATCCTTGAGCTCCCTTACTTCAGCATTCAGGGACTCATTAACCACACTAACGGACCTCACGTTGGTCCTGGACCTCTGATTGCGGGCTTGTTCCGCCAAGATCTCCACTTTCTGAAAAGCTGCAGCAGGGGTCAAGTTCTCGTAACTACCCCCACAAGATGCATTCACGAGCCTCTTGTCATTGTCGCAGAGTCCCTCAATGATGTAGCAAATAAGATCCTTGGCTTGGTAGCCATGGTAGGGACAACTCGCGATGAGCCTCTTGTAGCGCTCATAATAGTCATAGAGGTTCTCGTCTTCCCCTTGCTCCAAACTGCTGAGCTGCTTCTTAATAGATGTTTGTTTGGAGGCGGGGAAGTACTTCTCAAGAAACACCTTCTTCATGGCCGCCCAAGTAGTGATAGAGCCCGGCACCAAATAAAGGAGCCAGTCCTTGGCGGTGTCCTCAAGAGAGAAGGGAAAAGCCCGGAGTTTGATTTGATCCTCCGTCACATCAGTGGGCTTCATACTCACGCACACCGCGTGGAATTCAGTGAGATGCTTGTTCGGGTCCTCACCGCTCAACCCGTGAAATTTGGGCAAGTGGTGGATGAGGCCAGACTTTAGTTCGAACTTCACACCCTCCCCGAGTTCGGGGAATTGTACAGCGAGCTGCTGTTGCTGGAGATCGGGCGCCGTAAGTTGGCGAATAGTTTGTTCTGCCATGGCGTCTTCAGGTTCAAAATCAGAGAGAGAGAGAGATTCAAGAAGGTTGTAAGATGTAGAGGGTCTGGGGGCACTTCTTATCTTCCGGAGAGTCCTGCTAATTTCTGGATCAAAACGAACAGGGGAAGTATTAGTAGACCGGGTACGGACCATGTGTTAGGTCCGCACCCAAAGGATGGTTCTGCGTACGAACCGCGGGTGCGGTTTGGGCGCAGAACCTGAAAACACACAAAATCAAACTAAGAAAAAGATTCCCCGGCAACGGCGCCAAAATTTAACTCGGGCAAAGTCGTTGTTCCCTTATCAAAAATAAATCCCAAACATGCAAACAAAGTATAGAAGGCAAGCAAGGGGTCGAACCCAAAGGAATCAGTTTCTATTAAGATTTTAGTGGTTTTCATGCAAGTAAACAAAAGGGGGTTTTGAAAGTTGGTTTCAATCAAAGTTATCAAGCAGAGTTTATCCAATCAATTCCACTTTATTAATCCGTTGATCATGAATTCATCCACCTCTTCATATGCCTAGGTCAATTCAATCCCAATCATTAGAAATCGCAAGTCCACGGTCCAACCAATTCTATAACCCTAGACAAGGACGCTTAACCTAGAATTAGCATAGAGCACAGGGATATTAGGAAATCAAATCATGCAATCAAGCTACGAGTCTCATGCACAACTTAACCATTGAATACTCTTCCCTAGACTAGTCCACGGTCCTAGAATAGAGTTGTTTCGAGAAATAGGAAAGATGCATAGACAACAACCAATCCTAAATCAAACAATAGATCTAAGTCAATCAAACAAGTTGATCAGGCTCATAAAATCAAACATAGATCATGGGATGAAGCACAAGAGTATCAATAAAGACCTAGGGATAAAGAGATTACCAGAATTTCACAACTTCATAATTGTAATGTCCTGTCTCGCTTTAGTGTCGCTATTCTTTATTGATCGGAAAAATATGAGTTTATTTATTATTTCTTATTTAATAAAATTGTATTTTGTTTTTTTAACCTCCGTATCATTATCGATCATTTGGAACGGAGGCGAAAATATCCTCATATATAATAATAACATATATACATGTATTGATGATATGTATAGGGGAAGTCGGCTTTTGAAATCTTAGGCATTAAGCCTTCATACTTCAGTTTCCAATTCGATCAACATCATTGATATATACGAACCTAAAAAACTAAACCCTGTTCCTCTTGGGCCGCCTCCTTTCTTCTCCTTTCTTGTTCCTCGCCGGCGGTTCTCTCTGGCTGCTTGCTGGCCCTTGCTCTTCTCCCTGCCTGCTCCTCCTCTTTGTGTTGCTGTGCCCTGTCCTCTCCGTCTTGATGGGTCCCTTTGTGCTCCGTCCGGTTTGTTGGGGTGGCCTGGTTGCTCTGCTCACGCTTCTCCACTTGCGGATCCTCACCGCCTCCCCTAAGGAGTTGTTGGGTCCTCTTTTCCCTTTGCTCTTACCACCTTAACGGCCTCCTCAGGTAAGTGGGTCTCTCTCTTGGTGTTACCCTTCTTTCCTTGTGTGGACTGTTTGATCTTTGCCCGTTTGTGTGAAATTGCTTGGATCCTCAGTCATGCTTCCTTCGTTTTGTTTTCTGTGGATCCTTTCTTTTTCATCTATCTGTCTCTGTGGAAGTGTTTTTTTCTCTTGCCCTTTGATGTAGATCTGCCTTCCTTGCTCTGTGTTCAACCTTTAATCGCCGTTTGTCTGCTTCCCTTGGCTTGCTCCCCTAGATCTGCTTCTTGCTCTTCTCTGTGTTGTGTGAGTGGCTCCTCTTGTGTTGTTTGTCCCTGGTTCTTGCTTCGTGTTTTGCTCCTTATTTTTCTTGATTTTGATACCCGCCTTTGCTTGATTTTTGGGGTTAGTTGGTATCTCTGCTCGTTTCCGCTTCTCTGTAACCTCCTTTCTATCCCTCTTACCTGGTTAATGCTGTTTTTCCTGTCCCTCTTCCTTGTCCGTTTTGGGTATTGCTTTAGCTGCTGCTCCTTGTTGTTCCTTGGCTTTTTTGCTTGTTCGCTTGTCTTGTTGCAGGCTTGCGCTGGTGCTCTTGTGGGTGCTCTATTTGGCTTCTGGAGGGTTCTGCTCTGGGTTCCTCTGGCTTTGGGGAACGTTGAGCTTATCCTTGGTTTTGGTAATTTCCTTTTCATCCCTACTCTCTTTTCTTTTACTTCCAACTTTGCTCCTTTTTCCTGGATCTATTCTTACTTGAATGATGTTTTTCATTCTTGTAAGGTTGTGGTCCTGGAGAGTTGGAAACACTGTCTACCTACCACTTACTATACCCCTTTTGTCTTCAAGACAATGAAAATTGTTACTGATCAACCCTCAACTCAATCTCAACATCATATTATCTGTTATTGTTGTACTTTCCAAACTTCTTTTCTTGGTAAAATTATTCATCTTCAATGTCCTGATGCCTTTTTGTGTTCCCTTACTGCTAGGTTCATCTCTCTGTGGAGTCTGATCCATCTTTGTGGGGTTTTTGGTTTTGCTTCTCTGAGCTCCCTACTCTTTCAAAAACATAGATTTTGTAATCCATCTATCAATTACTTTTCATTCTACAATCTTTTCTGTTACTTCCTTCTTCATAATAATGTACTGGTTAAAATCTTTATAACCCATTACCTCTGATTGTTTCCTTTTGAGTGTTGCATACTGGTTTCTCAGTTAGCTTTAGTCAAATTGAATGTCTTGTGGAATCAATGTTTATCTACCAATTACCATACCACCTTTGTCTCCCAGATAATGAATATTGACACTACCCATTTATCAAATCAATCTAAATATCACACTATTTGTCAATTATGTGCTTTCAATTCTTTTGATAGGCTTTTTGTTTCTCTTGCTACTTGGTTCAATCCTTGTAATACTCAGGCCAATTTTTTAGTGAATTTGGAGTGTATCTCCATTTTTTCTTTCCATCATAACTTTATTAATTATGACAAGTTTTGCATCAGTTGCTATTATTTTCATGAGCTTAGGTTTTTCCTACCTTGTATCCTTGCATTCCATACCCTGAGCCTCTCTCCTGTTGTGGTTTGCTTGCAGGGATATTATCAAGTTACAAATTGTTATTATGAATATCATCTCTCCTATTTTACCATTGCATCTAAAGTTGCTGCTGGTATTGGAAGGCCAGTCTTTGGCTTCCTGAATTGCTTTTTTTCTAAGCAATTCCTTTTCTATTGGTATGTCACCTGTTTGCCCATTTCTTTATTCATCACTATAATCCCCAACACTATCTTTTGTGCTTCTTTCCTCTACAATATTTCTTGTACCTTGCTGCTATTGGTTTTGTTGTCTGTGCAGGCTAAGCTGCTCTGCCCTCCCTTGTTGCAGATCCCTTTCTTTTATCTTTGCATGATGGGTAAGTATTGTGCTTCTACTCTAACTCCAAAACTTATCTCCCTAGGGACTCCCTCCTTGGGGTTTTGCCTCTATAGTGCTGTCCTTCTACAGCTCTGTAGATTGGTAGAGCTCCTTGTTGGGCTACCTAGGGCGATTGAAAACTGTTATGATCCACTTTCTGGTATGAGAACTTACCCTACCAATTTGAATGACAAATTGTTTACAAAATTCTGCTGCACCTTCTCTGGCAACTTTGGGGGCCTTTTTGCTCCCCTGGTCACTTTTTTGTATCAAGTGCTCCCCTGTTTTGTTCTTTCTGGAAAGCAGTGGAGGGTTGAGATGTTGATACCTGCAAATGTTACTTGCTCTACGTTTTTTTCACATTGGTTTGTATCTGTCAACTTGCCTGGCCTACCATACCCTTTGTTGCCTATGGTTGTTGCTATATGGTTTCACTTCACCCCTGTTATAACCAATTCTCATGATGAAAAATGGATGTCCTTTCCTTTGCAAGGGTACCTTCTAAGTCTTAGGCCAACTAACAACCATTATTTGTTTCATTTTATAATTAACCCTACAACCATAAAATCTGTTAATAAAATCTATCAATGCCTAAAATTTCAAAACAATATTTACTACTTCTGGGTTATTCACCATCTTATACTATCTATTCTGATCAATAACCCAGTTTCAATTCATACAGATGCTGTTTCTCAGACTATAATATCATCCTCTTCATACAGATACATCTTGTCCAACTATTTATCAACTAAATGGACCACCTTATTAATCAATAGGCTAAACTTTTTTTCCAATGCACAAATCAATCTAAACTATAGCTCTCAAAATTGGATTTTTTGTATCTTCTGGGTTGTGCAAAATTATCTCAATTCAATCCTCATTACTCAACTTTACTGGTTTTTTGCTGAATTCTCACCCACTGATCACTATGTATGTTGCTTGTTCCATGTGTTGCTAGTGACCAACTGCCAAACTTGTTCACAATACAGTTATCAAGGCTCTTACCTCACAAATCCGGGTACTATCTTAAACAACTCTATTTCTAAACCATGATCTCTATTTAATAAAATGCACCTACTTCACTCTAAATTTACCTCAGTTTATCCAAAAATTCATTCTACATTTAATTAAATTTTCATGCAAAATTTTTCATCTCATGTGGTTTGATCATTACACTTCCAGCTGCCATTTACTCTCACTGCATGCAACTCTAATTTTTTTAGGCGGCTTCCATATAATCATTACTTCTAAAACCTTTGCATTTAATGAAGTGTTCCATCAGCTGTACTTTTTTTACTGTTCAACTTGCCTGAAGCTTCTCATTTATTACCAGTTCACTTACAGTGAATATCCTAGTTTATCAAATCTTCTCTGCAAACTAACTGTTCATTCCCTTTGCACTACAATCTACAATTTTTTAATAATAAATGCTCCAGATCACTCTAGAGGTCTTTCTTTGGCATTTATTACGTGTTCTCTTTCCCTCTTTGCTAATTCTCTATTAATACTCCATCTTACCTCAACTGGTTATTACCTCACAAGCCTTTTCATAAGTTATCTCCCTTCCTTCTTCACCATGCCTGAAAACATATCTTACCAAGATGCCCTTGTTAAATTCACTGCCCACCACCCCATCCCTGTTGCTATGGATACTGATGGGAATGAGGTTCCCATTCTGCTTCCACTGTCCCAACCTAATCTACTCCCTCCAACTGAAACTGGAAGCCCCATAACTCCCCTTCTTGCTGCTGAAGCTCTTTCCAACAACTCTGATGTCTCCCAGGAGCTTCCTCCTGAGATGGTGTTTGTCCCTAACAATAATCTGCTGCAGCCCCAGGCCTTCCCTGCGGGTATACCCTTGCCAAACCCAACTGCCATTCCCTCTGTCAAGAAATATCTCTATGAGCTTATGAATTTTACTCTCCTTTTAAAGATGGTTGAGGACCCTATACCCACTCATATTATCAATGGCAAGATGAAGGAAGTCTGGAAAGACTCAGTCAATGGTGAGGTCCAATTCCAGGAGTTTGCCAACTTCTGGCTTCTTTTCAAATTCTCTAACAAAGAAACTAGAGATCTTGTTTGGAGCAGGCGCCCCTATCTGGTGCAGGCCAAACTGGTGGCTCTTATCCCTTTTTATCCAGACTTTAACCCTACCACTGATGAGGTTTTGAAAGCTGATATTTGGGTTAGGATTCCTTCCTTGCCTTACTACTTTTTCAATCCCCCTACTATTGATCTAATCCTTAGGGATAACCGTGTGGGCAGTATGATTAGAGTTGATGAATTATCCAATTCTAGGAACAAAATGAAATTTTGTAGAGTCTTAGTAAACATTGATGTCACTTCTCCTCTGAAGGGTAGTGTCCAAATCCAAACTCATGATGGCTCCACTCTCACACTCAAAGTCTTCTATGAATCAGTTTCCAAAGGTTGTGGGTGTTGTGGAGACTCTGCTCATAACTTTGAGGAGTGCCCTCTTAACAACATCCAACCTAGGAGAATCAAATTGACCATCCAATAGACTAATGATGACCTTGATCTTATAAACCAAACTAACCTAAGGCTTCATGGAAACCTTGCTACCCGACCTGTTGCTCCAAGGAGACAAACTGGCCCTACCTTTGTCAGATCCAATGTTATGTCTCCCCTTCTTGCTGCTCAAATGACTATCCCTGTTGCCATGACTCAACCCATGCCTATCCAGAGTATTTTCACTACCATTCCACCCTCTACTGAACCACTCCCACCTTATAACCCTCTGCACACTCTTGAGATGTACTCCAACTTTGACCCTTCTATGTTCACTGACCCTGTGTTGCTCACTCAAGCTCGTGAGCAAGTGGCTTTTGCACTAAACAACCTCACATCTCCTCTGCCTCAAACTTTGATGATACCTCCATATCTCTGTGGTTCTCCTCTGCTGTCAGCTGGGTTTGGTGGTAGCTCTACTGCTGCTCCTATCCCTCAGCTTACATACCAAGGCTTGATTAGTATGGACCAAGGAGCTGAGTCCTCCAATTCCCAACTGCGCCACCAGATGAATGCTGTGGACCTTAAGAGTTCTGCTGAAAACTCCTCTGAATCAATCAAAAGGAAGGACATTGCATTGGCCATTGAACTGGCTGATGTTGCTTCTGTCCCTAAGAAACCAAAGAAGGGAAAGGGCCGTGCTAAAGCTGTTTGAATGAACTGTCACCTTAAGATATATGTCTTTTATTTTCATCAATATCTCTTTCAGTCTATGTTTTATTTTCCCTGTAATGCTTGTTGTAGCTTCTGTCAAATAGTGTATGAACAATCTAGTAGTGACTGGTGGCTCTTGCATGAGCCTGCTAGATCTCTCAGTTGTAACCCTTTTGTATGACACCTTAGCTGGAGCTTCTGCTGGAGCTTTATGTATAATATTATGGAACCAAGCTTCTACCTACTTATTGTTGTTGCAGCACAGTTATTTTCAACTTTGTACAATCACCATAATGTTGCTGTGCTTTACTATCCTCTCCTATATTCACTTAACCAACTCACTTGCATTCACTACTAATTTGCCTCTTTGTTGCAGGTCACTTCTTCTTCCTCTGCATAATACTTATCAATTCATTTGTTTAGTTTGGGTGTTGCTTGACTTGATTTTGGGCCCCCTGATATCCTTTTTGATGGTATTTTCCCAAGCTCAAAGCTCCTTCATTACTCATATAAACCATTTTTCATTAACCTTCTCCCTGCTGCGTGGTAACTCTTCCTTTACTGTTTTGTGTTTGTTGGGTTGCAGGATTTTCATCTTGCATCTGCATTCTACCAGATACCTCACTATTAAAGTTCATAATAATACTCTCAACCCTATCTTGTACCAAACTTTTACTATGTATCGTCCTTGTAATTGTATAAGTATTAATGCTTGTATTTTGGCTGGCTATTCTTCTTGGATTCCACCAGTGTTTTATAGTACCTTGAACCAATTGTTGTGCCTTCTCCATCGTCCACTTTGGTTTTGCTTTTTCATTGGCAGTCATAACTTATTACCTCATTCACTTCAAGGTCAATTGCAAATTCTAACTCTTTATAACCATATAGCTTCATCTTTTATCACTCACAATCATAGGTCCATTTCTCTGCTTCCTTTTTTTGACAACAAATGGAACAGTTTTACTCTTCTGTATAACAGTAATAGATCAATTTTATTGCAACAATCTAAACGTATGCCCCCACATACGAACCAAATTCAAACTACAAACTTTTATGAACGTCCGTACTCAACAACTTTATCATGACTTGTGCTTATTGGAATGTGCGGGGGATTAGGAGAGCCAATTTCTGGGACGAAATTGCTTTCCTACGAAAACTTCATAAATTACAATTTCTATGCCTAACTGAAACAAAATCTGATATTCACCCTTCCGATGGTATTATAAAAAAGATTGGATTCCACCAGTGTATATCTTCTCCCTCTATTGGTTCTAAAGGTGGTATGGCTCTTTTCGTATATCAAACTGAATTTACTAGATCGTGCCATCTTTTGGTCCAAACTTCTAATACTATTATTATGAAAGTTAATCATCCGTTCCATCCCTTCCTATTAATATTCCTATATGCTCCTTCTCGTGAGGAAAATAAATCACCTTTTTGGAACTCACTCGAACAGACCATTACATTATACCAACTACCATTTTTGTTAATTGGTGATTTAAATGAGATTGACAATACCGTTGACAAATTTGGCGGTTCACTGCCATTACCCAGTAGATTCAATCGTCTTCATAATTTCCAAACTAATCAAGGTACAATTAATACCCGGTTTTCAGGATTTCCCTATACTTGGAGGAAAAGTTCCACTTCTTCAGATAATACTTTCGAGCGTCTTGACCGTGTTTTGATACACCAAGATTTAGTTACAGTATTCCCGGACTTAGAAATACATCATCACCCTGTCACTACCTCAGACCATTGCTTAATCTCTTTTAAGCTTGACAAAAGGAAAAAATACATTAAATACCCTTTTAGATTTGAAAATGCGTGGCTTGCGAAACCGAGCTATGAAAAACTTGTTAAAAAGGTTTGGCAGTATAAAATGTCGGGTTCATTTATGTTTAAAATATCTATGAAAATGCAACTTCTTAAAAAATACTCAAAAGATTGGGCCAAAATCAATATAAATAATAATTTTGAGCAATTAAAAATCTCTGAACAACAGCTATCTCGCCTTCAGAAACAACTCCTTCTCACGCCCCATAATACTGATCTTATTACTAAGCTCCGACAACATCTCAATAAATACAACGCCTTGATGGATTTCCATCATAAATATTGGCAGCAACGGGCAAAAACAAACCATGTCTTAAATGTCGACAGAAACACAAAATATTTTCAAACCATTTCCAAAATTAGTAGATTTAAGCAAAACGTTAACTCATTTCAAACCCGTGACGGGTTAATACTTTCAGATCATGAATCCATCTCAGCCAATATCACCACAGAATTAGCTCAACGTTTCCAGAGTACGGCCTCAATGTTGGTCCGGATGGATGATTTACAAGTTATTCCTACCCTAGTTACTCCAGGGGATAATATAGAACTTGCCAAATCTCCTTCTCCTTCTGAAACTAAAGTTATGGTTTTTGACCTTGCCCTAAATAAAACACCGGGCCCTGATGGGTTCACTGCTGAATTCTTCCAACATTATTGGCCTATGGTTGGTGATTCATTGGTTCGTGCGGTCTCCGCATTCTTCCACTCTGGATCAATGCTTTCTGCTGCGAACAAAACTTTCATTACACTCATCCCTAAAACTGATAGGCCCATATCAATAAACCACTATAGACCGGTTAGTCTTTGCAATACCATTTATAAAGTTATCACTAAAGTTCTTTCCCATAGAATACAACATATTCTCCCATCTATAATACACCCCCTTCAAAGCGCCTTCGTTAAAGGTCGACTTATCCAAGACAATATTTTGATTGCTCATGAAATCTTCCATTCCTTCCATAAAAAGAAAAAAGGAAACCTTGGCTGGATGGCCATTAAACTCGACCTTGAAAAAGCTTATGATAAAATTAGCTGGAAATTTATTGAATTAGTCCTAACTAAATTTGGTTTCCATCTTAAATGGATCAAGCTTGTTATGACATGTATTACGACCTCGTCTTCCTCTGTACTAATTAACAATGAACCCGGTTCTCAATTCTCTCCTTCTTGTGGTATTCGTCAGGGTGATCCAATGACCCCCTTCATCTTTGTCCTCTGTATGGAATATCTTTCTCGAACTCTACACGAAGAATCAACTTCTTCGCCTAACCATGTTGGAATTAAACTTACAAAAAATGGTACCGTACTACCATTCTTAAGCTTTGCGGACGATACAATTATCTTTGCCAATGCTACATCCCAAAATATGGAATTTATTAAGAACTTGCTGACTAAATTCACCGCCCTTTTTGGATTAGCAATTAACTATCACAAAAGCTCCATTCAAACTTCTGCCAATGTTTCACAAACCCTTTCTACTACCTTAGCTAGTATTATAAATATTCATACTACAACGTCAATGGAAAAATATCTAGGTATCCCCATTTTAAAAGGTCGGGTTCAAAATAATATGTTCTCTGACTCCATTTCAAATTTAAAAATACAATTATCTCGATGGAACGCCACCTCAATCTCTCAAGCAGGTAGGGTTGTCCTGATTCAATCTTGCCTTCTAAGTAAAGTCAACTATCTTATGCAAAGCTTTATGCTACCGCATGGCATTCTTAAGCAAATTGATAATGTGTGTAAATCCTTCTTTTGGAATAAATTCCTTCCAAATCACCATCCACTTATAAGTTGGGACCGGATTTGCTCACCCAGGTGTGAGGGAGGTCTTGGACTGCGTACGGCGGAAACTACCAATATTTCGTTACAAATGAAATTGCTTTGGAAATTAATGACACAACCCTCTAATGTTTGGGTACAAGTTATTACAGAAAAATATCTGCGTGACGATACAATCCTCAACTATCGAAAAAATAACTGCTCTTGGCAGTTTGGCCGTCTATTAAATATCCGAGATTCTTTTTCTAAAGGTCTCCGATGGCTTATTGGAAATGGTTGTTCCATCAATTTCTGGAAGGACCCCTGGATTCCAGACGTTGATCTTCTTCCATTTTTGGATTGTGCTGATCCAAATCTTCATGTTGCAAATTTCATTGGTCCGGATTCCTCGTGGGATCGGGTGCTTCTACATCAGTATTTACCGTCGCATATTGTACAAATTATAACTCAAATTCGTATTCCACTCACAAATCAACCGGATCGCCTTATCTGGCTTCCATCTCCTGATGGGGAATTTTCGGTTCACTCTGCTGTCTCAATCATTTCACACACACCCAATAATTCCACTGATGAATTCTCCTGGATTTGGAAAACTAAACTGCCGCCAAAAATCCAAAACTTCCTCTGGAAGGCAAATGCTGATTGCCTTCCAACTACGGATCGAATTAATAGGTATTATAACTCTGTTCCAAACCTTTGTTCCCTTTGCGAACTACAAAATGAGAATCTAAATCATCTTTTTTTCGAGTGTCCTTTCACCAAAAAAATGATTGCGAAGCTTGGTCAGCTTCTAAACCACCGTTTTACCCTTACTACTAACGATACATTTCAACATAACATTCAGGAAACACTTAAGCAAAAATTTACTACGTACCTATGCTTTCTCTGGTGGTTTATTTGGGCTCATAGGAATGCAAAATTTTTTGATACTTTTAGAATAAATCCGAATAAACTTCCACCTGCACTGGCCTTTTCAGGTGCGCTTGAATGGGAAACAGTGAGTACTCCGACTCATAAAGTTCATAAAACGACTCCTAAAAGAGGTAAACATTCTGCTTGGAAAAAACCTCCCCCTAATTGGACCAAACTCAATTTTGATGCTTCAAAATATAATAATGGTACGACCCATGCGGGTTTTATCTTAAGGAATCAGTCTGGTTCTGTCCTGTCAATTGGGCGTCAGCTACTTCCTTCAATGTCTGTTGTCCAGGCAGAGGCTTCTGCCTTACTATATGCTTTAAGCAAAATTGTATTAACAATTTAATTATTGAAGGCGATAATTTAATTGTTATTAATTCTTTAAAACATCAATGGAAAGTGCCTTGGGAATTATACTCAATTATAACTGATATCAGAAATATTATTAAGTCAGTACCACATGTTTTATTTTTTCATTGTTTCAGGGAATCTAATGCAGCTGCTGATTTCCTTGCAAGAAGACCACTTAATCTTCAACGTCTTACTGCAGCCATCCATCTGCCATCTTCGAATATTTCCGTTTCTAATTTACTTGTAACACAGTCAAGGGATCTGTTGAGTCAACAACCCTTGCTGCTTGATTTTTTAAAGATCATCCGCCGTGATGATTTAGGCTATCCTTGTAATAGATAGGTGGCCTAATTATGGCTTGTTCGAGCTAGTAGCTCCTCGATTAAAAAAAAAACATCATTGATATATACATACGTAAGTTTGGATAAAGTTTGGTTTTCATTTTTTTCTTTGGAGTCTACTTCTTTCATCCGCCTTCGTTCCTTGGGGCTGGGCTTTTGGGTCCGAGGAGTTGAGGTCCAGTGAGGTTGGGCGAGGGGCAGGCCTCCGTGGCAGAGTCGGGAAGACGAGCAAGGTCACCGTCGTCGGGTTTGGGAGCGTAGGGGAGCCGAGAGGAGGGCAGAGGAAGTGAGCGAAGAGGACCGGGGTGGTTGGCTAGCGAGTCGGTGGTCGGAGCCGGGTTTGGGTGTCACCGGGTTAGGGTCGGGGTCGGCCGTTTTAATCGGAGTCGGGTTTGGGCCCGTTGGGATAGCCGGGCTGGGTAGTAGCGGGCGGAGTGAGTCGGAGGCGGGTCGAGTGCGAGAGCTCCGTCGGGCAGGGGTGGGTGGACCTGATCGGGAGTCGCCGGCGGGGGCTGGCTGTCGTTGAGATGGCCGGCGGGCCTAATATCTGGAATTTTGGAATCAGGGAAAGGAATCGGGAAGAAAGAAGATGATGATGATGGACGTGGGTTATGAAGGAAGTGGGGCCAAATTCAATCGGGTTTGAGCGTGAGGAAGTAAGTTCAAAATGGGCAAAAACTAGCTAGGGATCGTGGCTAATTAACTAGCTAAGGGATTGATTGGTAGCTTAGTATTATAGAGGAGTTTAATTAAGTCAGTCTAGTTAATTAAGTTAGAGTGTGGTGGCTAGTCGGGTTCCATGGTGTCGGTCTGGGTTGGCTATCCGGGTTAAGTCGAGTTCGGTTTCAGGTTCGATTCATGTTTTAGTTCGAGAATTGGGACTCGGGGTGATTCTTGTTGATATGCTCAGAAAGTATTTTGGACTCGTTACTTTTCAGGTAAGTCGATTTTCGACTTGCTTAGTTCCTATTCTAACTTGTTAGGGTTTACATTGTGATTATGAGATTGGTTTTGGGAACTAGTCCCGATCGATTTTGAAATGCTTTTTCATGATTATTGTGCTATGGGTGAACATGGCTTGTGAATGATTGTTTGATTGGATTGTAGAAATGAGTAGTCCTTGATTGCCAGTTTGTGTGCGGGTCTGATTCGTGGTGAGTTTGTTATAAATGTTGTGATGATTTGTTTGACTTTGTCTGATCAGTGTCTATGAGTGTACTGTTACAAATTGTTTGATTGTGATGTAGCTTGTGAAAGTGTGATATTGCGTGCAATGCTATTTTTCTATGCTTCATGGTTGAAAATGCTTTTGAGTGTACTTCAGTGTTACGGAGGCTTCAAGGAAGCTAAGATTTATATGTAAAGGAAATCCCGGGTGCAATGAAGATGAAGGGTTGCATCGACTGGGGACGTGCAATGGTGGAGAAGGGTTGTATGTCCAATCGGGGTGCAATGAAGGAGAAGGGTTGCATTGCCAGTTAGGAGCGCAACGAAAGTTGTAACTCCGCCCTCACTAGGACAGTGAGTGGAGATATATGTGTATGTGTGAGTATGGGCGTGTAAGTGGAGAAGTGTATGTCGTTGTGTGGAGATGGTCGGTTGTGAAAGCATGATGGTACGCGTGTATGTGAATGTGTGGATTTGTGAACGTGTGTGAAGAGTTGTGTGTGTGTGTGTGTCTTTGAGTGTGTGTGTGTGCAATGTGTGGATTCGTGATTGTGTGTGTTAAATTGATGAATTTGGTTGAATGCTTTATTAAGTGATTGTGTGTAGTAGTAACTGTCTAGATATGAACCTTGAAATTGTTTGTGACTAACTGGATTCATGAAAGGACTAGAGTTATGTATGTGCTTGTGGACCTTTGGTTGCTGACTAAAGGAAAAATGTTTTGAAACGTCTTGTAGTTGCTTTGCTGATTCTGGCTTGATTGAGTAGGACCTGACCCTTCGGGGACACTATTTTTCAGTTCAGGTGATCTCAGGATGTCATGACCAAGCCTCGGCAGAATGGTGATGCGGAGTAGGGTATGTTCTAGAAAGTCGAGTGTTCATTGTTGCTATGGTTTTCTTTTATTGACATTGATGTGTTGTTGTTGTTGCTAAGAGATTATATAAGTTAGAATCATGATGTTTTACTTGAACTGTAATTTTTATAAAATACGAGTTGGATGTTTTTCTTGTTTTCTCGCCGTGCCCGCGTTGCAAGATCCAGATGTTCAGTTGTCAAACTAGCTTGGTAGTGCCTCGTGAGGCCTACTACCGAGTAACGCCTTATCAGAAAATCGGGGCGTTACAATAATAAAGCTTCCTTGATTGAATAAACTCCAGAGGAGAGTTAGTTCTCCATTACAAAGAAAACTCTAATCTTTATTGAAATACAATTGATGATAAGAATTGGATGATCTCTAAAAACCTAGAAAAGGTCCTCCTTATATAGCCCCAAAGATCACCCTTTTCGGACTAAATAAGGTAGGAAACCGAAAGATAAGAAAGGAAACAAGATAAAAACAGTGAAATCTCGTCCGCTTGGAAGTCGGTCGAACCCGCGAGCGCGGCACCACATCCGCGCCCGCGGTGGCCTTCAAATGGTCAAATCCGAGTCGGCTACTACCGCGACCGCGCCCTGGGCAGCGCGACCGCGGCCTTCATGGTCTTGGTTGGTTTGCTCCTTCACGCCACCGCGTCCGCGTCCTAGACAACGCGACCGCGGCCTTCATGCAGTGGCGAATCTTCGTCTTTAAGCTCTTTAACTCTTGATTCTTCATACTCTGTGTCTTCGGTCTTCATATTATAATAACGCTCAAAACTAACCTAAACACTCTCAATATAGCTCTAAAATACAAGAGTTATCCTATACAAAATAGGTCGAATCAGCTTGCATGAGAGTTGTTCGCAGGACTTTGATAGATTGCTCAGGTCATTGACGATGTCCGATCATGAGTGCGTCGAGCCATCGACGCTAACCAAAAGCGCTTCTCGGGAGGCAACCCGAATTTGAGATTCTAGTTGAAAGTGAAAATAAAATTTTTCCGGGCTAACATGCAGGTACTAGGTTCGAAAGAATATTCTGTGGTAGAATCGCGCCCGCGGCCGCGCAACCGCGGTCGCGTTTCGAATACAGAAGACCCAGACGTACAGGTACTAGAAACCCGCGACCGCGGGTTCCCACCCGCGATCGCGTGTGTGTTGCTCAGATGATTCAAAAAAAAAAATAATAAAAAATTAAAAATTAAAATAAAATCATCCGCGACCTCAAAGTCGCGGATCCCATTGTTCCATCATCATCTTCACTCCTCCACAACACCGCCGACCATATTTCCTCTCGCCTCCGAGTCACCGGCCGCCTCACCATCGTGTCCACCGTCGTCGGTCTCCCTTGCGTCGCCGTCCGCTCCCATCTCTCTCTCGCCGATCCTTCGCTGTCGGGTTTCCCAGACCTAGATCTGGGCCGCGCACATCGTCGGCCGTCCTTCATCACAGCCCGCACCACCGCTCTGCTGTTGTCGTCGGCCCCATCATCGGCTCCTCTTGCGTCGCCATCGCCGCCAACCCGGAGCCATTCGGCGGTCACCGCCGCCATCTCTGTGCACATTCGCAGATCTGCGTAAATCGCAGAACCCGCGACCGCGGTTCCCAGACCCGCCCCCGCGGGTGGCCCTTGTTCTCAATCCCGTTCTCCTGTCATCCCGCGACCGCGGCCCGTACACCCGCGCCCACGGTTTATCGACAGAGGGTTCACTCGGTTTCGTCTTTCGGTAAATTCCTCTTCTGTACTCGATTATTTTCACTGCATTATGTCGCATCGAGTGAGGGATCTTACTAAGGGGCAGAAGAAGATTTGGGATGCTTTGAAAGACAGGGATATTATTTCTACCAAGTTCTTCCATGCTCCGACCTTGAGTGCGCTCGGGATGTTAGCTTGTACCCAAAGTATGCTTGTGCAGGGTGGTCTAGGGGGATTGATGCAGCTGTCTGAGGTGACTTACCGAGGTCTTGTGCTTGAGTTTCTGTCTACATTGCTTATTAATGGCGATGTGCTTTCTTTCCGGGGTTGTGGTAAGCCCTGTACTATGACCAAGGAGCAGATTAGAGGGTTGTTTGGTATCACCGCCCCGCCTACTGAGGGGTGGGATTCTTTGCCAGCGAGTCAGGATTTCTTTGATTTCTGGTTTGCTATTACTGGATGCCAGTTTAACAACCTCAGTGGAGAATACAACTACAAGATCCTGCACCCTTGTATTCGCCTTTGCCATAAGGTGCTTGCTATGACATTTCTGGGAAAGGGTGAGGTGAACAAGGTTCCTCTCCATGATGCTCGCTTGTTGTGGTGTTTGATGCCTACGCAGCCAGTAGTGCCGGATTGGGTGGAGCTTTTCATTGACACTTTGAAGAAATACCCCAAGAAGGCCGGGCGGATTGGTTTTGGCGGTCTGATTACTCTGTTGGCATTACCTCATGTGACTAGAGATGAGATCTAGATGTATCATGGTATGCCTTTGACTGATGATCACGAGTATGATGTCGCTCAGCTGAAGAAGGCGAGATGTTTGAGTGGTTCTGCTGAGTCCGGGTGGTTTTGGATGTTTGGTTCTCCTGCTGCTCGTTATTTGCGTCTCCCACGCCCATTTCTCTATGGTCAGTAGAACCATGATTTCTTTATTGCTTCTGATGCTTTTGATGAGGCTGCTGTTGCTGATGATCCTATGCCTGATGCACCGCCAGCTGGTGGAGATCCTACTTGGGATGCTTATGTTGCTGCCTATACTTCCGGTTCAGGCTGAGGTTCTTCTGCTGGTGCTAGTTCTTCTGCTCGTGATTTTGGATCCTATGATCAGAGTCAAGAGACTCGGATGCAGCGAATTGAGTCTACAGTTGATGAGATGTCCCAGGCTGTAGCTGGGATGGTTGAGTTTCAGAGGAGGCAGGAGCAGTACTTTCAGGGTATGTGGCCAGATTATCCTTCTTACTATTTCAGGCCACCACCTCCACCTCCTGATCAGCAGTGAGTCTTCTGATTCCCTTCTCTTTACTTTACTTCTTTGTTCTTAGCTTCATTGATGACAATGAAGAGTTTAAGTATGGGGGAGGGGATTCACTGCTGTGTTTATGCACAGTTTCAGTCCTGAAAATAAAAGAAAAAAAAAGAGCCAAAAATTGAAAAAAGGCATAGAAAATCCTGGGATGAGTCGAAAACCCGAAAGGGCTGCTCAGGTAATAAACAGGTAACCCGGACCAGCTTTAGGCTGGGGTAAAAAGAGGTTAAAGAGAGATGTGAGTATTTGTGAGCACACCTTTGAGAAAAATGAAAAGAGCGGTTAGGTGAAAACCCGAAAGGGCGCCTAAGCAGAATTGAGCGGAAAAATTCGAGTGTTTTAGGATCATTCTTGCTTGGGGACTTTGGGGCTTACATTATAGATTTGGGTAGATCCTAGGTTGCTCTACACTTTTTAGAGCTTGAGTGTTATATCATGTTGTGAGGTGTGTGTTTGAGCTTCATTGTTTTATGCTCATGATTTCTCTATATTTTGGGTTCGGGTTGTGAGTTGAGTGTTTTATCTTCCCTTGTATTTCCTGAGATCTTAGATGTGCTACCTTGTTATATTTGTTTTGAGCTTACTCGAGGACGAGCAAGATCTAAGTATGGGGGAATTTGATTCGACCTATTTTGTATTGGTTAACTCTTGTATTTTAGAGCTACATTGAGTGTGTTTAGGTTAGAGTTGGGCGTAATTGTAATATCTAGGCCGAAAACACAAGAATTCAAGTTTCAAGAGTTTTAAGGCGTTTTGAGGTGTCTGCGCGACACCATTTGCTTGTGAAGGCTATATCTGGAGCTACAGAGGTCGGATTGAGCTGATTCCGGTGCCATTGGAAAGCTAACTTCAAAGGCTTCAATTCATCTTTTTACACCGAAGTCAGAATCCAAGCGGAAGATGGTCAAAACAGCCTCCGAAGTGACGCCAGAGATTCTGTCCCGATACCGCGACCGCGGATTATCCACCGCGACCGCGGTGACTGCCGAGACGAGTTATTCTTCTCTGTTGCGATAGCGCGACCGCGGTGGGAGCGACGCGACCGCGGTGATGCCGGATCCGAAGCGGACCGAAGATCTATCTTCTTTCTATCTTCTTATCTTTCCTCTTTCCTTTTCTATCTTTTCTCCTTTCCTAATTAGATTAGGGGAGCCTGTTCCCTGGGTCTATATAAGGAGGAGCCTCCTTAGATTTTAGAGACATTCTACATTCTACCTTTTACCTTTTTTCTCAATTAGTTCTTTAGTTTAGTTTTGGAGAGCTAGTCTCCTTGGGTTTGTTCAAGGGAGAAGCTCTGATGTATGAACTCGTGAGGTTTTGGTAATTGATTTCTCTCCTTTGGTTAATATCTCTTCTCTTTGTGCTTAATTTCATGAGCTTTGCATGATTCTTTGAGTCTGGCCAACTTGTTGGATTATCATTGTTCTATAGTCTGAATTGATTTGTTTCATTGTCTATGTGAGCATCTCTTTTCTAGAAGACAACTTGATTCTAGGACCGTGGACTAGGATTAAGAGAGAGAATTGATTGTTTTATCTTAGAATTGACTCGTAGCTTGATTGTTTGATATTATATCCTGCATATCCTTGTTCTCTATGCTAATTCTAGGTTAAGCGTCCTTGCCTAGGGTTATAGAATTGCTTGGACCGTGGACTTGCGATTGTTAATGATCAGGATAGGAATTAACCATAGGTGTGAATGAAATCAATGAATGAATCTATGATCGAGCGATTATTTCATGAGTGGATCTTTTGAATGAACTTGTTTCCCATATTTGTTTATTTGATTGTTTGTTATTTGTTTTCTAGGTTAGTTTAGTATAGATTTCTCTCTTCAATCCCCCCTTTCTTTGGTTGATAATTATATTAATACTAGAAACCATAGTTCTCTTGGGTTCGACCCCTTACTTACTTGCTATACTTAGTTTGTAGTTTGGGTTTTATCTTTGATCTTGGCACGATGACTTTAGCCGAGTCACCGCGATATCCATGCAGTGGCGAAACTTCGTCTTTAAGCTCTTTAACTCTTGATTCTTCAAAACTTGTGTCTTCGGTCTTTGTGTTACAATAACGCTCAAAACTAACCTAAACACTCTCTAAATCATCTCAAAATACAAGAGTTAACCTATACAAAATAGCCTGTAATACAAGAGTTAACCTATACAAAATATATAAAATTCCCCCATACTTAGATCTTGCTCGTCCTCGAGTAAGCTCAAACAAATATAACAAGGTAGCACATCTAAGATCTTAGGAAATACAAGGGAAGATAAAAACACTCAGCTCACAACCCGAACCCAAAAATATAGAGAAATCATGAGCATAAAACAATGAAGCTCAAACACACACCTCACAACGAGAATATAACACTCAAGCTCTAAAAAGTGTAGAGCAACCTAGGATCTACCTAAATCTAACAATGAAGCCCCAAAGTCCCCAAGCAAGAATGATCCTAAAACACTCGAATTTTACCGCTCAATTCTGCTTAGGCGCCCTTACGGGTTTTCACCTAACCGCTCTTTTCATTTTTCAATAGGTGTGCTCACAAAAACTCACAACACTCATGAACCTCATATTACCCCAGCCTAATGCTGGTCCGGGTTACTTGCTTATTACCTGAGCCGCCCTTTCGGGTTTTCGACTCATCCTAGGATTTATATGCCTTTTTTCAATATTTATGGCTTTTTCTATCTTTTTCTTTTCTTTCTTTCTTTATTATGCAAAAAGTATGGTGCAAGTACTCCATGAAAAGAAGAAAATCAAAAATCTGAAGCAAATCTCTAACTAAACTAACTAGGATAAGCGAATGCGAGTACTCCTTCCCCCATACTTAAATCCTTCATTGTCCTCAATGAAGATAAGAAAAAGGATAGAAGCAAGGAAGAAGATATATCAGAAGACTCACAAACGATTGAAGAGAGGTGGAATGGAAGAACTCTTCAAAGGTGGTAGAAAATAAAGCTCCGTAAATCCATTCGGCAAGCATACTGCGGGTGCGGCACTAGAGACGCGAGCGCGGAATCTTTGCAGAGAGCGAAGTCATCCTCGGCCGATCACCGCAGGCGCGGCTGATGAGGCGCGGGCGCGGTACATGTGCAGGGACGAAGTCTTGACATCGTCTCGAAAAGCTTGATGTGTGAACAGCCTTCGTATCTTGGCTCGTCTCTTGAAGGAGGGATCAATACATGAACTCGAGCCGTGGAGATGAAATCCCGAGGGAACACAGCTCCCCCATACTTAGGCTTTACACATAGCCAAAGAATGGAAATTACAAAGATGAATGAAAAGAAAATATAGAAGGTGGAAAGATAGAAGATGGAAAAGAATGGATATAGATACATGGAAGATAGAGATAGAATGTGACCAAAAAGTCCTCTTTTTGTCTTTTTTTCTTCTTCTTTTTTATTTTACAAAGATAAAAACGAGCTAAAACCGAGACGCAGTATGGTTGCCACGAGCACGGGCTAGTACCTGTTCGTCGGGGTGCGCTGGTGATCCACCGCTGGCGCGGCCAAGGTGGCGCGGGCGTGGTATCACACCAGGCGTGTCCTTTCGGACCTAGTACCCGAATGTTAACTAGAAAACAAAACAAGCAAATCCTAAGCTAAGAATGGAAAACAATCTAACTAATCCTTGGGTTGCCTCCCAAGCAGCGCTTTTGTTTAACGTTGTTGGCTCGACGTGGATACGATCAATATGGGTCCTCATCAACATGAATTCGGACCTCGTTGCCACCATGAGATATGGAAAGAGATCCATTGGCAACATCTATGACCGTCTTGGCGGTTTTCATGAACGGGCGACCAAGTAAGAGAACCGGGTCGTAACGTCCTTCGCCTATCTCCATCACATAGAAATCTGCAGGAAAGATTAAACCATGCACCTGCACTAGAACATCCTCAACTAACCCCTTCGGGCGCACATTAGAATGGTCAGCCAACTCAATAACAATGTCGGATTCCTTTAAGGGACCAAGGCCTAACCTATCATACATGCAAGCTGGAAGAACATTAATGGAGGCACCTAAATCTAGCATAGCACGCTCAATTTTAGTTTCTCCAATAGTGACAGGGACAGTGAATCTTCCTGGGTCTGAGCATTTTTTAGGTAATTGCTTTTGGAGTAGGGAATTACAGGTCTCAATTTTGCTATCCTGCGTTTTCTCAATTAGAGCTACTTTCTCAATTCTAGGACTAGTGTTATTCTTCCTTTTTATAGTGCAAAGATCTTTCATAAACTTAGCAAAACGAGTGACACTTTGGATGAGATTGATGAGAGGAACATTTACCTGGCAATTGGCGAAGGTCTCGAAGAGTTCCTTGTCATGTGCCGGCTTCCTTGTGTCCTTGAGTGCTTCGGGGAATGGGGGAGAGGGCTTGAAAGAGCTCAAAGGTGAAGTGGTTGAGCTACATAGCCATCATCCTCCTCTGCTACTGGAGTGTGGTCGCGTCTAGGAGAGGGCGGGCGCGGGGGCGAATAGTTCTTGAAAGCATAGTCGAGCAAAGCCTTGAAATTTCGCTCCGCCTCCTTACCGCGGGCGCGGTCGCGGCGCCTCATGCCTCTCATGGTCCGAGTTCTCTGTTGGATTTCCGCGGGCGCGGTGGGGAGAGCGCGGTCACGGTGATCCAATAGAGACTTGCTCTTCGTCTTCTGTTGCCCCGGCGTGGTCGTGGCCAGGGGAACGCGGTTGCGGTTTATCACCAGTGGGTGATTCCCGACTCGCCAATGCTCTACCGCTCCTCAAGTTCATGGTACTTACATTCTCCTTGTGATTGAGCGGTTGAGAGGGAAGTTTCCCGGAATCCTTAGACTCGAGCCTATTGATCATGGTCGCAAGTTGGCTCAGCTGAGTCTCAATATTCTTTACAGCAGCCCTCGTCTCTTGGTTCTCCTTCAAGAGGGCAGTAATAGCATCATTTTGAGACAGAGCAGGTGCTCTCGGGGCATAGTTGTTGGACCGAAATTGTTGTTGCTGGCCCTGAGGAGCGAACTGCTGCTGCTGTTGTGGTGGATCTTGCTGCTGCTGGTTGTTCCACTTGAGGTTAGGATGGTTCGCCCACCCCGGATTGTAGGTATTAGAGAAGGGATCGTTCTGGGGCCGGGGCGCACCATAATTGCCAATAGCATTGACCGACTCCTCGGTCTCTTGAATAGTAGGGCATTGATCCGTGTGGTGGCTCGCGTCATAGCAAAGGCCGCAAGCATTGACTTGTTGAGCCGTCTTCTTTGTGAGCAGCTGCTTCATAAGATCTTTGAGCTCCCTTACTTCAGCATTCAGGGACTCGTTCACCACACTTACGGACCTCACATTGGTCCTGGACCTCTGATTGCGGGCTTGTTCCGCCAAGATCTCAACTTTCTGAAAAGCTGCTGCAAGGGTTAAGTTCTTGTAACTACCCCCACAAGATGCATTCACGAGCCTCTTGTCATTGTCGCAGAGTCCCTCAATGATGTAGCAAATAAGATCCTTGGCAAGATAGCCATGGTAGGGGCAACTCGCGATGAGCCTCTTGTAGCGCTCATAGTAATCATAGAGGTTCTCGTCCTCCCCTTGCTCCAAACTACTGAGCTGCTTCTTAATGGATGTCTGTTTGGAAGCGGGGAAGTACTTCTCAAGAAACGTCCTCTTCATGGCCGCCCAAGTGGTAATAGAGCCTGGCACCAAATAAAGGAGCCAGTCCTTGGTGGAGTCCTCTAGAGAGAATGGAAAAGCCCAGAGCTTGATTTGATCCTCCGTCACATCTGTGGGCTTCATACTCATGCACACCGCGTGGAACTCAGTGAGATGCTTGTTCGGGTCTTCACCACTCAACCCGTGGAATTTGGGTAAGTGGTGGATGAGCCCGGACTTAAGTTCGAACTTCACACCTTCCCCGAGTTCGGGGAATTGAACAGCGAGCTGCTGTTGCTGGAGATCGTGCGCCGTGAGTTGGCGAATAGTTTGTTCCGCCATGACGTCCTCTGGTTCGGAGTCAGAGAGAGAGAGAGATTCAAGAAGATTGTCGGATGTAGAAGGTCTGGGGGCGCTCCTTATCTTCCGAAGAGTCCTGTCAATTTCTGGATCAAAACGAACAGGGGAAGTATTAGTAGACCGGGTACGGACCATGTGTTAAGTCCGAACCCAAGAGAAGGTTCTGCGCGCGAACCGCGGTCGCGCCGAGGTGGCCGCGGGCGCGGTTTGGGCGCAGAGCACAAACAATCAAAACAACAAAAGGATTCCCCGGCAACGGCAAAGTCGTTGTTCCCTTATCAAAAATAAATCCCAAACATGCAAACAACAGTATAGTGAGCAAGCAAGGGGTCGAACCCAAAGGAATCAGTTTCTAGTCAGATTTTAGGGTTTTCATGCAAGTGATCAAAAATGGGGGTTTTGAAAGTTGGTTTCAATCAAAGTTATCAAGTAGAGTTTATCCAATCAATTCCACTTTATTAATCCGTTGATCATGAATTCATCCACCTCTTTATATGCCTAGGTCAATTCCAATCTCAATCATAAGAAATCGCAAGTCCACGGTCAAAGCAATTCTATAACCCTAGGCAAGGACGCTTAACCTAGAATTAGCATAGAGAACAAGAATATTAGGAAATCAAATCATGCAATCAAGCTACGAGTCTCATGCACAATTAAACCATTGAATACTCTTCCCTAAACTAGTCCACGGTCCTAGAATAGAGTTGTTTCGAGAATTAGGAAAGATGCATAGACAACAACCAATCCTAAATCAAACGATAGATCTAAGTCAATCAAACAAGTTGATCAGGCTCATAAAATCAAACATAGATCATGGGATGAAGCACAAGAGTATCAATAAAGACCTAGGGATAAAGAGATTACCAGAATTTCACACCTTCATAATAAAGCTTCCTTGATCGAATAAACTCAAGAGGAGAGTTAGTTCTCCATTACAAAGAAAACTCAAATCTTTATTGAAAGAACAAAATAGAAAAGATAGAATATCCTAAAATCCTAGAAAGGTTCCCCTTAAATAGCCCCAAAGAACAACCTCTTCGGACTAGATAAGAAAGGAAACCGAAAGATAAAAAGGAAACAAGATAGAAAAGATAGAATCTCGTCCGTCTCAATGTCGGCCGGCACCGCGACCGCGGCGGTCTTCGAAGGTCAAAGGCTGAGTCGGCTTCTACCGCGACCGCGCCACAAACAGCGCGACCGCGGCCTTCATGGTCTTCACGGGTTCGTCTCTTCACGCCACCGCGCCCGCGTCATAGACAAGGCGACCGCGATATCCATGCAGTGGCGAAACTTCGTCTTTAAGCTCTTTAACTCTTGATTCTTCAAAACTTGTGTCTTCGGTCTTCGTGTTACAATAACGATCAAAACTAACCTGAACACTCTCTAAATCATCTCAAAATACAAGAGTTAACCTATACAAAATAGCCTGTATCAGTATATAATATAAATGTGAAACTTAAATATTAAAAATAAACTATAAGAAATTAAAAACATTAAAACTAATATACTTTTTATTTACATTTATTTTTTATTTAATTTTTATAAATATCCGGTCCGGACCGGACCGGGGACCGGATTTCTAAAATCCATGGACCGAGGACCGGACCGGAAGTGCCCCGGTCCGGTCCCGGTTGGTACCGGTCCGGTCCGGTCCAAAAATCCGGTCCGGACCGGATTTTGCTCAGCCCTACGAATTACCAAGAACTGTTAGTTCTCATCCAAATGGATGCTCTAGGACGCCCCCGTAAGCGGGACTCCCAATTCTTACCTAATCAAAAAAAAGGCGTTGGCTGAATCCACCATCAACAGAGCCTGGCGGGCACCCGATAGGACAGACCTGTTCCAGGGTAGAAGACCGGAACTAGTTAGTTTGAGATATTGTAGTTAAATTTGATTAACCTCAGTTCGTGATACGAGGATTAAACTAGTTAGTCCATAAATTAAAGGCATACATCATCTCATGATATTCAATTTACCGGTATTGTTTGCAATAAAAGCATAAAAGACTAGATTTGTCAAACCGGTCAGTGCGATCGGATTTGGGATCGGTCTTTTCGGATTAAGGATGAATACGGTTTCGAGTCTATCAGGTTGGGGTACAGTCGGGTCGGGTGGACATATAAGATTCTCGTACATGTTTGGTAAAAAATATCAAAATTTTATGATTATTAAAATAATATCATAATTAAATAATATTATGTAATAACAAAAATATTATAAATATTATAATTCTTATAAAATATATCATACTGGTTCTCTATGGGATTTTTTATATAAAATATATCATAATTTTTATAATATATAACTAATCGTGTCAACAGGTCAGGTTCGGGTTTCAACTTAATAAATCGAATTAATTGGACTAAGTTTTTATCGGGTTTTTATTTCAATTTTACGGATTTCAACCTACTAATTTTCGGACGATATCGATCGATTTTATCGGATTGATCATTTTTGTAACACCTCTAATAAAGACAGCTTTTGTAATTATTTATGAATAAATTAATATATATCTTCTCCTTTATCTTACTTGAAATTACTACTCCCTCAGTCCCATAATGTTTATCCACCTTTCCATTTCGATTGTCCTAATTAGTTTATCCATCTTTCAAGCTTTCCATTTATACCATACTTTTCTTACCATATTACCCTTATTCAGTCTTATATATTATCCTCATAATCCAACTTTTCCATCAACTTTATCACTTTTTCCTTTAAAATTATAAAATTATCATCATCTAATCTTTCTCATCAAATTTATCAATTTTTAACTTTTTATCTCTATAAAATTATTCTCATTAATTATAATATATTACCCTAATTAATCAATTTTATAACTTTTATTAAATACCGTACCAATTGTACTTTATGGACAAACGTTTTGGAACGGAGAAAATACTGCAATATATAGATCTGGTCTTCAACCCCGGAGCAGGCCTGTCAAATCCGGGTGCCCACCATCCTCTGTGCCCGGTGGAAATAGCATTAGCCAAAAAAATGGGCTTTTAGCTCATGCGGGCCAAATCTATAAACAATTTCTCCACCTGGCTTATTTAATTTTCGACTATGAGCCCGTGAGAAGTGATAAAGCTTGCCTCTTATTGTGTAATAAGGATCCTCTAGTCCCCTTTTTATGGTCTTTTTTATGGTCCATTCTTTTTGATTGATGGAAAATAAATAAAAATATATATAAAAATACATTGTCCTAATGTAAAATTTATAATATAGTAATCTACTTTAACCAATCAAAATGAGTGGACTACCAAATGGACCATGAAAAGGGACCAAAGGATCCTTGTTGCTTGATCTGCATCGTTGCAACCAGTGCATCCAAACAAAAATGCCCCATTAAACTTAGGGTTAAGTATTATTAGGCATCCACTCAAACAGCCAAACCTTTAATGATAGTATCCGAAAGTTACCTATTCAATTCTCACGGACAATACTCTCAACCAAAAATAGAAAAACTTAGACCTGAGTAAAATTCAACACGGACCGGATTTTTTGGCCAGACTAGATCGAGGCACTTCCGGTCCAGTTCGAGGATGTCTGTTCCAGGTTCTCTATCTATAAAATTGGGGTAAATTGGTCCTGCTCCGGTCCGGTTTTGAACCCATGCTTAGGGGTGAACATCGGTTCAAAACCGAACCGAACCGACATTAACCGAACCGAACTGAAAACTGAATTTCGGAATTTTCTGGACCGAAAACCGAACCGAATATTTTCGGTTTGGTTCGGTTTGGTTTCGGTTAAAGTTGGTTCGGTTACATGTAAAACCGAACAAAAACCAAACTTTTCTTGGTACGTGTTTGGTTGAACGGAAGATAAAACCGAATCCAAATGAACAACATGACTACAATCTATTTCATCCAAATCCAAATAAGGTTTGTGAATCAACTCAGTGGAAGTAGCAAGTAACAAAATACAGAAATTCTAAGCAAGTAGAAAGAGAAATTGGCAAGTGGCACCAACAACCGACGACGACAACGACGAGAGATTCCAAATCCAAATAGCGGCGACTGGCGAGGAGGTCGGGAGACGACGCACGAGTCGACGAGGAGGCCGGAAGACGATGCACGAGTCGACGAGGAGGCCGGGAGACGACTCGCGGCTCGAGAAGGACGGGATGGTGGAGGACGGGAGACGACTCGCAGTGACGAAGATGCCGCCCGACACCGAGGAGGGCGAGCGACGATCGAAGAGGGTGAAGTGGCGGTGATGCAGAGAAGTTCAGAGGGGGACTTGTGAGGAATATGAACGGCGCCCGTGTCCAACAATTAAAACCCTAAGGAATATTTGTATTTTTTTTGCGTTTTTTTATTTAAATCGGTTTAACCGAACCGAACCGAAACCGATATTTATGAAATCAGTGGACCGAAAACCGAACCGAATCTTTTCGGTTTCGGTTCGGTTCGGGTCAGTTTGGTCGGTTCGGCTAAAATCATCAGTTTTGGTCGGTTCATGAACAGCCCATGCTTGCCACCCCTAATTAAACTATACCATATTGCTTGGATTAAAACAAAACTATACCATATTGCTATTTATTTACATTAAACCACCCCTTTATATCTCTTTTTCCAATAAACCATCCTTTATTTTTATGCCCCTGTATGGAAGGTACTCAGGTATATGAATTATAGAGTAATTTATGTTTTAATGCTTGTTATAACTAATTCGTTTTGTAAAAACAAGGCCCGGTTACATATAATTAGGGGTGAGTATCGGTTCAAAACCAGACCAGATCTATACCAGAGTTCCTTAATCTTATGAACTGGGGACCGAATCAAAAAAAAATCACAAAATTAATTTATTTTCAGAAAAAAAAAGATTTTTATATAAAAAATTATAATATAGTTAGAGGAATCATATATGATTTATGAAAAATATAATTTGATTAAGCATATAATATAAATGTGAAAATTAAATATTAAAAATAAACTATATAATATTTTTCAAAAAATCCGGTTTGGACTGGGATCGGACTTCATATTTTTATGGAATGAAGACCGGACCGGTATCCCCTCGGTCCGATCAAAAAATCAGGTCCGGACTGGATTTTGCCCATCCCTACGTATAATTGTCATTCGAATATAGGTATCAGTATTGATCATTATAAGTATTTGAAATTTATTTTCTATTACTACACTAACTTTACTTATTAATTATATCATAGTATATTATTTCAAGCAATCACATTGTGCTTCTTAACGGTAGGGAACATACGACTCACAAAGACATAATGATATCGATACCCCGATGTATACTTTAAAAAGTATGGGTAATAGGGTTTCAAAACCATTGGATCATGAAAAAAATTTCATACTTTGACATAATCATAAATCCTAGTGGGAGACTAATGACAAAGTAATTTCATAGGTTACATCGATATAAAGTGTGTAGATGAGTAAGTATATATGGTTCTTTAATGATTTAGGAACAGATGAGATTAGCCCATATCCTATAAAATGAGAACGATTCTCATCCTTTGATTTTCCTAAATATAATTCTCATCCGCGCCTCCTCCCACGAGCTTGCCCGTGTCGCCTCCAACATCAAGTCCGAGATCCAAGCCTGGCATTAGTGCAGGAAGTGAAGAGAGGACGGCGTGGGTTTTAGGACGGGCAAAGGCAGCGCCGAAGTTAGCGGTTGTTGTGGTGGGGCAGAGGGGAGGAGAGAGAAGGCGGCGATTGGTGGTTGTTGTTGCTGTTGAGTGGGTATAGAGGAAGGCCTTGCCTGAGCCTCTTCTTAACCGTCATGTTCCAATAGTTCTTCACTTCATTGTCTGATCGCTCTAACAATTGCAAAATCGGAAAAACCCAGCAAATTAGCCCCCCATTAATAATGAACAAAACAGATTAACATGGAGGCTTGAAAGGTCTCGACTTTAATATATAGTATAGATTACCACACTAACTTTACTTATTAATCATATCATCGTCGTATATTATTTCCAACAATGGCATTATGCTTCCTAACGGGAGGGGAGATACGACTCACAAAGACATGATGATATTGATACTCTGATACATACTTCAAAAAGTTTGGGTAAGAGGGTTTCAAAACCATCGAATCTTAAAAAAAATTCATACTTTGACAAAATCATAGATCCTAGTGGGAGACCGAATGCAACAAAGTAATTTAATAGGTTACATTGATGTTAAGTGCGCAAACAAGTAATTTTATACGGTTCTAATTATATTGTATATATCTTTTATCACTTCATACATATGTCTCATGCTAATAATGTGCAATAATAGTGGGGTTATATTCTACAACAATGACATACCATGTATTAGAGAAGACCTCAAATCACATGTAGGTCGTAATTAACTTGTGACAGCTGTAATAATAGACCTGTGATGTACTATCATGAACAAAGGTGAAGGCAAACGATGTACACTATCACATATGAGGTTATTTACATCTTGAATGACTATGGTGAGTATTATATTATCAAATACATTATATACACAAATATACATGAAAAACATTGAATCATGCATATATATAACTACAATTTCCATACGGGAAACAATAAATTTCTTTTTATATATGTGTTATACCAATTTCATTTCACTTGTATTTGTTAGGACCCGAAAGGAATTTAGGAGGATTAAGAGAGAATTAGGGAAGAAAGAAGAAGATTAGGGAGGAAAGTAGGATTAGAGAGGAAAAGACGAAGAACAGAGAGGGATAGAGGAGAACAAGAGGATAAGAGATTTCATTAGCATCATTCATCGATAAAATCCCATTACAGAAGGTGAGAAAGCCACTTATAAGCTTTAATCTATTTTACACTATTAGCCCACACTTTCCCACTAATTACAATACATGATAGTATTTTAAGATCGATGGAAGTAATAAAAAGTGTAAAGAATCAAATGTGGAGTTCAATGAGTATTGGACGTTGTGATAGTGTCTGATTACACGAGAGTAAGACTTGTCGATGCAAACCATGTAAGTAATCTACTTTATAATGATGTTTTACATCTAAATGACTCAAAAGTTATTTGTGTTCAAGGTAGAATATGATGCTATTTAGCTTATGTGAAAGTCATCACCTTCATATGCTAATGTGAAAGTCATCCGACTTTCAGGATTTGCTTGGGGCGTTGATAGGAAGCTTTTGAAAGTTGATAGATGTGTGTGATGAATGAGTCAGGGTAATTTTTATGGATTTTTGGGTTTATAAACATAAAAAGTATCGGACGCTTATATGCATTTGCAATCTCATAAGAGCTATTTGAAGTTCCATTTCCATATTATGATTTGCTAGCTGAAATCTATAGCAAAGATAGAGCCACTGAGGGGACGTGGCTTCATCTCTTTCGAGGGCTACAATAGGGAAAAACCCACACGCTCTCTTCACTTTCTCTTCAGAGGAAAAATTCAGAAACCTAGTCGTCAGTTGCACGTCATCGCCGCACCATGCCGGTGCTTGGAGAATCTCATCCCAAGAGATAACAATGAGTAATAAAGTCGGTTTCGATTGGAACCCGGCAGCCATCAAGAAAACATCGAAAAGAAAAAGATGAAGCTTGTTGGACCCTAAATTTACCCCTTGATTCTAGACTATCTCATGAGAATCTTAGTGAAAAACAAGGTCTCTAAGGCTATCGTTGCAGACTATAGTCCCAAAAAGCTCCGGAAAGCTCTAATAGAAAGTGCCAGCAGAAAGCTCCTATAAAAACCGATGCCTGGTGCCTCTAGCAGTTCAAACGAGATCCCTAGATCTCTGGAAACCACTTTACCAACTTTGACCACGTTTTCCTCAACCTTCAAGAGCTATTTTTAAGGGAGAATAAGTCAAAAATCATATTCAAAGGGTGACCCATTTTTAAGCTATTTTCTAGAGCGGTTATTCTCACTCCCTCTATCATGTAACTATATAAATAGGCTCCCTAGGGCTATAGAAACACATGAGAACACACAAGATCACAATAGCCACGACTTGTAATTGTATTTCTCTCTATCGTTTATACTTTATAGCCTCGTGGCAAAGATCGCCACCGTCGGCCGCCGCCATCCGACAGCTTTCTGAACATCAGCCCGAAGGCTTTTGGATCCGAAATCCAAAGATATCGATTGTAATTTGTCGATCATTTATAATAAAAAGGAGATAAGCAATTTTCCTTATTTGCATAGTTGTTTCATTCTATTTATATTAAGTCTCTACAACTTTCGATTGTTATTTCCTACTCGATCTCCTGACAATTGAAACCGATCGTAAACCTTTGGCTATTGACCTCCATCAAAGAACGTTTGAGTGCTTTGTGCATTTTTTGTCCAAAACAATTTGGCGCCCACCGTGGGGCCGATAGCTAAAAGAAAAACGATCATCCTTCCGTCAAACTCCGACCGTTTTCCATGGACGAACTTTTTGCTCGTCTAGATGCCTTCCAAAAAGAATTCGATGAATTCAAAGCCGAAACCTTTAGAACCAACGCCATGTTTGCACAACTAATAGTTGAAAATGAGTTTGTGAGATCGCAGGTACCGACGGACAGGACCATGACTCCGGTAGTAGCTTTTCGAGAAGTTTCCACGGCCACCTCAAGAGCTTTCCTGCTGGAAAGTGTCACCGGTAGGATACTGTTGCAGTTGTCTTTTCTAGGCATCATCCCACGAAAGATGTTGGGGTCGTTCCTACTCTTCTCAGCATCAAAGACATCGTCGAAAGAGAGGTCGAAAAGCAAATTAAGGCTCTTTACGAGCAGATTGCAATGATCCCCGGGATTCCGCGTCCCATGGAGAAAGAACCCGACAACGGATATGAGGCTTCTCCTTTTGTGGAAACCATAGCCGGGGTCGAGTTTCCTAAGGGGTTCATCATTCCCGATATCTCAAGTTACGATGGTACCGATGATCCCAACGATCATGTCTCAATCTTCAAGCAAAAGATGATGATAGTTTGTATCCCTAGAAAGGACCGTGAAGCCATCATGTGCAAGTGTTTTTGGGCTACTCTTGAGGGTCCAACCCTAAGATGGTTCCTTAGTCTACCATGGGGATCCGTGGAATCATTCGCGAATCTCATTGATTTATTTAAAGTTCAATTCATAAGTAGTCAACGTCTTGAGAAGTATTCTAATGATTTATATCAAATTACGCAGTCGTATGACGAAACTCTAGAGATTACTTGAACCGTTGCGTTCACGAGAAAGTCAAGATTCCCGATTGCAATGTTTTAACGTCCGTCGAAGCATTCCGCCAAGGCCTTCAAATGAGCAATGAATTTTCCGATGAATTAACCATGAACCCGTGTACAACTTTCGAGGATGGCCAAGCAAAAGCAATGACCCAAATCCGCCTCGAAGAAGGTAAGGCTAGTCGGAGATTCCCGAACATGACTTCCAAAAACCTAAATCTAGTGACCAAACCGTGAAAGATAGCGACTCTGTCCAAGAAAGCTCCAACGATGATAGTGAGGACGACCAAGAAAGTCACGGTCATGGTCCAATCACTCGTGATCGCAAGGAACACAGGTTTCATCCGTATCGTCGCTAAGGATCTTATATTATTTTACACTATACACTTTCTTTATGATTTCTTAAGCATACGTTACTAACTCGAAGCATCGAAGGATCATTGGAGAAACCCACGACCAACCCTTCTAGCTCCTTGTCTTGCCTTGTAGAAGCACATGAGGCGCTAACCTCCAGTTACGATCACGGTCTGATCATGATCAAAAGGCATTCCATGCTAGAAACCATCGCAAGCACTTTCTACAGGGGTTACGTGTCCAAGCCTCCAGTTTTCGGAGTATGAACCCTCAGTTTTCGAGGCATAGACCCTCAATTTTTGAGATGCAGACTCTCAGTTTCCGAGACGAAACCACCGTTTCCGAGACATAGACTCTCAGTTTCTGAGACGAAATCTCACTTTCTGAAGACCTAGATTCTCAGTTTCCGAGACACCACCTTCGCATCATGGCAAGTCTAAACCCTTGGCTAGTGGCTTCGGTCGAGTCTTAGCTATAGGCTAGCGACTTTGGTCAAGTTAACACCCGACGCTAACGGTTTTCGTCAAGCTAAACACCCGAGGCTACATGACTTCGATCAAACCAACGCTAGCGGCTAACAACTCCGGTCAAGTCTGTGCCTTTAGTTGACGACTCCGATCGAGTCCATGCCCTTGGCTAACGACTTCCTTCATAAAAGCGCTAGTTGACCAAAAACTCTGTTTCTTCCATCAACGAGTTACTCTTGCAAATGATGAAGCATCCGGCGAAAAACATGAAATTCATCTCGCCCGTCTCCTTCCCTCGACGACCAAGATGAATTTGGGGTATTGTTGGACCCTAAATTTACCCCTTAATTCTAGGCTATCTCATGAGAATCTTAGTGAAAAATAAGGTTTCTATGGCTATCACTGCAGACTATAGTCCCAGAAAGCTCCGGAAAGCTCTAACAGAAAGTGCCAGCAGAAAGCTCCTACAGAAACCGATGCCTGGCGCCTCCAGCAGTTCAAACGAGATCCCTAGATCTCCGGAAACCACTTTACCAACTTTGACCACGTTTTTCTCAACCTTCAAGAGCTATTTTTGAAGGAGAATAAGCCAAAAGTCATATTCAAAGGGTGACCCATTATTTAGCCTATTTTCTAGGGCGGTTATTCTCACTCCCTCTATCTTGTAACTATATAAATAGGCTCCCTAGGGCGGTAGAAACACATGAGAACACACAAGATCGCAATAGCCACGACTTGTAATTGTATTTCTCTCTATCGTATGTACTTTATAGCCTCGTGGCTAAGATCGCCACCGCCAGCCGCCGCCGACCGCCGCCATCCGACAGCTTTCTGAACATTAGTCCGAAGGCTTCCAGATCCGAAATCCAAAGATCGATTGTAATTTTTTGATCATTTATAATAAAAAGGAGATAAGCAATTTTCCTTATTTGCATAGTTGTTTCATTCGATTTATATTAAGTCTCTACTACTTTCGATTGTTATTTCATACTCGATCTCCTGACAATCGAAACCGATTGTAAACCTTTGGCTATTGACCTCCATCAAAGAACATTTGAGTGCTTTGTGCATTTTTCGTCCAAAACAAAGCCCATATATGGCATTTAAGAAGCATTCCGACGACGAAACTAATCTCACAAAAACACTTATGAACTCATCTCACAAGATCGGACATCGTCAATGCCCTTAATGACCTTTCAAACACTTGTGAACTCATCTCACAAAAACATAAGTAAAACAAGCATAAAGTGAAACTACTTAACATACCATTCAAACACCATTTCAACTTATCAAACATGTGTGACTAGTCTTCACGAGGTATATGCTCAAGCCAAAACAAAAAAGTGGTGGCTTTTCGAAATAATTACTAAATGGATTAAAGCTCTTACCATCATTACCACTTTCACCAAAGATAAAAACTGAGAAATTCCTAGATTCTTCTTTATGTTCCAAATTTGGTTCTCCGGGGGAATAAGGAGTGATGGACAATGGGAGCAATGGAGTAAACGCACATTTAGCATTAAAGACGTCTTCGTAACCCAACTCCATTATAGTGGATTCCTCCTCAACTCGCATTTGGGTATCTATCTCAAAGGTATTTCCTTCCACTACAACTTCTCTCATCTTTTCAAGCAAGTCAAAAGGCATGAGTTTTGTTGAATGGAAAGTTGATGAACACTTTTCACAATGTTCCTTAATCATATAGTGGATTCCTCCTCAACTCGCATTTGGGTATCTATCTCAAAGGTATTTCCTTCCACTACAACTTCTCTCATCTTTTCAAGCAAGTCAAAAGGGCATGAGTTTTGTTGAATGGAAAGTTGATGAACACTTTTCACAATGTTCCTTAATCATATTACTCGTCCTCTCAGCGAGATCCCCTATCATATCCTCAAGTGAAACATCATGAGTATCATCTTGTTGAGGCGTTGATTTAGATGCTTCAACAAACATACATTGATGGCTCATGTAGTAGAGGAAATCCTAGCATTCCATAAGTTGCATAACAAAAAGCTTTTGATTGCTCATGTAGTAGGCTATCCTTCGAGTCTCAATATTTATGCCCTTGACAACTCGACTACATATATATCCAACCCTATATTGATATCCCCAAGCATTAAGTTCATTTTGTATAATCTTGGAATCTAGTATAATACTCATGGAAGTGTTCATCCTGAAACTTTGTACACTCAAACAAAATCATGGATTAGTAGCACGGTTATGAACCACTCAAGTGGTTCACACCCAAGATAGTAATACGAAATAAATACAAGCAATAGCCGAGTCCCCGACAACGACGTCAAATTTGACAAGCTCTTTTATGTCGTGGTAAAAACGTTGTCAAAGAAAATCCTAACTTTCAAAGCAGGTATGGAGAAAGTAAGGGTCGATCCCACAGAGACTCATATTCCTTGTATTTATTTGGTACAACTAATGTAAAAGGGGGGTTTTAAAAGAGTTATCTAAAATCTAACTAAACTATGAAACAAAGCAAACAAAGTTATTGAAGAATCAAATAGAGAGAAACATCCAATTGACTTGTTGGTCACTGATCATCGATTAACATCATTCCTTTTTCACCTTGATTAATCTATTGTGGTATTTTAAGACTCAACTGCATGAAATCTTAAACCAAACTTCGAACCTAGTTTAGTGAGTAGAACCGATCGGTGCTATCAACCCTTATCACTAAACGTCCTAGAAGACATCCTAGGCTCGACTTAGCAATAAGCATCAAGTATCGATAGAAGCAAAACATACAAATCAATCATACGTTCATATGAATTGTGGTTGAAATTCCTTTTCAATTCAATTAGTTCAATTGACTCTAAAAGTATTAAAGTTTCTTACTTGTGATCAAGTTAATTCCAATTACTAATTAAAAAGATCTAAGAGTAATTCAACTTAGAAGTTCAATTAGGTGATCAAGCTAACAAAATCCTATATTAAATTTGATTCAATTAAGCACAAGAAAAACAACCTAATAAAGGATCAATGAGAATTATCAAATCTCATAATGATTCAATTCGACAACTTCAACAAACTAATTGGATAAGAGAAATTAGCTAGAAAAATCCATGAGAAAACTTACAAAGTGTATTTAGGGTTTTTTCCTTTCAAAGATCTCTCCTGTCACTTCAAAAATAGCAATCAAACATTAAGATATGCTCTAACCTAAGGGAAAAATTGTATTTATAGAACAAAACATCCGAAAATAAGGAAACATATCTATCCTAAAAAGATCTCGGTTCAAAACGTCAAAGGCGGTTTAATGTCTCGCGACACGGAGGTGAAGCGCTACCACAAGAGTTACAGGTGTGACCGCGCTTCAACGGAGCCACCACGTGCTTCACCTCCAGAGGCAAATTGGCAAGGGGCGACCACCAACAGCAAGGCGCAACCGCGCCTTAGGTAACCTATCCCGCGCTTTGGGTCGGTTTGTGACACTTAAGAGGCTCTTTTGACACACTTCGAGTTGGAAATTGGACTCGGAGTAAAAAGTTGAATTGTACCTCTTCGAGACAACTTTCTAATGACACTAAATTCACTTCCATACAATCATCGAGCTCCTGAAAGAAGCATGGTGAGATAAGTGCTTTGAAACAACAACTCCAATGCATAGTCCGGATTCAAGTGGTCTTTTCCTATCACCTCTTCGGTTTAATCCTCATCAGTTGTAAGTTGAATAACCTTGAAATTAGGCACTTGATCAAACATCTCCAATCTTGAATCCTCTAACTTTAAATAAATCAAAACTTTATGCACCGAATCCCTCGCCAAAATGACCTGAAAGTCTGAAACTATACAAAAACTAGTGTAGATTCCGATTATCAAAGAAACTAAACAAACTTACAAAAACTACATAAAAACTAGTCTGGATGCAAGAAAAAAACTCTAAACATGCTCTTATTAACACTACCTACATGCTCTATCAGTGCGGTGTAGTGACATGCGTGTCATAGTAGTTCAGGTGTTATTTCATTTTAGATATTGTGATTGAGCATGAGTTTGATGGAGTATTATGCAGATGAGTTAATTGATTTTGAGTACTTGTTGGGATTAGGTTTTGTTGTGTGCTTAGCAAATGATTCATGACATTTTGATTTAAATCTATGAATCTTATTTCTTTTATTATACGAGTTGAATGTTTTCATGTTTTCTCACTGTGCCCGCATTGCAAGTGGATTTTCAATATTGAAGATCCGCTTGTTTTGTTGTCGAACTAGCATGGTAATGCCTCGTGAGATCTAGTACCAAGTAGCGCCTTGTCAAAAAGACGAGGTGTTACATGCCAAGCATAGTAGAGGTGGCTATAATGTCATAGAATTTCATACTATTGTATTTATTGAAATAAAGGCACGTGTAATTTCTATGTTTTCGTGTCTTTGTCGCTGCCAACAAGATGTGCTATTGTACGTCATCATTGATCAACATTCATTTCTCATTAAATCCAAAGGTGACTCCAAGCGGATTTGCACAACAATATACTAGCGAAATAATTTAATCCAAAGTCTCGAGCAAAAAGTGTATTGCTGGAGCGATTATACCTAAACAAATATCTTCCTTGATGGCCAATCCCAAGGCTTGGAGTTCGTTTTGTACCATATGATGGTTTTCTAGTGCTATGGAAAACGAAATCACCCTAGTTCAAGAGTCCACTCTTCTATGGTCGTTGATTCCCTTATGGGCAGTGACGTACCCAGAAATATAGATGAGAGGGGGCTAAATAATATAAATTGTTAAAATAGCACAAACAAACTTGCAATAGCGGTTCGAAATTACAAATAGATACGCAATATCAAATTTTAAATAATAATGGTATAACGGAACAAAAACCTAATCCCATAAGATTAAAAAATTGCGATAATATATCAATATATAAGCAATTCTATCTCCCTATAAACTCTAAACACAAATAAATATCAACCCTTCAAGTGGCATGAAGATTGCAAAAAGTGATTTGTGAGAGTAGCCAACCAATTAGAGATATACCAATTTGTTTAAAAATCATTCAAGCCATTTTCTATTACAATCCAAGTACCCAACCCATTCATACGCTTTCAACCACAAGATTAGTGGTGAACAATTGCGAAGCACGAAATCAATGATGAAAAATTGTAATATAATGAAAAGCTTCCAACCAAAAATAATTCAATGAAATTAAGCATACCTAAATAAAAGAAAATCAATGAGATGACATACATTGACCTAAAATTAAATTATGCATTGTAAGAGGTCATATTAGTTAACCTTCAGTAGCCTACAAGATAATATTCTTATAAGGGTTGAGCCTAGGCCTAGCTTGTACAATATAGAACAAAAAGAATTTCTGAAACTCCAATGGGAGCTAGAACGCCTTTCAGATACGATGTAGCTTTGTCCATGCTCCTAGACATACAGTTCCTGTATTTCCATTGGACAATTTGGACACAACATCGGTCTGTGTTCAAAGCTATCCAACTCATCGACTAAAACCTAACTTTCAAAAGCCGCTATCTCCCACGAAGGACTTCATGCTTCCTCCAAATAACATGATCACAAGGTTTAGAAGTTGGCCTCCATTCTTGTATGAGCTAATTTCACAAGTTACGTGTTGTCATCTCGGACATGAGATCTCAAACTTTTGTAGGCTTGTTTTGAGATTTGCCACGAGTCATGATATGTGTATGCTTTAGAGAGATCGATATAGGGATTTCAGTAATAGAACCAAGTTTTAGGATTTAGATTATATTATGGTATTGTTTGCAGGGACGGAGCCAGCCCTAAATTTCTGGGTGGGCTAAGTTGTAGTGTAGAAAAATAAATTGGCAGATGGGGCTGACCAGATTCGAAGCCCTACCACCTTGCCCACTTATGCATGCACTAAACCACCTGAGCTAGTGTTAGTAATGTTTCTTTTTCCCTTCTACTAAATTTATATTAGATTTTTAGGGTGGGCTAGAGCATACCGTTGCCCACCCCTAGATCCGTCCCTTATTGTTTGGATGTGTTTTTTTTGTTTTGGTTTTCATTTGAGAATTTCATCTAATTTCAGATTATTAATAAAGAAAAAAAGGTCAATATTCCTCCTCAACTGACAAAACAAGGAAAAAGAAAACTAAATATTGAAAAAACTAATTCCTTAGGCCACCCACAATGGGGTTTTAAACCATAAAATACTAATAGAATTCTTCTCTACAATGTAAAAAAATTAAAAACCCATGTAGTGGGCTTCAAATAGGAGATGATTTTTTTGGGTTCTTAAATTGCCAAGTTGCAGGTACACGTAGGCTCCAAAACAAACAACTCCAATATTGTACAAAAAGCAACTTGCATGGACACGTGGCAGATTTCCATCCCTCCGATCCAATCAAACGGTTGCCAATATTTTTGCATTTTTGATGTTTAAAAAACTACTTTGGGGGTATTTAAAAAATAAGGCATTTTAATCTTTTCAAAAATACATTTTTTATATTTTTGTTTTGTTTTTATCTATACATAGAGACCCATTTTATATATGTTTTGGTTTAAAAAAAACTAATATACATATATATAACTTTATGTATTATACAAAGATAATTAATATACTTAATCACAAAAGATATTAGTTGTACACATTTTAGTAATAAATTAACATTTTTAAATCATTATGAAAATAAATAGGCATATTTGAAGTAATTTAAAAAATATAAACAAACACAAATGTGAAGTCACTCTTTACTTAGGAAATTGAAAAACATAAACGAATACACATGTGAAGCTACTCTTCACTTAGGGAATTAAAAAACATAAATAAACACAAAAGCGAAGCTAGTCTTCACTTAGGGAATTACAAAACATAAATAAACACAAATGCGAAGCTACTCTTCACTTAGGGAATTAAAAAACATAAATGAACACACATGTGAAGCTACTCTTCACTTAGGGAATTAAAAAACAAAAACAAACACATATGTGAAGCTACTCTTCACTTGGACAATGTAAAAACATAATGCGAAATTATTCATCACCAGTAGAGTACAACTCCCTGATTAAATTTTCCATCATCGTCTCCTGCATTGGGCTTCCAGTGAATAACGCCATAAGGTTACTGAGAACGGTATACTTATGGGCACGAGCGTTTTCATTCTGAGCACGAGCATTCTCACTCTGGATGCGAGCATACTGATCAAGCATCTCTCTTTGTTGTCGCAACATTTCTTGTTTAGCCTCCCGCCTTCGCGTATGCGCCTCGGCTTGGGATGCTTGGAATATAGACACTTCTTCCATTGTAGTATCTATTTCATGACTTGAGCTTCCGGACCCTTGCCTCCCCTTCTTCTTTTCCATCAACGGAGGGATGCTACGGGTAGGAAAGGCCTATCTCCCCTCCAAAAATGCACTGCATCTATTCACATGTTAGCATACGGCATGTGTGCAGACCAGGTGGATGAGTACCTTCGGATGGGTGAACGTACCGCGAGATCGGATCATGCTTACAACACTTTGTGGATGGTATCATTTCTTTATTGGTGATACATATGTCCGTAGACCTACCGCAGAAGATATGCAACGACTTCTTCAATATGCGGAAGGGCGCGGGTTCCCTGGAATGGTTGGTAGTATCGATTGTATGCACTAGGAATGGAAGAAATTGTCCAACTGCATGGAAAGGACAATTTGCACGAGGTCATAGTAAGCCAACAATTGTATTAGAAGTGGTTGCATCACATGATATGTGGATTTGGCATGCATTCTTTGGAACACCAGGTTCGTGTAATGACATTAATGTTCTTGATCGTTCTCCTGTCTTTGATGATGTTTTGGAAGGAAGATCATCGCCTGTGAATTTTACCGTCAACGGTCATGAGTACAACATGGCTTATTGTCTAACCGACGGTATTTACCCTTCATGGGCTACGTTTATACCTGCTATTAAACTTCCACAGGGGTCAAAGGCGAAGTGGTTTTCTCATTATCAAGAGGCGTACCGGAAAGATGTGGAACGAGCTTTCGGGGTCTTGCAAGCTCGATTTGCTATAGTAAAAAATCTAGCCCTTGCTTGGGATCCTAATGACATAGGGAAGATAATGAAGGCTTGTATAATTTTACACAATATGATAGTGGAGGATGAACGGGATACATACAGTGGGTATTGTGATGAATCTCATTATGAAGTATCACCAGCTATGGACAACACATTTTCCACAAATCGGCCAAGGTTAATGTCACAATACATAAAAGCTCGAACGGAACTTCGAAACAGGGGTACCCATAAACAGCTACAAGCTGATTTGGTTGAGCACATGTGGCAAAATTTTGGACATTTTCATCTTGATAACTAGTTTCCTCTGATCTCATATACACTTGTTCGATGTTTTTATTTTCTTCTCTACCCTTAACTACTCTCTGTCACATTCTATTATAGCACACTAGCATTGTTAATGTTGAAGCCTCTAAGAGTCATTTCCTCAAACAGTTGGCGTGCACTAGAATTTTCCAAGAACCCCATTGAATTTGTTTTATGACCACCTATACCAATTTGAATCCAATCAATTAAAGGATCAACAGATTCACTCATTTCAATCAGAGCTTCACGAAAAGTGGAAATTACCTTGAGCACAAGTGTGATGGGTTTCGATCGGAACTTCTTATACATCATCACGTGGCTTTCCTGAAACTTGACAATTCTTTTTTCATCCTTTAAAACTCCCTTGACAATTCGGTTTGATGCCAAGATCCAAATTCACACCTCCATTGAAGCAAGAGAAGCACTTGGTATGTTGGTAGGCATTCCATCGAGCAACTAGTGGGCGTCTTCTTGATTTTCTCCTGTGGCTCCAGGCTTTGAATTGGTTTCGTGAATTGGTTGTATAACTTTCTCCAAGCTCTCAATTCTTCGTTCGGCTATATTCAATGAGACTAGAGGGTCATCGAACTATTGGGGAGAGCCATTGAGTTGTCGTGATTGACTAGGTATCTCTTTTGCCTTCTTGGCACATTGCTTCATCCTTTCCAATGTTGGATATTAAGCCAAAGACAAGGTTCCATCACTTTCCCTTTGCTCTTCATGTTGCTTGGAATTGGAAGCTTGCCATACTTTCTGTCACTTGGAATGAGTAATCGATCGAAGGAGCCAACCCCACCGAGACTCTCAACCAATTGATTTTCTTATCCAAGTTTAACTGGCTTCGTACTTAGTCAAATTCATTTATATCTTTAGGGAAATTCTTCAATTTTACATCTACAAGTGAAACATCCCCTTCTATAGGGGTTTTACGAGGCAATTTGATGAATCTCATGACCAACTTTAGAGAGAAATTGGAAAAGGGATTTTTCATAGCAATTCGGATTTTATTGAGATCCTTGTAGAAATTGACGTCAAACTCTGACAATGGAGGATCAAAATCTTGCAGTCGGAGCCGCCATGGGTCTACTTGCGGAGCTTCTCCCATAGCTGAGGATGAATGGCTCTGCTACTAATTTGTAGAATCCCGAAGGATATGGCTTTGCTACTGATTTGTAAAATCCTGAAGGATTTGGGAAGAATTAAGAAGAAATTAAGGTAGAAAGGAAAGAGATAAGGGAAAGAACGAAAGATTAAAGATGGGAAGAAGAAGAACATAGAAGGATAGAGAGGAAAAAGAAGATAGAAACTTTCATTCGCAACATCGATGCATTTACAAAACACAATACCGAAGCTCATAAACCCTCTAGGAGAGTATTACACCAAACACCAATTATTTTCCTAATTACAAAATCTACTTTATATAGCCAATACATGACAGATTGTTTATTTCTTCTTATCTTTGTATAACTTCCTCTCTAAGACGTTATCTTTGTATCTCTTATTATAAATACAACCGCAACCTGAATGGGAATTTTCAATAGGGATTCATACAATTTATATTAGGATTGGTATTATTGAAGCCTGAAAATAGCAGGCGCGAATAACAAGAAGAAGGTTATTTTATTTAGATAAATTTGCAAGATTCTTCGTAACTTGTTGCGCACCTTTAGTGAGATGAGAATTTTAGAGGAAAAGTCCCTAGTAGGTGCGAGTCGAGCTGTTTTATAACCTCACTTCACATTATGCACCCTCTTCTCAATATTCCAATATGATGTTTTACTTTAGTGTGTGATGATTTTGTATCTCTTTTCGGTCCCTTTTCCTTTGGATTTGGTCGCTATTTATAGAGTTTTGAGATGTGGATGTTGAGATTTTCTAATGCGGAATGGACGAGCAGGCTCCTGCGTGGCACATCCCCATTAGAGGCATCATGTGGCCGACTCGTCGAGCACCTAAGGTCGCATGTGAAAGGAATGACTAAGTTGTCTCAAGACAGGTGTCAGATCCTTATGGGAGGCATCACGTGGTGGAATAAGTTTTTGAGTCGATTTCAAGGTAGCTCACAATATGTTCAATGAGAAGGTTCCTCTTACCTTGGTTCATGTTTTGATGGTGTAGTAATTTTAAGGACATATCGTTGTTCTCACACGGCTCATTAGGAGTGTGCTGACACGATGTTGTAGTCACTAGTCATGCCTAAAGTACATCACGTTGTTCCCACATGGTCCATTAGGACCATTCTGAGGCGATATTTTCTTTAGACAGATTGACATATGAGATTTCCTAGTGCTTTCAAAAGGGGAATTTTAGTGTGCTCATGAGGGGGGGCGCAATAACACGTATATTTACTTATTCATCCTATTGCGACGCGCGCAAATACGTCATACAACGCGTAACCTGCACTGTTGTAGGGCAAAAGTCGTCACTTGGGTTTGTCTAGTGCGTTGTTATATCGTGCACTAATAGGTATATTTAAATATATTTGATGGCTATAAATGTCATTTAAATAAATTTATATACATCATAATAAGAAGGATTAGGAAACCTAAATTCAAAATATTCATTTTTGTTATAATTAATGATATGACTTGGATTTTTGATCAAGTTTAATTTTCAATTGTGGAAGATTATTACTTACTGGTTCGAGTTTATGACTAATGTTAACTTTAATTTAGATAATATCAAACTATCAAAGACAATATCAAATCATATAAAAATAACAGGTGTTGCTCATTCAGATGAAACTAAAATACTATATTATAAAAGCATATAATACTCCGTAAAACATAAGCAAATTCAGTCCAAATACTCATGTTCAAATTGTTTGTATTAATATCATAAAAAACAAGAAATTTTCTATCTAAAATAATATGTAAATATAAACTCAGTTTCTTCTACTAATTCCATGTCTTGGTATTCCCAATGCTAACCCTAACATGATGATCAACAAACTGGTTACAAATGTTGCACTTTTACAGTCGTTGCACTCTCACCTACCACTCCCCTTAGCCTGTCCAAATGTTATAGTACTGTTGTTCTACTATAATATTAAGAGTGGATTTATTGGTAGACCAAAAAATTTGGCCATAGAATTAATATAATAATATCTTTTTTATACTTTATATTTTCTTTTTTTTCTAAATTTGTATACTTTAGCTTGTATTGGACACTTATCCTTCCCACAATGAAAGACCAAACTAGAGTTTTGGCCATCACCATGACCAAAACTACACTCTCTTTCATCCACTTTCTTCCTTTTTAATATTTTTTTAATCTATGGCCAAAGTTTTGGCCAACTATTGTGAATGCTCTAAGATGTTCAAACTTAAATGATGTTACACACGACGTACGTGTGCAAGTATGGTACATTCAGATGAAACTTAAATGATGTTCAAACTGTTGTTCAACTACCACTCCCCTTAGTATGTGTACACGTCGTTTGTGGCTTGCGTGCTACCGAACTTGTGTATCTTTTGTTTGTGCCACTTGTGTGGTGTAGTTTGGAACAACTTTTAGTTGTTCTTTTTAGATTTTTTACACTTTTTAGGTTGTACTGTAATTGCCGATTATTTCCTCCCCTTTGAAAAAAATAGCGAGGGGAGGTTTTTCATAATCGAATTAAAAGCTTTTAAGCAAAAAAAAGTATGATACATTAGATTGTACTTTAATATAACTCCAAAATGTTCAAATACAATTCAATCCTTTAAAATCAGAAGACTCACAATTCACATCCTCTAAAGCTGGAAGAATCATTCGTAATGTCATTGATAAATATATTCACCATATTTTAGATAATTATTTCTTTCACTAATTAAAATTAAGATATGCATTTTTTCTATAAATTGTAACATAACTTCTCGTAAATATTGAAATGGATTGAGGTAAAAAAAATCATCATAATGACATCAAAATTTTAACTAACTAACTTTTATACTAATTAAAATAAAAACAATTATATTAATTTTCTTGTAAAACTTTATGATTTGAATTAAATGAAAACTTTTCTTAAGCTATAAGCTAAAAACTATGAGCATGAAATAGAAATACGTGAACATGAAATAGATATACGAGAACACAAAACAGGAAATACGTGAACTCCAAAAATGTTTGTGAGTTTGTATTATTATGTTATTATGTGTATTAATTTGATCCATAACACATGATTTTCAGAAATTTTGTTATTACATATATTAATACGATCCATAATAAAAACATGATTTTGTTCACATATTTCTTCATATTGTTCACATATATATATGTATTTTGTTCCCGTTTTTAGTTTATAGAATAAGAAAAGTTTTCACCGGAATCAACCTCAAAATTTTAACGTATCATTTTGTAAATATCGAAATGAACATTAAACTTCAAATAATATTTTTAGATACCGGACAACCTCAAAGTTTTAACGTATCATTTTGTAAATACCAAATTTCAAAATAGGATTAGTGGACACTGGACAAATCCAAAATAAACGGACGATCAAAACTATAATGACTTTTTTTTGAGCACAAATCTATATACATATAAAGGTTATCCCCAACAAGAAGTTCACATAAATGCAGGGGCTTTCATTACCCATCCCATATTTGTGTTCTCTGATTGTTGAATTAGTGAATTATTAACCGATTGAGACCCATGACATTCTACCTTTATTGATGCTGGAGTCCTATGGCATGCCCACATTGAATTGTACGGAGACAATTGGACTTCTCCATTCCAATATTGGGATTCCTGAACTCTGTGTGTAAATTGCTTGCAAAGAATGACCTTCTCGAAGCAGGAAGGGCTTTTCAAGAAAGCCACCGAACTCTACGTTTTGTGCAGCGCCAACGTCGTAGATCCGACGATCGGAACCGAAACTCTGTTCGGAGATCAGTTCTGGTGGTAGCACACCGTCGTCCGCCTCAACGTCGCCGACGCCATCTGGAACGCCGGTGCCAACTCTCCTCTCACGGCCGACCAGATCCTCACTCGCCTCGCTCCGAATAGCTCCGCTGATCCCGAAAACCTCCAGCGTGTTCTCCGAATGCTCTCCAGCTATGGAGTCTTCGACGAGCTTCTCTCCCCTGGCGCCTCCGCCTCTTCCATTGAGCGTAGGCAAAGATTGCTTCCCTATCTCTCGGATTTAGGTTGGTTAATTTTGTTTCTTCGCAATCGGTTCTCGGATTCTGAAATTTTATATTGTGTTGGCTCCAAAACCTAACCAAATTGCTCAGTAGCTGATCCTAATACTCTGCTGATAGGCACATGTTAGGTAGTGTTTTAGGGCATGTTTATTTAGGATTTTTATGGTTTTTGGTATAGTTTTAGTTAGTTTTGCTAGTTTTGTTAGTTTGTAGAAAGATTCGGATATCTACACTTTGTTGTGGTTTTTAATTGTAGATGTGAAGACAATAAGTGGAGAGGAGGTGAAGCCAAAGCATTGGAGAAAGCAAGAAGAGAGCCAAGCTATGAGATTAGCCCAAGAGGTGATGGGAAAAGCACACTTGGATCCGGACTATCTATTGGAGTTGTTGTTTTGACATCTCTTGCTTGAAAGGGCTGGATTGGGAGCTACGGTGGTCGGATTGAGTTGATTTTGGTTTCATTGGAAAGCTAACTCGAAGAGCTACAATTCATCTTTTTACTCCGAGTCCAAATTCCAACTCGAAGTGGGTCAAAACAGCCTCTGAAATGATACGTGACGACCAGTGTTGAAAGCGCGGCCTGGCACGAAAGCGCACCCGCGCTTTAGAGGTTCATCCCGCGTTTCGAGACCTGAGTCTCTGCCGTGAAAGCGCGGGCAAGGCATCGAAAACGCGACCGCGTTTCTGGGTGCTTGCCCGAGTTTTCACCCGTGTCCGAGTTGTGTACGAGATTTTTATGGGATCTTTTTGGGCCTTTTGGGTTATCTTTTTAGATATATTTTTGGGAACCTTAGAGATATATAAATAGCTTTTGTTTTCTAGGTTTGGATTATCTTCATATCTTTGAATCTTTGATTGATTATTGAAGACTTGGAGAACAAGAACCCTATGGGAAACTTTGTAAGTTTTTCAATGTCTTTCAGTAGCTAAATTCCTTTTGCTTGACTAGTTAATTGAAGTTGTGAACAAAGTATTATTGTGAGGTTTGATTGTTCTTAATTTCCCTTGATCGACTAGATTGTTTTCTCTGTGCTTAATTGCTTAATTTCAGCCTAGGGTTTTATTAGCTTGATCATCTAATAGGATTTCTAGGATGAATTACAACTAGATCTTTCTAATTACCGGTCGGTGTTAATTAGATCAAAAGTAGAACCTTTAATCAATCTAGGACTGGTAGGACTAGTTGATTAGAGAAGACAATTCAATCGCATGTTATTTGGATGTCTGGTTGCTCTGAATACATGTTTCTATTGATACTTGAATCTTAATGCTGTTGTCAAGTTGAATCTAGGAGGTCTCCTAGGTTGTTTGATAATTAGGGTTGTTAGTACCGGTCAGGCTAATAACTAGAATTGAAGTAGGATTAATAATTCCATGAAGTTGGGTTATTAGCATTCCGCAGTAGATTAGTCAAGGTAAAAAGAGAATTTTGATAATCAATGATCAATAATTGAATTCACAATGGATGTTAACTAGTTGAGCATACTTCTCTCATATTTGATAAGTCAATCTTAGTTTTGCATGTTTAGTTTTGATAGTTATTAGAATCACATTCAAAAACCCCCCTTTTCTAACTCTGAGTAATACAACAATAAACATTGAAACCCTGAGTCTCTGTGGGATCGACCCTTACTTCCCTACTACATTAGTTGGGTTGTTAGGTTTACTTTGATAGGTATTAAGGCGACTAAAATACCTCTATCATCTGCTTAATTGGTTAATGTTGAGAGCCAATTTTTGTGGTTCAGTTTCCATGTGAAAGAGAAGCTTAGATTTATGTCGATGAACGTCTCTATCAGTAGAAGACTGGAAGCTTTGTTCGATTCCAGTTTTTTAAAAGTTTGAATCTCTCAGATTCAATTTGCAGAGGCAAAAATGTTAATCCTATTGATCATATACATCGAAATCCTTGTTTATGGATGATTTGGCAGTCTTGGAATAAGAACAAATTTTCCTTGTATGCAGGTACTCATTAACTGAGGTAGGAAAGACACTGGTGACAAATGCTGATGGTTTGTCCTATGGTGCTTATGTGCTTCAGCACCACCAAGACGCACTGATGAAGGCTTTGGAAATCCATGATTCGGCACCACCAAGAGGATGGCCCAAATTTGAGCCACCAGGCCTTGGAAATCCATGATTCAGTGAAAATTTTGTCTTCCATTGCTGGCTTAGTACACATGACCGGAGTCTCAAGGTTGAGGAAAAGCTCTTGTATTTTTTTTATTACACTATGTACATTTTTGTTTAGATTTATGCTTTGTTTTCTTCAGGCTACTCTTATTATGTACGCTGGCTTGCAACTGAATTTGACAAGAGGCAACGAAGATGGGAATGCTTTAGTAAAACAACTTTTAGATATACTGGGACGAGACCTTGATCAGAGCTATACTTTGGGCCTTGGTGTCACATGGTTCTTCTTTTAAGAAAGAAGAACAAGAAAAGGTCATTCCCTCAATTTTTGAGTTCTAAGTAGAAGACCTCTTAGACTATTGCGAAAAGGAAAGAATATAGTTTTTGTGAGCTGTGTTTAGGTAAGATGTTGATATGAATGTGGGTATACACCCACATGGGAGAGTGGAAAGTGAAACACTTACAAGTAGCCATAGATTTATCCATGTTAATGAAAATGGTTTGACAAATATATACCAAAGGGAAAATGAAATGGAATAGCTGCCTGGTATTATTACATCTTGGGATGCATATGTAGACATTATCTCCATTTTTATTGACCTCAATCTAATATGCTTGTCTTTAAGTGGTCAACGCTAGCCATACCAAACATTCTATCCAGGTACCATTGTACCAAACACGCTACTCAGGGATCAGACGATCGGTTTCTTTGGAATCTTTTAATTACAGAAGTGACCTTTTGATATGCATTCCAGACATTATCTTCTTAATTCGTACTGTCTTATATATTCTTTGTGTTGCATCCCCAGACATAGTTGAGAAGCCCGATGATGCTTCTTTATCACGTCTGAAATTTTGTATGTCCTTGCTAAAGAACTTTTAGAGTCTGAAGTGACCTCATATGTTCTTGAGTATTAGTAATATTTTTTCCTCATATGTTCTTGCGTATTAGTAATATTCTGGTTTCTAATCATTTCAATATAATTTTATTTACTGTGTGCCATGATATTCGAAAGAAATACTCATAAAGCTTCTCTGTGATGCAGAGTTTCCAATGAACTGTTAATCCAATTGGATGCTCCGATGCCTACTGTTTCTTCTGGGTAGCAGCGAAGAAGAATGGGTGGGTATTTGAACTTTACATTTTGTTTACTTAATTGTAGTCTGCTGCTCCTGTATACGTATGGCTTTGTTGAAACTAGGTTTTTGATTGACAGAATAATATTAGGATAGATTGGATGAACAAATAAGGTGACAAATTAGGATAACACGGATACTACTCTTCTGGATTATCTAATCTAAGATATTGGTTTTCATTGGGCAGTGTCATGCAAGAAAGATTAAGGGAACTGAGTGAAGATGATAGCAATAACAAGTAGCATTTTGTATTTTTCTTTTCCTGCTATGAGTGTAATATATCTTATATCCAAGGCTGATAGATTTTTTGTTGTTTGCACAACAATCTTTAGGTGGCTCTTTGTGACAGAGGAAGACATTAAGAGCTTACCACGTTTTCTGGTTTGGCGTTCTTCTAAGTATCTGTCTCTGATTTTCACGATTATCTACTTAATACTTCCTGCTGTTGAATTTTTATTCCTGGCTAACCTTCAATACCAACTGTTGTTGAATGGTTTATTGCAGAATGAGACCTTGATAGCAATTAAAGCTCCCCATGGGACAACCTTGGAGGTTCCAGATCCCGATGAGGTAAATTGAAGCTGAGAAACTAAACTAATTATGTTGAGCCTATATACTTTTCTACTTGCTATCTGTGAATTCATATTTACAACTTTATGTTGCTGCTTAGGCTGACTATCCCCGGAGAAGATACAGAATGGTCCTTTGAAGCACTATGGGCCGAATAGATGTCTACCTTGTCAGGTAACAGATTGTTATAATAATTTCTTTTAGATATTGCTGGATAGCATTTTTTCCTTTATTGCTTGTCTTCTCATTTCAAAACTTCTATGTTAATGTTGAATCCTCCTGAATTGCTCACTTTGATGATCAAGGTGAGTAGAGCAGAAACTTGTGTTTTTTTCCCTTGTCGGATGGTGTGGTGCTAGGGTGATCTTCTTGAAGCATTTAACTCAATGAAAATATAATCAGACAATCAGAAACAAAGAATAAGAAGAGAAAAGTACTCATTTAGAAAGGAGAGAGACAAGAAAATGAGCAGAGAACTTATTCTCTCATGTTATACTAATATGGGAGAACTGTTGCTATCTTAGGATCTTTTATTGGTCCCAGATTTTGTAAATTGCAACTCAGACTGAAACCTGATTGATAAACAATTCTATGCATGGTTCGGCTGTAGATTTTTTTGTTTTGCATCTTAGATTTGGTTTCAGATACCTTTTCTGAATTATCTTTTTGACAAATAAGCAATTGCTTTGATGGATTTGGTTCTTTTGGTGTGATTTTGAGTCTTATAGCTTGACATTGTGTTTGATGTCTATGTTACCAAATTCACTTCTTTCCATTATTAACAGTCAATTTGAAGAGAAGTTTGAGGATTATAACGGCGCAGAGGCAGCTCCTGATGTACCAACACATGCTCCATCTAACGACGACACAACAACAACGGTCCCAATGGAGAATAGAGACAAAGAAGTTGGGATGCAAGAGCAAGAAACTGACAGGGTATGTTCAGGTACTAATGCCTCTCAGGACTTCGCAAGCGGCATCTTGAAGATTGTTCCTGATGTTGATGTATGTTTTTACTTTGGTACACCCGTACTTTGTTGATTACACATCAAACTTTTGCGAATAGTGAAACCTAAGATATGCGTAATCAACAACTATGAACAATGTTTGGTTTTTTGCAGAGTGAAGCAGATTACTGGTTGCAGTCAGATGCTGAATTCAATGTAACAGACATGTGGAGGACAGAGTGTATGTATGCTTCCTAACTTTTTGAGTTGTGATGATTAATTCATAAATCATCCAAATGCACACAAAAGAAACAACAATTTATTCCTTTGCATGTAGCAAGTCTAACATGGAATGAAATCGGTGGAATTCAGGAAGACAACAGCGTTGGTGGGCACCTACAAACTCCACAACCTTCTACAACAGAAGCGCCACCACCACCACAGGCTAAAACGACAGGGACTCGAAGTTTGCTGAGTGATCAATCGAGAAATGGAGCCCTCTTGATCATCGGAACCTATTACACACGGGTCCAACTCATGAGGTGGGGAAATCTGGTAAAATATTAGGGCATATGAGAGGGCCGGTTTTAGACTTGGTAATTGATATCTATCTATGTACTTATATTATATGTACGTTTAGCTGTATAAAAGTAACAAATGATATTAATGGTGATTCTTCAGAGGTCTGGAATTAAAATTTCTTTGTACTTTTTGCATTTGTACATGTGAGATTCGTATTTTCTTTTTAATTTTTTTTTACGCTTATATTGTTCAAAATATAAAGAACTTTTGTAATGCATTTAACTTAAAACCTTTAAGTAGTATAGAATGTAGTTACGTACCCTCCGTTTAGCAATTCCCTACATTGTTTGTAGGAAAATTGTCCATCCATTTACTTATGATTGAAAGCAACCTATGAAGGAAAATGTCTCATACATTTACTTATAATTGAATCAACTTTTAAGAATAATATTAATTAAAAAAAATATTCAAAAAAAATGTAATAGTATTAATTATAATTTTTATTAGTATATTTATCCAAATAGTTACTATGTATTAATTATGAAATGAATTGTCACTAGCAATTGATTACTCCCAAAAATGTTATATATGCTCTAAAATAATAAAACATATAAATTGATCCCCTCCTTTAATTGTTTCAACATTTTTCAATGTGCAATATTAAATTTGCCGTGTTATGCTATTTAAATAAAAGATCTTCAATTGCATTTAGTATATAAGTTTTAAAAATTATTCATCTATATAAATGTAGTATTTCTTTTGACCAAAAAAACATAAATGTAGTATTAAATATTAATATATCATGGCAGAGTAGTATGTCAATGACTTATAAGGACTTATAATATATCATGACATTATTAAGAATTTTAATATTTTTCTTGTGTGCTTTCACCCGTCCAGCGGACGGGCTACCACGTTCACCATCTACGTTGAACTTTGTAATGTGTTTATGACGTGCTTTCGCTCGTCCAACGGACGAGCCTATTTTTCTAGTACTATAATGACTTGATTGTTTCTTAATTAATATGACTTCACTTAGATCTTTTAATAAAATATGAATCAATAGGAAAATATCTTGTGTTGGCTGGTGCTGTGGTGCAATATCATCCAAACGTTGCAACATTTTTTGAAAATGACCTCTTATTTTATTTAGCATACAGATTAAGTAAACAATCTACTCTTATAATACAAAGGGACAAAATTTTGTTAGTTTATTCCCAAAGTTTGAGATTTCATTCATCTTTAGCCCAAATCTTTTAAAAAATAAAAAATGTTATAATGGGTTATTAATTATTGTGGACTAAAGAATCAACAATTATTAAAGTTGGTTAAGAGATTTTGTTATGTAAGATGGAATCTAATATATATGAGTAGAAATTGAGTTGTGTTTGATCAAAGATGAGATTGTGCTCGAGTTTGAAACTCTTGGAAATCCCTTATTTAGGTGGGGTGAAGTCGAGATGGTCTATAGTCCATTTCTTGGATGGAAATGATATTATTTCCTTGTGTACGACGGTGTTACTTTTGTAATGTGTAGATCAACTAACCTTGTTGTTTTTGTTGCTTTTTTTTTAAAATTATTCTTTAGGTTTCTCTAACATGTTTGGAGTTTTTTCTTTATGTACTTTATACTAATATGTCCAAATCTAGATTTATCGACTTCTCGATCTACTAAATTTGTGTGATGTACTGCATTCTTTTCCTATTTATTGTTAAAAAATAAATATATCACTAACCATAAAATAACTTTAGCATCATTTAAGTGCAGATCTAAACTAAGTTTACTAATGTTGACTTGATTTTCCCCAATGATAGAGCTAATAACTTTTACTTTAACTCGTCGTTGGTATACCCAATAATGAAACAAGAAGTCATCATCGCCAACAAGTATAACATGTCATCACCTCTTTATGGGTGCTTTAAGCTAGTCGGAGCATTAATCAGGCTATCCTAAATCTTAGTAAATCCAAAAAAATATGGCATCAATATGGAAGTTGTCAGGGGAAGTGCATTTGAATGTTAGCACTTGCTCATTCGTCATGTAACGCATAAAAACACCTAAACACCCTCAATGAATTATCATCATGTAGCGGGATGTTCATCAGATCGACTAGTCTTAGCACATATATATAGAGTAAAGGGTTATTTAGAGTGTCTTTCTTCCCTCACATAGGGGCTTTAACACGATATCATTACATGAAACGAACGAGGCAATGAGTCACTTGCTTGAGTACTAATGTTTATTATGGTCATTCCATTCAAACTTAAGTTTGTTGTATAATCCAAAACTTCAAAAAGAGAGACAGACACAAATATAGCCAAAAGAGAATAAATATGCTCGGGTTAAAACTCCAAAGTCAGCTAGGCTTTATTTATCACGGAAGACGACAAAACTTTAATGCGGAATAAAATGATGATTTAATAACAAAGGTCTTAATTGTTGATTACATAGCAAGTCTAGAATAAACTTGTATTGGTTCTCACACGTCGAGAATCTCAATATGAAAATTAAGTTTGAAGGAACATAAGTGCAGAATTAAATAAGGGCCTTGGTAGGAAGCTTGAGTCTTCATCGCATCCTCTAGAACTCGATCACAAGTCCTCCTCCTGATATGCCGCAAAAAAAATACGATTGACACCAATCGACCATACAATAGAAAAAGAGTGGACCTGAAGAGTGAATTAGTTAGTTGATAAACGGTATTTTAGTCGCCTTAATACCTATCAAAGTAATCCGAACAACCCAACTGTAGTAGGGAAGTAAGGGTCGATCCCACAGAGACTCGGGTTTTCAATGTTTATTGCTACGCTACTCAGGGAAAAAGGGGGGGTTTTGAATGTGATTCTAATAATTATCAAAACTAAACATGCAAAACTAAGATGGACTTATCAAATATGAGAGAAGTATGCTTAACCAGTTAATATCCATTGCGAATTCGATTATTGATAATTGATTATCAAAATTCTCTTTTTACCTTGACTAATCTATTGCGGAATGCTAATAACCCAACTTCATGGAATTATTAATCCTACTTCAATTCTAGTTATTAGCCCGACGGGTACTAACAACCCTAATTATCAAATAACCTAAGAGACCTCCTAGATTCAATTTGACAACAGCATTAAGATTCAAGCATCAATAGAAACATGCATTCAGAGCAACTAGACATCCAAATAACATGCAATTGAATTCTCTTCTCTAATCAATTAGTCTTACCAGTCCTAGATTGATTAAAGGTTCTACTTATGATCTAATTAACACCAACCGGTAATTAGAAAGATCTAGTTGTAATTCATCCTAGAAATCATATTAGGTGATCAAGCTAATAAAACCCTAGGCTGAAATTAATCACTTAAGCACAGAGAAAACAATCTAGTCAAGGAAAATTAAGAACAATCAAATCTCACAATAATACTTCGTTCACAACTTCAATTAACTAGTTAAGCAAAAGAGGTTTAGTTGTTAAAAGACATTGAAAAACTTACAATTCTTCCAAAGGATTCTTGTTCTTCTCAAGCTCCAACAATCATCCTCCAAGTCAAGAGTTATGAGAATAATAAACCTAGAAACTAATATCCAAAAATATATCTAAGAGGTTTCTAAAAATAATATCCAAAACAAGTTTCAACCCAAAAGCCCAAGCCCATACAAAATTATCAATCTTCGCTGACGCGGGCGAAAGCGCGGCCAACCATAGAAACACGGGCGCGCTTTGGTGGCTGCCCGAGTTTTCACGCCAGAAGCTCAGGTGTCGAAACGCGGCATAGTACTCTGAAGCGCGGGTGCGCTTCGGGTGTCCTGCCCGAGTTTTCAAGCCTGTGTTAACGAGACTTCCAATAACTTCGGGTATTTGATTTCTTCTCTAGCCTTCGTCCTTGCACACTCCTTTGGCACCTTCAAGCTCACTTCCAAGTCCACCATCACCATGATCCGGCACTCGATCACTCATATCTGCAAATATCAACCAAACGAGTGTAGATTCCGAAACTTCCAACACTAAAGCTAAACTACGAAATAAAGGAAAATCTACCTAAAAATGCATGAAAAACTAATAAAAACATGTCCTAAATACTACAACCTATATGCTCTATCAAATTCCCCCAAGCTTGAACCTTGCTTGTCCTCAAGCAAGAAATAAAATCAAGATCACACCACAACTAGCAAGTTAGAGCATCCATCTCAATATCAATCCACATTTCATCAAAAAGTTAAACCTTGACCAAGACATCATTGCATACATGGAATAGAAGCTTTCAAAATCAAATCATTCATCCATTCTAGACCTCACCAAGGCAATGTGTTTTGCACTCTCACTCAAGTGTTTAAGGGATGTGTTTCACTCAAATCAACTTTGAAAACTAGACTACCATAGGCTTGCATCAATATTCTAAATCTCCACTACGAATGATCAAACACATAACAAAAATCATGAGGACTTTTTAAAGGGTTGTAATGGGGCCAAGGTATACACAAGTAGCTAAGGAATTATTTGGTCATGTGGTGCTAAAACCGGGAACTAGAACTAGCTAACTACCCAAACTTTAACCACTTCACTTTCATTACTCCACCAACTTGTTTCACTTCTTCTCCATCACTTTTGTTTCTACACTTTTGCTCATTTTTCTTTTTCAACTCACTTGAGGTTTTTCAACTTGATTTCTCACTTTAATTGACCTTAATCAAACACTTTTTTTTTCCAACTCCTTATCTTTTTCTTTCCTTCAAATCTACACAAATCCTTTCTTTTCAACCAACTCACCCAAGAATCATCTCCAACTACACAAAAACACCCTAGCTAAATCCTAATTCCCGGAAAAGGTCAAGCTTATATAGGCTAGGAAATTTTTGTGGAGCTACAAAATAAGGCTAATAGGCTCAACAAATGGGCTATCAAACAAAGGATCTTGTATAAGGTAGATAAGGATATAATGAGCTAATAAAAATGCCTCGATCATTTCAATGTCATGCATTCGAATCATGTAAATGTAGCCTTGAAAAAGATATCTAAACGAAAGTTCTAGAGCTAGCAATCAAAGCGATACACTCAAGAAAGATATGCAAATATGCAATAAAAGGCTCAACATAATCTCACAACGCATATATGTCTAGAACTTCATAAACAATCCAAAATTTCAACTTCTTATGCATGCTCAATCCTATAATCAAGATTAATAACTTAAGAATCATGCTTCAATCTAAGGAAACTTCAACCAACAAGCTAGTCATGGGTTAGATAATACTCTTAACTTAGAGGGACAAATGGTCAAGTAGGGAAATTTAATCCTAGAATGCAATATTTTTGTGATTTTTTCAATTTTTCAATTTTTTTTTTGTGATTTTTGATTGATTTTTTTTTCATTTTGTTTTTTCAATTTTAATCGATGCAAAACTATAATTTAAACATGCAAATGCAACTATATGAATGCAAAGATGAGATGACTCAACCAATAATCCCCTCCCCCAAGCTTAAACTTTACATTGTCCCAATGTAAAATAAAAGAAAAGAAGACGAAAATACTAACCGAGTCATCCAGATAGGAAGGAAGTGGGATCTACTCCGGTGGTGGTGGTGGTGGGAACTGCTGTGGGTAGCCCGGATATGGATAATACTGATAAGCTGGGAATCCACCCTCCTGTGTCCAACCATCCATGCGAGTGTGAAGCTGATGAAGCTACTCGTCGTGGTACTGCCGGTAGTGGTCCATCCTCTGCTCCTGATAGTCAAATCTCTGATCCACATGAGCCCTGAACTGAGTCATCTGTGTGGTGAGCCCTCCCATCATGCTCACTAACTGGTCAAACTGGCCCTGAGGATAACCACCAACACCCTGAACATCCTCTGCATCAGCATCCTTATCCTGATCACCCATCTCGGGCTCGAGCTCCTCCTCAGCAATGAAATCCTCGTCACCCTCAGAATCCTCATCTTTCCTCTGAATCCGACGCCTCTTGGCCCGACGTCCCTCAACTGCCTCAAGCGGGAGATCACCATCCCGAGGAGTGATCATCTAAGTAGCAGCATTCTCTCGTCCGGTTGCTAAGACAACTCTCTGCACATCAGGAAGCTGCATCACCCTCTTGGTATCTCCAATCGTCCAGTAATAGTGACCATAGTGGAAGTGCAGGGCACCCATCTTGTTGAAGAAAGCGAAGTCCATCGGCACGGGCTCAATCCTCCCGCAAAATTGAGTCAAATCAAGCTCGTAATGCAAAGCCAAGACAGTGACAAGGGCTCCAATAGTAATAGGTCCTGTACCCTTCCTGCTGATGTGAGCCAGATTGTTCATAAGGACTGCACCATAGTTCACCCTCCTCTTCTCTAAGAACGCAGCCAAGAGCATCACATCTTTCCTTGGTGCATTACCCTCTCCTTCTCCCCTTCCTGTAATAGAAAGAGCATAATATCGCTGCAGCACACGGAGTACAGGGTGGGTAATAGAGGAGGCCTTTGCTCTAGAGGCCTTGTACTCTTCCTTGCCTGTCATATTCTTTCACTATGAATCACCGAGCCAATAAGCTTGGCTTTCCCATCTCTCCACATGCTCACCAGGACTGGAGAAACCAAACGCTACATTGACCTCATCTAGCGCGATTCTCCTTCCCACTCCCCCAAGCTGGAAGGTGCACTCCCCCACTCTGGAATTTGCCCCGGAAAGGATATGCGTGTCTAGAGTGCTCAGGAACTCCAAAACAAGACCCTTGTACGCAGGCTGCTGTAGCCGGAGAAAATATCTCAAGTGCTGGGCATTCTCACATTTCCTAAGCTCATCCTTCAAACCCAATTCTGTCAGAAAATCCCAATCCAAGTACCGAGGAGCATGTATTGGTCATGGATGGAGGAGCCTGAATCGATCAAAGTGCACAGGGTCGCTCAAACTGAACCCAAACTGAGATGGAGTTACCTCCCCTACTCGGGTAGGCGGAGAGAGATGAGCCCGGGGGCGAGCAGAAGATGAACTGGGGCGAGAGGACTGTGGACGGGTACGAGAAGATGAAGCTTTAGAAGAGCCTCTACGGTTTGTTGGACGAGGAGGCATTCTGTACTTGATGATTGATGAAGAGGAGTAGATTAGGGAGAAGAATCACTTGATTTGGTGTTGTTTGGGGCTAGGAGTGCTCAACAATGGAGGAGAGCTCTAATTCGGCGCAGCTATGGAGGAGGTGAAGTGTGAAGAAAAGGGCTGGCCGCGTTTTTAATCCCGTGATGTGATCGAACGGAAACGCGGGCAGGTACGAAAACTCGGGCGCGTTTTCGCCTGCTTGCCCGCGTTTCTGAGGCTGAGTTTCAGGAGGCGTAGCGCGGGCTGCTTCACTGAAAATGCGCCCGCGTTTTCACCTTCTGGCCCTGCGTTTCGGAAGCTGAGGCTCTGGAGCCAAAACGCGGTCTGAGCGCTGGAAATGCGGGCGAGTTCCTGGGGCTCCTCCCCGCGTTTCTAGACCTGTACGCCGGGTTGAAACACACAAAACAAAGGGGAAAAACAACAAAACAAAACTACCCTAGACTAATACACTAATCTACCACTAAAAATCAAAAACAACTATCCTAATGCTTGGGTTGCCTCCCAAGAAGCGCTTGGTTAACGTCGTTAGCTCGACGAATTTCCGCTCATCTCAAGAGATTCCTTCCACATAGAACTCGACCTCCTTCCCGTCGAACTCCATGGTTAGCTTGCCCTTCCCAACATTGACTATGGCATTGGTGGTCTTCATGAATGGCCTCCCCAACATAATGTAAGGCGCCCGGTTGCCAATGTCCATTTCAAGCACATAAAAATCAGCTGGAAACACAAGTCCATCAACCTGCACTAAGACATCTTCAACTAATCCTTTCAGACTAATGTTTGAGTGATCCGCTAGTTCAATGATAGTGGAGGACTTTTTGAGAGGACCAATCCCGAGTGAATCATAGACATAAGATGGTATCACATTAATTGATGCACCTAGATCTAGCATGGCATGGTTAATAGTGGTGTCACCAATAGAGCAAGGGATTGAAAACATGCCCGGATCATCACATTTTTTAGGAAGTGTTGTTTAAGTCATTAAGGACACATGTTCAACCTCTTTTTCTTTGTTTTTAGTCCCTTTATTGTTCTTATTCCTCTTGACCGTACACAACTCCTTAAGAAATTTAGCATAGCGAGAAATAGATTTACTCAATGTAAGCAATGGGACATTTACCTCGCATTCGTTGAAGGTCTCGAACAATTCCTTGTCATGCTTGAGTGGACGAGTCCTCTTCAACGCCTTGGGAAACGGTGGGGGTGGCTTAGCATGTATCGGTGGAAGCTTGGAAGGTTTCTCGCCGAAGGACGAAGACGCGGCTTGGGGGCCATGGGGCGCGGTCGCGTCTTTAGGGGTTTGGCCGAGTTCTCGCACCTGATCGCCCGATAGAGAATTCTCTTCCTCTTCTTCCTCCTCCTCTTCTCTTGGATGAACCACTCTTTCTGAAGGACCCTCGAGCACCTTGCCACTCTTTAGTGTAATGGCCTTGAATTGTTGTTTAGGATTGAGCTCGGTTTGAGAAGGGATCTTGTTGGAATCCCGAACTTCCAATCGGTTCACAGCAGTAGCCAGTTGGCTAACTTGAGATTCAAGATTGTGGATGCTCGACTTGGTCTCTTGTTGGAATACGCCCATAGATTCTTGGAATGTGCCCATAGATTGTTGCATTATCATCATACTCTGGGCAAGAGACCGAATCATCTCATCGGTGGAGGAAGAGCCTTAAGCAGGTGCTGGAGCATGTAAACCACCTTGAGAATTAAACTGTGGCTGAAACTGTACTTCAAATTGGAGTGATCTCTCCATCCTGAATTGTAAGTGTTTGAGTACGGATCATATTTTTGTCTTGGTGGACCATAGCTACCCACCGTATTAACTTCAGCCTGCGGTTCTTGGAGTGTAGGACAAGCATCTGTGGGGTGCATAACATCAGAGCAGATCCCACATGCTCGAACATGCTGTCGTCCACCAGACATCGTCAGCTGCTTCACCATATTTTTCAGCTCTGCAACTTCTTCCTGCAATGATGAATGAGCGACTGCAGAAGAGACTGATCTATCAGATTTGTTGAATTGCCTTGAACCTTCAGATAGCTCATCAAATAGTTGGAATGCTCCTGCAGGGGTCTTATTAAGGATGTAACCCCCACAAGCAGCATTAACCATCCTCCTCTCATCGTCCAGAAGACCTCCAAAGAGATACAAGATGAGATCCTGATCAGAATAGCCATGATAGGGACAACTAGCAATCAATCTCTTGAACCGCTCATAATACTCATACAAGGTCTCATCAGATTTCTGCTCAATGCTGCTGATGCTCTTCTTGATGCTGTTAGACCTTGTAGCTAGGAAATATTTATCCAAGAATGCTTTCTTCATCTTGTGCCAGGTGTCAATACTCCCAGGTGCCAAATAATAGAACCAGTCATTGGCTGAATCCTTGAGTGAGAAAGGAAAAGCCCTCAGCTTGATCTGATCCTCAGTAACCTCTCTAGGCTTCATGCTCGAGCAGACTGCATGAAACTCACTTAGGTGCTTATTAGGGTCTTCTCCACTCAACCCATGAAACTTGGGAAGAAGGTGGATCAACCCCGACTTCAGCTCAAAATTGACTCCGTCGGCCAGCTCAGGGAATTGCACCGCCAACGGTTGTTGGGTCAGATCTGGTGCAGTCAGCTGCCTCAAAGTCTGTGCCACAGCATTCAGATTACCGTCACCCATCTCGTCAGACTCAGAGTCAGAAGCAAAAGGCAGCTCGTGAAAGGAATTGCGAATCTCCTTCCTCAACCTAAATAAACTCCTGTCAATATCTGAATCAAACAACAAAGGCGAAGAGTTAGTAGCACGGGTGTGGACCATAAGCTAGGTCCACACCAGAGTAACAAAACAATAGACACCAGAAAACAACCGAGTCCCCGGCAACGGCGCCAATTTGATAAAGGTATTTTAGTCGCCTTAATACCTATCAAAGTAATCCGAACAACCCAACTAATATAGTAGGGAAGTAAGGGTCGATCCCACAGAGACTCGGGTTTTCAATGTTTATTGCTACGCTACTCAGGAAAAAAGGGGGGTTTTTGAATGTGATTCTAATAATTATCAAAACTAAACATGCAAAACTAAGATTGACTTATCAAATATGAGAGAAGTATGCTTAACCAGTTAATATCCATTGCGAATTCGATTATTGATAATTGATTATCAAAATTCTCTTTTTACCTTGACTAATCTATTGCGGAATGCTAATAACCCAACTTCATGGAATTATTAATCCTACTTCAATTCTAGTTATTAGCCCGACGGGTACTAACAACCCTAATTATCAAATAACCTAAGAGACCTCCTAGATTCAATTTGACAACAGCATTAAGATTCAAGCATCAATAGAAACATGCATTCAGAGCAACCAGACATCCAAATAACATGCAATTGAATTCTCTTCTCTAATCAATTAGTCCTACCAGTCCTAGATTGATTAAAGGTTCTACTTATGATCTAATTAACACCAACCGGTAATTAGAAAGATCTAGTTGTAATTCATCCTAGAAATCATATTAGGTGATCAAGCTAATAAAACCCTAGGCTGAAATTAATCAATTAAGCACAGAGAAAACAATCTAGTCAAGGAAAATTAAGAACAATCAAATCTCACAATAATACTTCGTTCACAACTTCAATTAACTAGTTAAGCAAAAGAGGTTTAGTTGTTAAAAGACATTGAAAAGCTTACAATTCTTCCAAAGGATTCTTGTTCTTCTCAAGCTCCAACAATCATCCTCCAAGTCAAGAGTTATGAGAATAATAAACCTAGAAACTAATATCCAAAAATATATCTAAGAGGTTTCTAAAAATAATATCCAAAACAAGTTTCAACCCAAAAGCCCAAGCCCATACAAAATTATCAATCTTCGCTGACGCGGGCGAAAGCGCGGCCAACCATAGAAACGCGGGCGCGCTTTGGTGGCTGCCCGAGTTTTCACGCCAGAAGCTCAGGTGTCGAAACGCGGCCTAGTACTCTGAAGCGCGGGCACGCTTCGGGTGTCCTGCCCGAGTTTTCAAGCCTGTGTTAACGAGACTTCCAATAACTTCGGGTATTTGATTTCTTCTCTAGCCTTCGTCCTTGCACACTCCTTTGGCACCTTCAAGCTCACTTCCAAGTCCACCATCACCATGATCCGGCACTCGATCACTCATATCTGCAAATATCAACCAAATGAGTGTAGATTCCGAAACTTCCAACACTAAAGCTAAACTACGAAATGAAGGAAAATCTACCTAAAAATGCATGAAAAACTAATCAAAACATGTCCTAAATACTACAACCTATATGCTCTATCATTAGTCTCCTGACAAACTAATCAAGAGAGGCTTTAAAGGTGGTTTGGTTAGTGGGAACGGATAGTAACTGATGTCAGACTTCAAGTGAAAGTCGGGCAACAATGTGTGTGTTCTTATAGTAAAAGGGGTGTTACATAAGATAAGTGTTCTAATTTCAAAACTAAACCCCTTTTTTTGCAGCATACTCTAATCACAATTTTTTAAAATATTTAATTATAAACAAAAAAGACATTTCCGAATTTAGACTTTATGAAATACTATTTTTCGTGGTCACCGAAGCAAATACAAATACATGTTAACATATAATGTTTAATGGATTTGCACATCATATCAAATAAATGAATGATTGTTTCTACCAAAAAAAAAATAAATGAATGATTGTGTTTGATGCGGGCTTTCCTTTTAATTTTTAAATTTCTATAGAAAATTATCATTTTACTTCTAATCTTACCCCTCCCATCGTCCTCTATCCCCACAACTGCACAGAAACCTACGGCTTTCCACCAATGGGGTTGTACCGAATCCAATACGCACCGAATCTTCGCCTAGCTCTTATAGTTTTTTATCTTGATTTACCATTGGATGAAGCCGCTTAGGGTTTAGCGAGTGATTCAGCTTGTATGTCAAGGGATTTGTGGTGGCGGTCGATAAGATTAAGGCTAATTTAGGGGATTGAAATTGGTGACACCCAACACTCCTAAATTTAGGCCAAAATTAGGAGAAGCCACGAATGATGGTAGCCAAAAACGTAAGGTACAAGGGAAGGGAGGTAGGAATAAATCCAACAATAGCACTTTGCAAATTACAAAAATGTCACCGTGTTAATATTCTACCCATTTTATATATAAATGTGAATTTATAATACGAAATATGTGAATTATAATGCACCCGGAGGTGGAGGGGAGGGACAAAAGGAATCGATACCTTCGACTTGATATACTATAAGCTCGATTCTAATATATAAGTAAAAACTTAAGAACATTTGAAGATTGGACATACGTTAAAAATTAAGTCAGGGGTATCGACTCTCGGGTCCTGCATCCTTGAGTCTTATGTCCTCGGGATGGGGTCTCGAGTCATTGGAGTCCTTGATCTCAGGTCTCAGGGTATTAGTCTTAGGGGTCTTGTGTCCTCGGGTCTCACGTCCCGTGTCATGTTTCTCAAGTCTTGCGGCCTCGCGTACTCGGGTCTCAGATTCCTAAGATCCATAAAATCTTCAAATGTTCATAATTTTCACTCAAATAATATTAAAATTGAGGTTATAATATAACAAATCAAAGGTTTCAACGAGAGACACATATGCACTCAAACACAAATTGGATTTTCAAAGTATCACACATAGTGAAACATAAGTTTTTGTACGTCATTTTCGATTCTTTCGGGTGAGTTAGGGTCGCCACAAGTAATACTTGAGCTCGCCTAGGTATCCCTCTCGTCAGTTCTAAAGATAATAGGGCAAACCGCCGCCCTAGAGTCTCGAACCCGAGACCTCATAGTACTATCATGAGTGCTCAACCAGTGAGCTGATGCGACAAGCGCGGAAAGCTTCACACTTAATGAAGTGTGAGACTTCGTATGCGTCAAGAAAATATTTTACGTGTATAAAGATATTTTCCCAAAATGAAACAAAGAATAATTTCCAATTTTAATCTTTAAAAAAAGAGTAAAGGGGTGATTCACGTGGATTTTCCCCACGCAGTAGAAGTAGAAGTAGAATGTTGGTAAACCTTTTTCCGTTACGCACCTGCTCACGGCTCATCTGGCGTATGGTGGTGGCGACGACGTAGCCGAGAAGCTGCATTCTCTTGCAAAGCTTCACGGCTCTTCCTCTTCCGTATCATATACCTGATTCACGCCTTCGTTCGGGCCATTGCCTGATTCGCACACCACAGGTCTAGTACTCCCTTCTTTCCCTCTCTCTTTCAATCTTCAATTGAGTCTCTGAATCAGCGATCCCGGCCTGGTAATGGAACTCCGAGATTTCCTGCCGCTTTCAGTAATTCAGATGCTGTTTTCGATGTTGTGTTTGGTCAATTTGCGCTAGGGTTTAGGTCCTTGTCAGTCTCTGGAAATGCGCGTTCCCCGTGCTAGAATTAGGGCTTCGATTTCGTTTCACTTGTGGGCGCATTTGGGGGTTTAGGGGAAATCGTAGCTCAATTCTAGTTCTAATGGATATGATGGAGAAATGTATTGGAATTGGCTGTAAATGGAACTGAATTTCCCGAATTTTTTTAAGGTTTTGGGATTGGTTTGATCTGTTTTTGTAATGTTTAAGCATGTTTACTCAAGTCTGAACTATCAGTCAATGTTCAGGTAGCCAGTTGTGTTATGATCTTCGTATGCTCATTCCTGTTGTCAGATAAATATGCAAAGGCAATTGTGAGGAAACTCTTTGTTTCACTAGCTTTTTCTATTCCACTTCCATGCTATTTGCAATGGATAAGATTATCTGTGATTGAACAATAGCGTGTTGGAGGAGCTGCCAGACATTAGTGCAGCTTGGGATTGGCTTAATTTTGGTTCGGTAGTCGTTAAGATTTATCAGGTTACATACCGGTAGTCGTTAAGGCTTATCTGTCTGAATATCAGTAGTCATTTTCTGGCTACATAACGGTAGTCGTTAAGACTGTATCTGGTTACACAACGGTGAACGGTAGTTGTTAAGACATATCTGGTTACATATCGGTAGTTGTTAAGACTTTTCTGGTTCCAAATTGGTAGTCGTTAAGGCTTGTCTGGTTACATATCGGTAGTCGTTAAGATTTATATGGTTACATATGAAAATGGGTGTTCATATTGCCGCCTGTGTAACGGCTGTAAAATGTTTAACATCCGTGTCTCTTTGATAAGCAACAAGCAATTTACCTAAGCAGATTTTGCTTTATCATTCCACATTTGAATTTGTGCACATTTACCTTTTTTTATATCATGGTGGTTGATATGAGGAGGTTGGAGCCATTGAATATTAACACTGGAATTGACACAGGATAAACTCCCTTTTTCATACCATGCCAGTCGTAAAGAAAATATACAATGCCTGTAAGGACTCCTTCACCCCTAATGGCCCCAAATCTGAAGAGGCTCTGGAGAGAGTTCGCGCAATATTAGGTATGTTTTAAAGTTTCATGCTTTAATCGTTTTCTTTTCTTGATGTTGATTTTACAGATGGTTTGTTTGCCTTTTATGTCGGATCATTATGAAAGGGTAAATTAACGGTCTGTTACAGGCAAATGGATATTTAAAAGGAATTGTAGAAACAAAAGTGATATGTATTTCAATTGTTAAAAAACTTATTCACTTGTGACTCTATAGGGTATCAACCATTTTTCTGACAAAGTGGCATTATTAGTTCGGTTTCCTTCAGCTTTCTAGTAATGAATGTTCTTACTATAGCTCTGCAGTCTTGAAAATTTTGCTTTCCATACTCACAATTGACTCTTTTTTATTTTTCAGATGATTTGAAGCCTGCTAATGTGTGTCTGGATCAGGAGGCACAGGCAGCGCAAAAGTGGAGAGCTTCTGCAAATGGTAGCAATGGGAAGAAAATCCGTAATGGAAGTCAGCTATCCTCTCCTCCCATTAAATATTTGCATATACATGAATGCGAAAACTTCTCTGTAAGAAAGAATTCTGTTGCTACTCAAAGTTGAAGAAATATTTGGAAGTCGAATTTGTAGCATCTACTATGATATATTAATGTTTCCCTTCATTTGCAGATTGGAATCTTTTGCATGCCTCCTTCATCTATCATACCCCTTCATAATCATCCGGGAATGACTGTGCTGAGCAAGGTTCTTTATGGTTCATTACATGTAAGGTCATATGATTGGCTGGATGTACCTGGCTCTTGCGATAATACTGAAGGTGCGTGTAGTGTTATCTATAAGTCTCCTGTTATGAAACTGTACACACTTTGTTTCCTTGTGGATTTGACTTGTTATGGAATCTCCAGCCCGACCTGCAAAACTGGTCAGAGATTGTGAAATGACGGCACCCTGTGGTACTACTGTCCTTTACCCGACAACAGGCGGAAACATCCACACTTTCAAGGCTATCACTCCCTGTGCACTATTCGACATTCTTACACCTCCATATTCCCCAGAAGATGGACGGCATTGTTCTTACTTCCGAAGGGTTCCTAGAAGAGATCTTCCTGGTATCCTTCTTCTGTCTTTTCCAAGTTGAATCCAACCCTTCTTTTCTATTCTGTTCGAGTATAAAATTGATTAATTCATAATACTCTCCTACCTACAGAAATCGAAGAACTGAAGGGGTTAAAGCCCGAGGAAGTTGTTTGGTTAGAAGAGTCTCAACCTCCTGAAGATTGCATGGTGATCAGAGGTCAGTACAAAGGTCCTGTTATCAAGAAACCTTAGGATTTGTGGGCTTCAGCATTATCATATATACACAGTTTGTGCATTGGGGCGGGATTTTGAGGTGATATTTGTTGTGCCCCCTTAGCTTTTGGTAATAATTGCATCTCGCAATTCACAGTATAAGCATAAGTACCGGAAAGGTTCCGCAGAAAATAGAGGGGGAGAACATTTTAGAAGGATCAAGCTGTGTACATATTGGTTTTTTGTTTGTCAAGTCATTTGAATTGCTTAATATATTACAAATTGAATGTGCTCCTAGCTTTGGAGTTCCTGGGAAATGGCTGTTTTTTAAACTGAGGTTACACATATAGCATGAGATTTGGACTGACAAATAGCTTACAGAGTTTTATTAGGCCATGCATATGGGCTTTCTTAGAGCCCAAACTCATCAAAACTACGTTTACTTTCACATGCAGATGGCATAATTTTTTTCATCCTTGTTCTTTTTGCATCCAAAAAAGAATGGCAGAAATTCACACAATTTCCAATAGGCCGGTAAAACACAAGCATTTGCTATACATTTGGAAGACATTTCTCCACTTCTGAAGGGAGAATGTCTAGTCTAAACAAAACTTATAATTACCTGATCTGCATAGCCATTAATATACCGACCAAAATGCCAAGCAATTATACCATTAAGCTCCCTTCGTTTGTGACACAGGTTCGCCCCACTAATGTGATGATAGGTTTTTACCATAGCAATTGAAAATGATTATTAAAAAAAAAAGAAAAACAAAAGTATATATAATCAATTGCTTGAAGCTTGTTTCTCTCTTCCAAATAACATCCCAAAGTAATTGAATACAATACAAGGCAAAATGGTTAAATCAAATAATCTTTTCGTGGCCGAATTTTAGATAAGGCTACCATGAACAATGTTAGGCAGAAGGCAGAGATGATGTTGGTGTGGTGATGGAGAGAAAGAAGTCATTGATTTGATAGGGCAAAACAGTCACAACCCAACACACTACTATCACTATGTCATTTCCTCACATGATGCCCACTTATTGCCTTCTTGGGTCCCCTTAATTGAATGTGGGCGGGGCCTTCAAATTTCCCTTTGATTTGGACTCTTAACCAATCAATCTTTGTTATGTATCATGTCACTAAAGAGTAAAGACTAAAGTCACATTCCCATGTCAATTTATATCCACTTATTTTCTAACATTTGTCATTGCAAATCTTGAAAATTATGAGACCGAGTGAAGTTGACAAGGGACTTATTCCATTAACCAAAAGTCTTGAGTTCGAACATTGAAAATGGAATAATTTTGAAATCTGCGAGAAAATGTTTTACTCCCTTAATGAATCTATTTGGTACAAATCGTTTCAACACCAAATGCATAAAGAAAAAAGGAAGGTAAAAAAATGAAGCTCTGGCCACTAAGGCACAAGGGTAGAAATAGAATAACCTTTAAGAAAGGTTCCACATGAGCAAATCTTTTTATCTTATTTGTAAAAGTTGAGTACCATAAAAAGTAAAAGATGGCATTTAGAAATGTAAGATTCGTGTATCAATTTGAAAGGGAGGTATGATGGCATTAGTTGAAAGTGTGGATTGATGATGCCCATAGGTGTATCATCAATAAAGTTTGATGAAATGGACAGACTAGAACCAATGTACGTGATTTTACTTTGATCTTATCCAACTCATAACACTAATAGTTTTAGCATATATATTTAGCTATCAATAGTTACTCCACCTTCAACAACCTCTTGATTCCTGATTTGGTTCTATTTGGTGTGTCACTCTTCATTTGTTCTTTTGTTCCTTTTTATTTCTCCCCTTTCTTCTAAAGCTCGATCGGACAAGTTGATTTCATGTCAGTGTGTTTTCCAAGATTAGGTCATTTGTAGGCTTCCAGCTCATAGTTTCATATTCACAACAAGTTTTGGCTTATATGATCAATGGTTGAGTCAAGATTGTCTGAAAGAGGACGCCAAACCAAACGAACAAGTGGCCGTCAACTTTCCAATAGAGTGATGGCACAATGGTTGGTCCAGTCTCATGACAATATATAGTTCAATGACAACGAGGGATGAACTCGGAAAATCAAATAAAAAATCCTAATTTAGACGCATAAGTCGTTCCACTCGAAATATCCTTTTCTCTACGTCTCGCTTAGTTGCCTCCAAGCTTCGCCTAGTTACCCCAACCCGCCCACTTCTAGCTCCTCGCCTTGGCTTTGAACTTCAGGTGGTCATCACCCCGACTCTTGAGATGCCTGGTTCCATGGGTTATTAGGTTAATTAGATTAGGATTCCATTTGGCATGTTCTTTTTTAAGTTAATTGGCGCTTTTTTTAGGGATTGAACTAAAAATTTACAATATTGGGAGGGGTAGATCCTTGAAAAGTTAGTTGAAATGCCAAGTGTGTCGAACGGAGCCTGAGTCATAGGGTGTATGAGTTTGGACATTGTTGCATGTGTTATTTTGATATAGCTATATTTTTCTAACATTTAAACATGTAAGGAGAATCTCATTAGATATATATAGTCATACCAATACCAAATGATGCCTAAATGGACAAAGGTAAGAAGAGATCGGAAACGTATTGTTTTATGGGCTGAAAAAACCTTTAATTTTGTTTATAGGTAGAACTAGTAGTAGTAATTTGGTCGAATAGTAGATTACGAATCAATGAAAGAAAAAAAGAAAAAAAAGAAAGGGACCCATGAAAAACCTGAAAGGGCACAACTTTTATGGGAGAGCCCCAACCCACATGATTTTGCCTGGGGATATTGAATGAATACTCCAAAATTCAATCAATCATCTCAATTCCCACCCATCTTAAAAGAATAACCCTCTATTCCTCCTAACTCTGAATTCTAAATTTAATTTATTCTTCTTGCACTATCCCCACTTTCTAACTCAAATAATCTTCGATCCAAGTAAATTATAATTAGAGTATATTGTTTCCTCCACTAATCCTGATCACTATCAATAATGTACCCTAATTAACTCGTAAGCTTCAACATTAATGCCAACAATTCTCTGTTGACTGATTGGATTTGATCTATAAACTAATACCCGATCATCCAATCGCAGCTCGACACGTGTGCCCGACTCGTCTAATGACAAAACATAGCTAGTGTGAGGAATGAATGATAAACATACACCTAACCATATGCCTCCAAATCCCTTTTCCTTTAAATTAGGTACCAAATTATCTATCTCTCTATCTATCTATATATGTATGGATACATAACATATAGTTTTAATCTCTCCCACACTAGCAAATTATTTGTTTTTTTTGGTCACTAAAGCAAATTATTTGTTTCAAGGACGACTAGGGTCGGACCCCCTGAATCATGGACCCAAAAGAAAGTTTGTGCAATTATTCATCCCCATGACTTAATTCCCCCATTGCGCCATTTCATTGCACAAAAAGCTAAAGACAAATACTACCATTGCACACACACACACATTATAATTAACCATCCATCCATCACAAGCACAATAATAACATTTTTAAGAAGAAGAGACACCCAAAAAGTTGCTATATTGAAATATAAACAAGCTCTTTATAAAGATTAATAATACCCTTTAGTTAGATTAATTAAGAGCATACACATTAGCTTTTGCATCGACACCTTTTTCTTATTCGGCTAGCATCTATGTTTATTTACACAAGTTGAGATTAATTAAAAAAAAAACTCAAAAAATGATTATTTATACACTCTTTTTGTAGCTAGGAATCATTTGCACCAATTTGAAAGTATGATAAAACCAAAGCCCAATTAGTTAAACCCGGTTCCCTAAATCTCGCAACCCGATCGAATGCCATTTTGCCCTCTTTTAACAACTCCCATGCACGCCAAAACCCAATCTCTTTCCTCTTCTTTCCCTCTCCTCCAAATCCACACAAATACTTAGTTAGAAGCATCTAGAACTTAACAACAACTAGTTGAAGAAGAAGATCGAAGAGAAAGATCGAGATCGAACGAGTACGTATATAGTTACGTACAAGATGAGGAACGCCCTAAGATGTTGCATCTCATGCATCCTCCCATGCGGAGCCCTCGACGTGATCCGGATCGTACACGTGGACGGCCGCGTCGAGGAGATCGGCGGCACCATCAGCGCCGCCGAGATCCTCAAGGCCTACCCCAAACACGTCCTCAAGAAGCCCACGTCCCGCTTTCCGGACGAAGGCTCCACCTCCACCACCGCCACCACCACCGCCGCCTCCGCCCCCAGGATCCTAGTGGTCCCGCCCGACGCAGAGCTCAAGCGGGGCAAGATCTACTTCCTCATCCCCGTCCCTCCGTCCAAGAAAACGGCGAACGCAGACGGCAAGCGGAGGAAAAAGAGAGAGGCTCAGCCGGCGCCAGAGACCACTCTGGCGCCAGCTGAGCCTCTCTCTGAGGCCAATAATACAGAGAGGTATTTGAGCGAGGTTTTGAGGGAAAAAGTGTCGCCCCAAAGGGAGCGGCGGCGTGGGCGTGTCGGAGTCTGGAGGCCGAGGCTTGAGAGTATATCGGAGTCGGCTGCCGCCGCCGCTGCCGCCGATCGCGCCGGTGATTTGTAATTTTTATTAAATAATTTTCCCTTATCTATATATATTGTTAATGGCCAAAGTTATTTGAAATGTTGGGAAAATTAGACTTTTTTTTTGTTTTGTTGGGTTGAGGAAGGGTAATGATTATAGGGCTATATATATGTATACTTTTTTGATGTAAGTCATGAGCAAGTTAAATGGTTTCTTCAACGGGTAAATATGTTAATTATTATAAACCAGACACACACGGTTGCTTTATTTCATTTCCCACCTCCATTTGTTTATTCCAGCTCCACCTATCATTATGTTAACTAATACTATGGCAAGCTAATCTGATGTGTTTAATTGATTTGGGATTTGGGTTTGGATCGAAACAAGCCATATATGAAGGTATCAGCAAGAGGAGGAAGAAGAATATAATAATATGTAATACTTTTGAGGAAGAATATATCGTTTTAGTTTATGATCTGAGTTAAAGCTGCCAAAGTTGTCAATATTGTTAATTAATTGGTAGTTTCGATCTCAAAAATATTGAGATGGTACTTGAATTAACTTAATTCGGTACTTTTGATGCTTATTAAAATTTGCATTTGCTTTTTATAGTTTCTTTAAAATACTATGCTCTTCTTTTTCTTTTGACAAATACTTTGGCACGTACAAAATTTTAAAATATCGACATGATAAAATTAATAAGCTTAGAAGATAAAGTACATTTTTTTTCTACTATTGGAACATGGACACCGATCACTCTTGTACGATCCATATAACTTAATACACGCTTAGCAAAAACAATGCTTACACGACTTGAGAGATCAGAGAGTGTCGTCTATCCTTCCAATCTAAAAAAAATAGTTTGAACTGGCAAGGATAATGCCTAGAAAACTTTATGAACGGATTTGTAATAATTGAGAATATTCATTTGTGACCATGAGAATTCAATACTATTAATATTCATCCCGTGGATCATAGGGGGAGACATGAAGGGAGCTAGGGTGAGGAGATTGAAAATGATGGTTTGATAGAGATATTGTGATTTGGACTCTATACCTTCCTATTTTCCTTTGGATTTTTCACAAGTACTATTTGGAGGTTTGGTTCCCTTGTTTTGTAGATACGTACATTTTGTTCACTTCACCTCATTAATTTAGTTGTCCACATTTTGTAGTTTGTTTGGAATATAGTCTATTAGACAACTCTATCTTTTGTTGTATCTAGTGTGTCCATCAAGCTTGACTCAGTTTGCACAGCAATAGCCAAGGGAGCCTTGAGAGAGGGCGAAGGCGCAAGATCGAGCACACAAGGTAAGTTGTGAGCACTTGCTAGCCAAACCTAAACCTCCTCCAAACTCGGACAGAATTTGCAGACCATCTTTATTTATAGTATCACGGGTGTCCTTAAAAAATGGCTTAATTTGCTCGACCTTTTTTCCAACTGAGCTTCGGACAAAGTTTGCTGTACTAAGGCACAAGTGAATGGTTGTAGGCACTCGATAGACCAGCCAAGCGAGGCCAAACTTTGCAACAGGCCCGGTCTTGATATATTAAGGTCTTGGACGGGGAAAAAATTTAAGGGCCCTTTTTGTATATAAATTTATCCATTTGAATTGATTATTAATTATATTCTATTTTTTTTATTAAAAACTTTGACAATAATGAATACTTTCCACTATATAAATGTTTTACTATCTTTTCATTGACAACTTATTTTTATTATTACAAAAATAACTTCAGATATATGTACTACTACTATTATTATTCCCAATTACAGTTTGTGAATAATATAAGTTGATGTTTTTTTTATAAATAATTTTAATAGTATATCAACACCATGACATCCAATTACTTTATTACAAAAACTCGTTATATGTCATCGGATACACACATGAATTATTAAAATGATTTTGTAAAATAAGATAAGAATTTACATAAATTAACTTACAACGCCCGTACTATAGTTACTCAAAAGGACACTATTTTTTGGTATATTACGGTGTCGTGGCAAAGAACTTCTTCTTGGATCATATTAGGGTGTGTGGAGTATTTTGAGGTTTTGGAGGGTCAAACAAACTTTGTTTTTATGAATTTTAAATGCTTGAACTCCTATCAAAGTTATCAACATGAATATGCATGCAATATAATTGCAAAAACTAACACCCCGATAATTTATAAAAAATTGAGTCAAAAGAGCTCTTCTTTTTCATGGTTTGAAAGGCCAAATGATATATGAAATTAAGAGTGCTAGGGTGTGAGTAGTACCAGGATGGGCGACCTCTTAGGAAATCCTCGGATTGGCATGGGATAATACTTCTAGGGACTCGGACGTTACAAATAGTATCATAGCTGATTCTGGGTTAAGAGTTGGCTTGGCCCGAAGGGCAGTCACTCGACTTAGGAAGCGATCCTTAGGCATTGTCGAGGTCGTCAAGTGCTTAAGTGAGGGGGATTGTAGCACTCTGATAGTTTATAAGGAATTGAGATTCTCCCCATACCAACAAAAGCTATTTTCTTCATGGTTAGAGATGTCAAAGAACTATGAAGTTAAGCGTGCTAGGGTAGGTGTAGTACTATGATGGGTGACCTCTTGGGAATTCCTCGGGTTGGCATGGAAGAGCACTTTTTTAACACACTTATTTTGAAACCATGGGTATTACCGCAAGTGATCTCGGATTTTACCATCCAACGTCACCCAAGGCTATAAGTAACATTACACGATATTTTAGAAAAGCGATAAAGAATTATGTTACAACAAAATGGTTATAGTTTGATACACTTAGAGGAAATCATTTGACAACATGAAATAAAATTGTTCAAGACAACATCTTAAAATAGAAAGCAGCGGAAATAAAGTGATAATCCAAAAGTCTAATTATGATCAACGTGCAGGACCCGACCATATTGTCAAAAATATTAAAATAGTCCTCAAATCTTCCTTCAATCTTCTAGTCTTGACCATACTCCACAACCACCTTCCCTTTGCTACCAGATATTTTCTTAAGAGATAAGAAATATCAGCCGACTAATGCCGGAAAGAAAAGAAAGTGGTGTTAGTCTAATGCGAGACTAAGCAAGTGCTAGAATGTGACTAGGTTCTTAAAAAGGCTAAAAATGTTGGCATCAAAGTCCAAAAGGAAACTCCGCAATGCACGACAAGTCGGGCTCTTTCGAGGTGAGAGAAAGACATAAAGTAGAGAACGAGTGTTTATTCGAATATAACTCGATCAAACAATGATGAGAAGGAAAAAAATCCGATGGGATCTTTTGGGAATAGGAAACCATGAGAAGGTGATTCCTAGCAACAAAAGATGACTAAGTCTTTGTTGGGAACTTTATTAATTCACATCAAGTTTGAAAAGTCTCATCGACTAGAGTTATTCAATGTCGGGAGCTAGAATGATTTTCCAAGATAATACTAACCATCCTTGTTCTTTTAATTAATGTGCATTGAGCACTTATCTTTCTTAAAGTCATAAAACATTGCACTTTAGTGATGACTTTTAGTTGTGGTAGCTCAAAAGATGAGACGAGGCCAACTTAATTGAGGAATGAGTCTCAACACTTAGCTAGAGTGTAATCACCCCTCTATTCGGAGCGGACAGAGTCATGACCTAGTATCGGGAGTTGATAACAAATATACCACCCAATACAGCCATAAAGAGATGTTGAAAGTCAAAACTCACATCCCTAATTCCTATACTAGTCCACAACAAAGTCTCGAAAAGAGACTTGAAACAATCAAAGGCCGGCCACAATAATTGGTCTTAAATCCATGGGCTAGCGCAGTACAAATAATGTAAATAACAAAGGAGTCATTATTTCTAAGCAGTAAATAAAATCATAGGTTCATTTTACTTAACTAACAAGGTGTTCCCAATAAAATGGATATGATAACGGAAAAAGAATGTATGATTATCGAATATAAAGAGAATGTATAAAGAGAATATAAAGAGGGAACCATCCACTTGCCTCCGATTTTAGAATTAGTTCTTTACGAAGACAAAATTTGTGAACGGGCTCTTCTAGAAGCTTGACCTAATTCGAGTCACGAGAATCAATAAGATAACGAAATAAATTAATATTTAATTTATTTCTTATTCTAAGTACTTTTCAAATTATTATTTTCATATAATAACTAATTTGTAAGGCTAAATTATGCAAATTATTGTCCTTTAATAATTCATAACCTTAAGTTTTCAACTTATTAAAATGATGGAAACAACATTAGGAATTTATGAAATCATTAGTTTAGGGACATTCTTCGCATAACTTTTATTAAAACATTTCTTAGAGAGATTAAATATTTACTTAATTAAAATTCATTCTTCGTAACAAAATAATATCGTAGCATTATAAGTCCCAATTAAAAAAGGGCTCAAGTTTATTTTATAAAGATGTTAACTTGATTGCATGGGTTAAAAACTTATTTTATGCGTCTATATTTTATATATTCATCGATTTGTTAAGATAAATCGACTTTTCTGATATTAAATGTCGAAGTACGTCCCTCAAACATTCTTTGCTCCGGCCACTGCTCCTTTCATTTCATTTTGCATCCATCACTGACCGACACATATGACATTGGCATCACAATACAATTGACTTTGTTTCTCTCACACTCACAACCTCATAACTACATGGATCGAAGGTTGATTTGAATTGAAATATAATGTATCCAAATATGCAATTTCTTATTTAATTTTGCATTTTTGTTTTGATAAAATAAAGTTTTAATGCACAATAAAACCTTGATTTTTCATTTGCTAATTAAAAACCAATTAGAAGAATAAGATATATAAAAAATGACGCATAAGCCAAAAATGCCAATTAAGTCACCATGCACATTAGTTAAACTTATCAACCAAAATGAACCATTAGTATATGTGGAAAGTTAACGACTAGACTGACATTTGTAAAGTTAGAGGCTATGTTAGAGCGAATATGAAAAGTTGGGACCAAACCTATAATTAACCTCTTTATTAAAATGTAATGCAATGGAAATTTATAACAAACCAGGTTTTTGGGCCTAGGGTACTGCTACAAGCCCAGATCGGACGACCATCTTATTTGATCTACTCTGTTCAACCTACCATTTGCTTCAACAAAATCAACCTTTGGTAGAACCCTAGCAAACCCTAATTCCATTTGTTCATTATACAATGGTTGTGCATAATAATGTACCCATGTCATCTCGGAAATGCATAGACGATCCATTCATCATCATATGTATGTATAGGATGTAGCTTAATCAGGCATTTGCGTTTGTTGGCACAGAAAATTGACTATATCTTGATTCACCATAAACCTTAAGTTAGGAGAAAGACATACCCAACTAACAATGTAATACTTGCTCTATACTAATAGTATATATATGTATCTGTATATAATAAGATAAATCCCCTCGATCTTCAGTAGAAAAGAAGTACTAGCTGTCTAGCTAGGTAGCATGGATTGATCTTCTAGCTAGCCTGGCACGCGTTATTGATTGTATTTAGCGTACATGGTACGGTAGAGGCATATATGAGTCTTCCTTTTCTTTCTCGATGTCATGCGATGATCAACTACTAAAGTGTGTGTGCGCGCCCATTGCAAGGATAGCGATCGACCGAGCCTGCAAATGTATACATACATGAGGTCGTCGTTTGATACAAAACAACATTTCAGGGAAAGAACTAATTATGATCATGATTAAGCAGTGGAAATTAAAGGGCAATGTTAGTCTAGCTAGGTGATGTACAATTTCATATACAATGATAATCAAGAACATTATTCTACACCTATGTATATACTCAAAGCAAATAAAAAAAGGTCCTTTGTTACAAAGGAATTCAAGAGAACTTCCTTTTGATGAAGAATTGGGGCAGTTGATTGTGAGTATATAAGGAAGCAAATAACTTCGTACTTTGGTAAGGGGAGCATCTAAGGGCCCTTCCCTTTCGTTGAAGACGGAAAGAGGAATAATTAGTGAAAGGAAAATAAGAGAAGAATCAATGAAGAGAGATGGTTGCTAGCCGACGGACCAAATGCAAGAGAAGTCCAGGACATTAGGGAAAACTCGAACTCAAATCGATCTTAGATGAAGAGCATGACAAAAATGATGAAGGAAAAGGCGACAATGTGTTGGAAATGAGGGAAGAATTGAGGGGCCTATGTGAAGGGTTCCAACAAAATGTGCAAAATGATTCGACAAAAAATGAAGGCAAAGAACATTATAAGAATGAGAGTAGGGGAAAGGCTAGGGTACATATATAAGGAAGCTATGGAGAATAATGAAAAACAAAAGAAGGAGTTCATAGATCAAGAATTAAAGGGGTGTGAGGAAAGATTGGACTTAAGATGATGAAGATACAGTCAAACTTGTACCCACAAGGCCACAACAACAACTTGTATGTAACTCATGTATTGCTAAAAGACTTGAAATTTAAGTAGGTATATATATCGGTACATCTCAAGCTTACCATATATAGTCACACATGCATTATGCCTTCGAAAGAGACTACGATTAGATGATCGATGGCCATATAATCTAGTTAAAAAAAACATTCGATGTACGAACATGTTATCAAGTTAAAGAAGAAGAAGAATCTCTTGACACCTCATTCACCTTGTAGGTTATTATCTAGTAATTATGATTACACCCGACCCATTCAAACTTGAGGTTAATGCATGACACATATCTAGTGATCATATATATGGGTAGGCCATCTTAATTTTCTATAATCGATCTATTAAGGTCTACCATAGATACCCCTTTTCTCCATTATCGTTCACTACAAACCACTACCTAGCTAGTCACGGGGAAAATCAATAACAAAACATTTCCCACCACAAACTCCTAATAATAATTGAGCATTAAGAAAAAGGGAAAGGTGAAAAAATAGAATAAGGTGTCATGCACAAATCTTGAAAAAATATTCCCAAAAAGAGAAACTATTGTACGTACTAAAGCTGTGAGAATCCAAAGCTCTGTACGATCTGGCCTCTAAGAGATTGTTTGCCTGCCTAGAGATGACCCGATGACGTACAAACAAACGTAAAAAGTGTAGTCATCCAAACAATAACATGTTCAATGGACACTTTTAGTTCTTTGAGTTACGAGAGATCGAACGAGAATAATAAACAAAATCAAAACAGAGATTTACGTGGTTCGGTAACAATGCGTTACTTATGTCCACGGGCGGATAAACAACTTACTATTATGGAAGACAAAATTCGGATTATACAGTTCTAAGTATTTCGAGAGTTTATATAGAGACTTAGCGAGACTCCCATTTTACATGTCGTAGCATGTGATTTAAATTTTAGGCATATTAATAACATATTAATTGTTAATTGTAGTAATATGTATTTGTGATTTTGTACAAAGGGTAATGTTCAACATCCGACATGATCAAACTAATATATTCTTGCAACTATAAGAGGTCAATCTAGCTAGGTTGTTGCTGGTAGGGAGCTAGCTATAGCAAGTATAGGTCAATGGTCTATTTCATTAGTAAATTGAGTATTGTATACTAGCTATAGTATACTCTAGTGTCGATCAATTATTACTTTTAGGCTTAGTTTAGTATCTATATGAGGATATTAGGTATATGTATAGATATCATTAGTCCAATAGGTGTTTGGCATGTTATGAGATTGATCATCATACTCATATCTTGATACTAATTGAGCCCATACCCCGTATATATAGTCGTATCGTTTAATACTAAATGAGCCCTTGTGAGAATTAGAGGCAAGCGTACATAGTTACATGATATAACTCTGCTATATATGAATCCTACATATATATATAGGCATAATCTAGGGTCTCATCCTAGATTCTACTTAATTAAAGATAAGATTGTGTATTAAACACTTCTTTATTCAGACAATTAAGTTTGATTTTGTTTATTTAATATATTAGGGATGTCTAAGAACTTTAAAAGGTTTATAAATCCTCGTTGAGATTTAATCATCCTTCTTAATTATAATATGTAATATTGGTAATCAACTCAATCAACCATTATACGTACATAGGTAGGAAGTTTACTTGAATTCATTTAGAAAACCTAGCTAATATACTTCTCTAATCACCATAGATCTGGTTCTTGATTGTAATCACACGCGTACGTACGCGTGTACATGTAAGTTTAATCAGCTCAGTTTGTCTTTGCATGATACACGATCAGAAGTCAACGTACAGTCTAGCAAAGCCTATTGGGATGAGTTTGTTCATTCAAATGAATTAGGGTTTTGGCAAACACACGGACACACAATATATCTAGGGTTTCCAATCACGTACAAAGCTTACCTAGCTAGGATGATGAAAAAGTAGTAGTCTGAATAGGCCTTCCAACTTGGCTCCTCCTTCTCTTCTTCTTCTTCCTATAGTGAACACCCCTAGCCTTGGCCTGGCTCTCCTTCACCTCCCTCAAGTAGATCCGGATCGCCCCGTTCCCAAACGGGTTCGTCTCGCGGGCCCCACCGTTCTCCTCATAGGCAGCGCGGAGGCGGCCGATGAGGGAGTCGAGGCTGCCCCAGGCCTGCCGGAGCGGGCAGCTGCATGGGGCGGGCGGCTCCGGCTGCCCGAAGAAGGGGCAGCCGAGGATGTGGACCTTGGTCTTCCCGAACTGGTCGAGGTAGCCGAGGAAGCCGATCACGTGGCCGTAGGTGAAGTGGGCTAGGCTCAAGGGAGGGCTTTGGCTCTTGAGGTATTGGGAGAAGGTGTTCCAGTCTCGTCTCTTTTGGGACTCGTACCGGCTCGGGGGCCCGGTCGAGGAGGAGGAAGGTGTTGTGGGTAATTTGGAGGACATGGCTGAATTGAAGGGGACCGAGGAAGAAGATGTGTTTATGGATGGGTTTGGGGGCTTTCCGGTGAAGGTGATTAAGAGAGGAGGAAAAGGGTGTGAAGAAAAGTGGAAGAAATTAGTGGAGAAATCAAATTGAAGGGTGGACGTATCAAATCTTACGGGTTCCACCATGGAGACATGATTGGGCCCTCCTCTAATTCTGAATGATATTGTGTCTAAAGAATATTATGCAAGTAATTAAACAAAGTTGTAGCCCAACTTTTGAAACATATAGAGTTGTATAGTATATTAGAGCTAGCGGAGATTATTATGAATAGTATTTATGTGAAAGGCCTAGCTACTTGTGGTGCATCATGTGTTTGTAATCTAAACCGCCTGATTAATAAAAACTAGTTTAAGACACGTACCATGTAGAGATAATGATTATTTTTTTCGTTGACATGTGTATAATATACTATATTGAGAAATTACGATGGATATATATATATATATATGGATACAATAATGTATTGTATTAGGAGAATAATTTTGTATTTATAATTAAAATAAAGAGGAAATAAATACTTAAATTTGACAAACCAAATCTATTTGTAAATAATGTCACACTAATATATAATATGACTAAGTTAATTAATGTTAAGAATAGTTTTGCATTGTCAGCATTTTTTATTCTTAGTGTGATAATTGTTGTTAAGGGGTACTTCATAATTTTCGGAAATTTTTAAGCATTTTTCTACGGGATAAGATTATATGAGATTCTAACTATATATTTTGTGGGATAATTCTTGGTAATGTATAATTCACAATCTTCGGGATAATTCATAATCTTTGAGACGCCTACTAAGTACTAACCCTGGAAGGAACGCTACCGACCCTGGAGGGAACGTAATTGCAAGTGTGTTATGGCCAAGTAGGCTCGCTAACGAGGTGGACAAGCTCGGTACCAAAGTGTCTAGGTGGACAAGGTCAGTACTGAGGTGTCTACGGAGTGCTACCGACCTTGGAGGGAATGCTCTTCGTCACTTGCAATCAACATTAAATAGAACATTTTTCCCCTTCAACAAAAGAGATGCTCAATAAAAGAGTGTACGAACTAAAAATATTTTTGTAATAAATTACCATATAAGAATTCGCCCTTCTTATTATCATAATAACGAACTACGCCGTCTATTTAAAAAAATATAACCAAACTACACCTTTTTTCTTAAACAAATATGGATTAGGATAGACTGAAATTAGATATATTTTTGAAAAAGAATTTTACCTTTGGGCCCTATCGTTCGGTTTTTTTTATGGAATTTGAACTTTGAACTCAAGTGTATTGTTCAGTTTAAACTGTTATAATAACTTTATATGCATGATTTGATGAAAGTCATCACCCGAATACAAGTGCGGCGGCGTAGCTGGTGTTTTGGGTGGCGAAACCACTAGAAACTGCGTCCAGCTGCATCAAATCCTTGAAATAATTACCCTTTGTACGACTACCGTCCTCGTACGTACTTGAACTTGTAAGTGCATTGATTAGTCGACTTGTCACAACAAGCCTCTGATGTTGTCTGAGCTTTCGATTTGAATTTCTTATCTAAACGTGGGACGACCTGAACCGTGCTCAACCTTAATGGGTCGAAAAAGTTAAGGTAAAAAACCTATACCATCAAAATCAAACAAAAAAATATATTATCATTTCCATTAATGTATGTACGCAAAACCCTCAAAATCAAAGTGAAGAAGATCATATCGATCCGCTAGTGATGGGACAGCCAGAGCAACCATTGCAATTAACCCATAAGACGTCAGTTCCGGTGTCAACTTGGACGTGGAATTCTTTCGGAGGTGTCCCTATTTTACTTTGTATAGTATAATCTTAGAGATGGCCAACAGGACGGGCCAGTCCGGCCCAACCCGACGTCATTGGCCCAAAAAGCCCGGCCCGGCAAGCCCGCGGGCTAAACGGGCCAAGCCCGGCCGGGCCATGGGTCTGTCCCGGGTCGGAGTTTTCCAGCCTGACCTGATCGGGCTGGTCAACAGGCCAGGAGCCCAGTCCAACCTAGCCCAGCCTGGCCTGACCCGACTCAAATAGGAAAAAAATGCTTAAGAGTGTTACATATACATGAAAAAAAGTTTAGATGCTTAGCTTACGTTCATGCATAAATATAATCAAGTTAATTAACTTACGTTCATACATAAATAACTTACGTTCATACATAAAGGTTAGAAGCTTATTTCACCGAGTTATTTAGCTTAAGATCATACATAAATATAATCAAGTATATAGTATACATCATCATATATTCATTAGTTAGTCTCCTTAATAAGTGTTATATATATATATATATGTTTTATGTGATAAGTACTTATCGAAGTTGAAATAATTTCAAGTAAGCCCGCCCCTCCCTTTCCCCTCCTTTTTTAAAAAATAAACCATCGGTCCGGCCCGGAACCCGCCATTAGCTCGTTCCCAACCCGGTAAAGCTGGCACGGGCCAGTGTGGATCAACCCTACCCGTACTAGCCCAAAAATTTGTCGAGCCGGTCCTGGGCCACGGTTCCTTGGCCCAGGCCGGGCCCGGCATGGTTCCATCACTATATAATCTGCTCAATTAAACAAATGCATGCATATAAGTTATAAAACTAGTTTAACCCCCGTACCATGTACGTGTAATGCGATTATAAACCCAAATTAATTAGATATGTAACGTCAATGATCACTTTAAAAATATAGGATCATATATATGTATCTTCGTATTATGATTAGTGTTTTTTTTACCAATAGTAATTAAATCAACACATAATATAAATAAGTTGGATTTGTTCAAAAATTACTTTACGATAAATATCACGTATTATTAAATAATAATATTTAACTGAAGATTATAACTAATTCTTGGTAAGGGATAATTCATAATTTTTGGCAATTTTTACGGGATAAGACTATATGAGATTCAACTACATAACTTATATAGAGGGCCCAATTGATTATTTTTATCAAATCATATATATTTATCTTTCTACTGTGTGATTAGTGTTTTTTTATATACGCAAGAGACCGGTTGATTATTTTATTAAAGATATGACATGTGTCGCAATTTTTTGTGAAGACTTTGTCTCCGCTTTATACTATAGATAGTATAAATTAGAGTAAAATAAATTAAATATCTTGCATAAAAAGATTTTAATTTGAAAGTTCATGTGAAACCCAAAGGTAATTAGATTTTTTACCCGAAGAGACTGGGGTCAGAGCTACTGTCCACAGCGAAACCAATGGTGACTCCAGGTTGTAGGATACGCTTGTGTCGCGCTCAGTCGTACGCCACGAGCTGACTCATGTTTGCATCCTTGTTCAGCAGAGTAGCCCTCTCCAGCTTCAATGGCAAGAAATTGCTCATTGCCGGTGTGGCCCCTAGTAGGAGTACGATGGCAGCGACGGCTGATACCAAGACATGAACTTGATATGCTATTGCATTGCTCGACATCACAGGAAATCTCTCTCACCGGTGCATATGTAGCCACGATTAATTTGGATGAAGAGTTTGGTTTGAACGAAGAGTGACATTCATCTTCAACTTTATAGATAATATGAATGGAATTTGGAGGGTCATAGCTATGGAGCATTATTGGTTTTGCGTTTCAAATTTGGCAATCAAATGCATTATGCAAAGCACTAATGCAAAGGGAGGAGTGAATATCAGGTCCAACAAATGACAAAGCACAAAACATTATTGCTTGGGAACACACGTATCTACATCTCTTTAAAGATTGACCCGTTAAGGTTTAATAAATGATCATTTATTTGTATTGCTTTTTATTTTGTTTTTTTCTTATATCTTATTTTGTGTTCTATTTTAATGTCTAATTCAAATAATCCTTTTATAGTAATAAATATTTTACTAATAACTACTGTAAAAAATGAAAGAGGAAGAAATTGATTTAAGAAGATCAAAAGACTTACTTTGATTAGAATAAATGATAATATATAAGATACATAGAAGACATAATATTTATATTTGATCATATTTTTTTATTATCAATTGATGGTTATTTTATTTCCACGTCTGTTTTTGTCGTTCGTGTCTAGTGGTGTGTCCTTGATACTTTTCCTTCTTATTTTTGCGGTGCTATACGTAGTCTCTTTGTATTTTGTTGTGGTTGTGGTGCGTTTTCATTTCCCTTTGTGGGCCTTTATAACTGTCAAGATGGTGGTGGACGTGGTCTTACCAAGACTTCCCTAATCACGCATCTTCGAGATCGTCATTGTTCCGATGATGCACATTTTTTTTAGGTTGTTCCCCTATCAAGCATCAAGGATACACCACGTTATAGAGTGAGGTTGTTTTTGAAGTCGACATAACTTAAAAAATACTTAGAAGACATAATATTTATACTTGATTATATTTTTTTTGTAAAACCTTATAATCTATGTATATATATAAAATTTATAAAAGTAGTAAGGTTTAGAGCCACCACATTACGCCACGTAGGATTTTTCCACTGGTCGCTCACACATTTCGCTACCTAGGATTTTGACATGTGTTGGTCTATCGTTGCTCCATGCCACATATTATTTAATTTATCTATTAAGCCACATCATATATATTTATACATATCATATATACATATATATATATATTTGTCCACATACGATTTTATTAAGTCATATCATATCCATTTATTAAGCATATCATATTTATTCAGGTAAATGAAAATTTTCATACAGAAAAGGTAAATATATAGATTGTTTATAAAATATTTGAATTACCAATCGCCATCATCCTAATACATAGATACACAAAGCAAAACCTTAAGACTAATAAAACCTCTAATTTCTGGATCCGGCCTTAGAAGCACAATCCAAATCGAAAAACTCCAGATCATCCATCAAATTCGTGACAGAAGCATCACCCCGCCTAATCCAAATCAAACCAAACAAACGCAAATTGCACAATCTGAAGATGAACAAAAACACCTTATTTCTACGAGGGGATAGAAAGAGCAAGGAAGATAACGGATACGAAATCGCGGATCGGAAAGTTGACCGGCGACAAAAAGGCGTCGGACGGAGCGGAAGCAGGTAGGTGGCGAAGGGTGAGCGGCAAGAGGTGGGACCGGATGCAGTTTTCGACGCATTGGGCAACTATTATTGCTTTCGAGTAGAACGAACATTAGATAAAATGAAGATAATAATAAAACTTAATTAAAACCCTAACCGTACAGATAGGGTATAATCCGATGAATGAGAGACATTCCTATTTCTCACCTAAACACTTATTCTATCAAGAGTCTTTCTCTAAAAAATAAAGATATTATATATTGCCTTTAACAATTGGATTCTGTATCGTAATAGACCGATGACCGAAAGGGTGAATGAAGGGAAAAGAATAATCACCCCAAATAAATAAATTGAGCTTCAAAAGATGGATATTAATTGGTTGGACACTAATCTTGTTTCCGTAAGAAGAACAGATGGGCCGATTTATCGACCCATAGCCCGTGCAATTCCAGTATTAAGGTCATCCATTCACACCTCTAATGTCATGCTTTTTAGTTGATTTTCATAGGTTGTTTTCTAGGTAGTTTGTGTCTTTTCTAGTGGATTATTGTGGTTTTGCATGTGATTTCAACTCTCTTTCGAGGGTTGGAGTCGTTTGTGTTTGCTTTTGTGTTTTGTAGGCATATGGAGCGTTGAAGAGGAGTTTTCTAGGCTTTTCCATGCATTCTAGGAGGAGGCGTGAAGATGGTGTGTGGCGGTTTTCAAGTGTGAAGTCAAGTGAAGTGTCAAGTGGAGTTTGCTAAGGAGTTCAAGGATGGATTTGCAAGTTCTAAGGTGCCTTAAAAGGAGATACAAGAAGTGACAACACAAAAAGAAATCCAAGTCGACTGAAGGTCGACATCGACCTACCCTAGGTCGTTAACGACCTCCCTTGGAGTTGACCGAGCAAAACTTGCATCCTAAGTAATAGACTTTCGGGAGTTTTATTTATGGGTTTCCAAGATAGATTGTAATTTCCTTTTTGTAAGAACACATCTATCTCTATATTAGGGGCCTTAGGGTGCCCTTTTCTAGTCTTAGGCTTCATACTATCCAAGCTCTTGGGCATCTAGAGAGAGACTTGGAGAGATTTCTAGGAAGTTTGTGGATTTGCCTAAGTTGTAAGTTTGAATTCTCTTTTAATTCAAGTTGTTTGTTTTGGATCATGTTTTCTTTTCTTCTAAGATGATTATTTGCATTATGAAGTGTGAGTAGTAATATTTTCTAGGGTTGGGGTGAAACCCAACATAAGAATGCATGTTAAAACTTGAATCTTTGGTCAAAATCTAACCTGTTAATCTCTATCTCCTTTATCCAACTTGTTGTGCTTAAATCCTTGATGAAAGTTGAGGCATGTTCTTTTTTGCAATTGAATTGAAAGATTAGATTGTGAGTATGAATAACTATTAAGGTTTGAAGCAAAAGTTAAAATCTTTAGATAACAAGTAGGATGCAAGTTACCATCTTTATGAAAATTGAGATTTTAACTTGTTAATTTGTGACGAAAGTCATTCATGAGATTATAGGTTGGTTGATCATTGATTGCTGTTTTGCATGTATGATTATGTTGTGGTAGATCCTTGGTCATAGATATTTTTCCCATTGGATTTTCGAAGTTTTTAATTACCCAACAAAGGTCGTTGCCAACCTCCCTCAGGTCGAGATCGACCTCCTCTATGTCTTGGTCGTGTGTGTTCCTAAGGAAGAAAGTCGTGGTCATGGTTGACCTTGACAAGGTCGAGTTTGACCCATTCCCGGACTTGTGTTTTTGCATTGTTTTGTTTGTTTTGCTAGGATTGATTGCTAGATTATAGATTCTACTAACTCTCGTGGACGATCCTGACTTCGCTATACTGAGAGGGGTCTTGAATACAAATTTATTTGTTCAAGTTAACCCTTTCAACAACCTCTTTCAATTGTGGATCGATATTGAATTGTCAATTAAGCTTCATACTAAGGCTCCGTTCGACAATTCATTGTTGATGCTGATGTTGATCGATTACTGATATTGATATAAATTGCTGATATTATTACCGAAATTGAAAACTTATTTTTTTGATAAACAATAGGGTGTTTGGTGAAACGGTTTGCTGATTTGTATGTATTAATTTTGTTTTGACCATTTTACCCTTAAAAAATAAAAACAATTAAAAGAAAAAAAACCTATCATGTGCTCACCTTCAAGAGCCATGGCCGCCGACGCCGTATCTAGCACAAGCTTCATCGTGCCCGCCGCCGTCATCGTCGGAGGCTCGATTCTAGCTCGTTGGCCCGCCCGCTTCCCCTCCACTAAGGCTCCGTTCGACAATTCATTGCTGATGTTGATGTTGATCAATTGTTGATGCTGATATAAATTGCTGATATTATTACCGATATTGAAAACTTATTTTTTTGATAAACAATAGGGTGTTTGGTGAGACGGTTTGCTGATTTGTATGTATTAATTTTGTTTTGACCATTTTACCCTTAAAAAATAAAAACAAATAAAAGAAAAAAAACCTATCATGTGCTCACCTTCAAGAACCATGGCCGCCGACGCCGTATCTAGCACAAGCTTCATCGTGCCCGCCGCCGTCATTGTCGGAGGCTCGATTCTAGCTCATTGGCCCACCCGCCTCCCCTCCTCGACCCTACATCTCCGCCCGCCAGCCCGTTGAAAACCTAATTGGTTGGCCATTCGTATTGGGTGCAAGTGGACTAAATTCATCTACTGTGGAAATCGTCGACGGTTGTAACACCGTTGTTGTCACCATCGCCGGTAAGTTTGCTCTTCTTTTGGATTCGACCGATAGATTTGGGGGCAGGGGGTGAGGAGGACTCAACCTCCGGCCTTATAAAATGCATCGTTCAAGAGATCAATCCCCCCCTTTCTTCTTTGCCTGCAATCCCAAGTGCTGTTGTGTCCGATTCCAACCTCACTTCTTTCCAAGATAGCAACAACCCTTGGATTTGACCGGTAGAGTCGGGGGCAGGGGTGAGGGCACCGTCATCAGATCGGGTTGTCGACGTCAGGTCGTGACCGGTGTTTGATCTTGCCGAGCGAGAGTCGGGCTTGGGGTTTTTGCCAGGATTGGGGGCCTTAGGCCGTTGTCGTCGGGTTATTTTCGCCGGAAATGGGGGCTGTTGAAGGGTTTATTCTTGAACAAATAAATTTGTCAAGACCCCGCCGAGTATAGCGAAGTCAGGATCGTTCCACGGGAGTTAGAAGAAACTAATGTCTAGCAATCAAACTACGAAAACAAAACAAACAAGGCAAAACGAGCCAAACAAACACAAATCACACTTTCAGAGGAGGGTCGCATGCGACCTTAGGGGGGGTCGGCTGCGACCTTCAACTGGGCACGAAAACCTTGCAAACTTATGGAAAAATATCTAGGGACAAGGATTCACCATAACATAATCATGCATGAAAACAACAATCAATGATCAACTTAACCTATAATCTCATGGATGACTTTCGACACAAATAAACACATCAAAATCTCAACATTCATAAAGATATCAACATGCAATCCTACTTGTTGTCTAAAGGTTTTACCTTTCGTCTTAAACCCGAATTGTTATTCAAATTCACAATTTCCTCTTTCAATTCAATTGCAAACAAGAACATGCCTCAATTTTCATTAAGGAATGAAGCATACAAGTTGGATTAAAGGATATAGATTACAAGGTCAAGCATATATCAAAGATTCAAGTTTTAATATGCATGCTTATGTTGGGTTTCAACCCAACCCTAGAAAAGGTAACTACTCCCTCATCATCATGCAAACAATCATAGAAGAAGAGGGAGAAGACATGATTAAAAGAAAACAACTTGAATTAGAAAAGAAATTCAACTTACAACTTAAGATATCCTCAACCTTCCTAGAAATCTCTCAACTTGTCTTGCAAAAATTCCTCTCCTAATCCTCCTCCTTCTCCCCTAATGTGTGATTCTATGTGTGATATATGAATGAAAAGGCTCTCTAAGGCCCTTTATATAGGGATACAAGAGATCTAAAAAGGAAACAACCCCTATTCATAAATAAAACACCTAAAAGGACAATTACTTGGGCGGCAAGGTTTCGTCCGCGCTAGGATTCGGTAGGGTCGAGGCCGACCATGGAGGGGTCGCGGCGACCATCACTTGCCATGTGTGGGTAGGTCGTGGCCGACCTAGAGGGGGTAGGGGCCGACCTCCCTCTGAAACCATTGTTTTCTTCTTGTTTTCGCTCGAACTTGCTCCATTGCTTAGCCTTCTTTCGGGGTTTCTTTCTCGATGTTTCTTGGGTTCCTTTTAGACTTCATGTAGCTCCTTTTAAGACACTTTTTGGCTTGAAGGTCCATCCTTGAAATCCTTGAAAAGACTCCACTTGACTTGACTACGAACACCGTAAAACCATCACCTCTAGAATGCTCGGGAAAGCTCAAAAACTCCTCCAAAACGCTCCAAACACCTACAAAACACAAATGCAAACACAAATGACTCAAACCCTCAAAAGAGACTTCAAATCTCATGCAAAATACACAAACAAATAGGAAAATACACAAAACAACCTAGAAAACAACTTATGAAAACTAACTAAAAAGCATGACATCAGGGGCCTTAGGTCATCGTCGTCAGGTTAGGGTAGAGCCGGGAAGTCGAGTGGATCGTAGGTGGTTGTGGTTTTGCTGGTGTCCGCCATAGAAAATTACGTCGGCGTAGGAGGCGACATCTCCGGCGAGGAGAAGCTGGGACCCAGTTAGTCGTTGGCGCGGTGGCGACGACGACGGTTGATGGAAAAGTAGGGACAAGAGGGTGGAAGTAGGAGGTTGGCTTGGGCTCTCTCAAATCTGAGGGGTATGAGTATTGAGGGAAATAGGGTTATAAGCATTGCTTAATTTTTTGTGCTTAATCTCAAAAGCATCCTATTAGTTGATTATTATTTTCATCGCATATAAACACTAGTATGCTTATAAGTCCATAAAACAAATTTTTTTTTGCCAAACACTCACTCAGATTGCTTATTTCCACTTATATAAGCTCTTAAAAAATGGCCAGCCGAACGCACCGTAAATTATAAGCTTTTGAGCAATCAAACATTAGTCCATTCTAAACATCTATCTATATATCTACATGTAAAGTTGGAATTTTTGACATTAAATGTCTTGAATTGATTTACTTTCAATTAAATTGTATTATGTTCAATGTAATATGGTATTTCTATTAATAGTTTATAAAATAATAATTACTATTTAAGACTATATATATTATCTAATTAAATTTACTTCTCATCTATCTAACATAAATGTAAATTTGGATTTTTTCTCATTAAATACAAACACCTCAATCCATCCTTATAGTATATATGTTATTACTCTATTATATATTATCATGTGGTATAGTATATATGTTATTATGTTATTATATATTATATATCCTATTGTAATAATTATCATAATACATCCTTATTTATTATCCTATTGTAATAATTACGTTATTATATACTACGTTATTATGTTCTCTTCAAATCTCACTGTGATAATATTTTTTTTTTTTTTTTTTTTGACTTGGTGAGAATTAGGAATCCCTCTCAAGGCGGGAAACCTAGAGCATCCGAGTGGATGAGAGCTAGAAGCTCGTGGTGGTTCTGAATTGTTTCCCATGAGTGACTGTGGCCCAGACTCCCAATTTTATCGGCCACAGCATTGCATTGCCTACTCTCATGTGAAATTTGGACTGACTCGAATCCGTGCAGCGATACGAGAATATCAGCTACAATCCTTTCAATTTCCCATGGGCAATTGATTAGACCTTTGACGGCTTTAATAAGGGTTACATTGTCCCCTTCAATTTCAATTCTCCGAACATTACTTTGTTTGGCCTTTAGTATTCCATCCCTCAATGCCAGAGTTTCAGCCATCAAAAGCGATACTTTGCCAAATATTCTTACAGTTCCAGTTATTGGGTTTCCATTCATATCTCTAATAATCGATCCACCTGAAGCGTTTCCATTACTTATCTTAGAGCCATCAAAGTTTAGTTTCACAAACTCGGGTTTTGGTTTTTTCCAATGTCTGAATTTTTGTCGTGTTGTTGACTGTCGTCGAACCATCCTATCTTGTTCCTTCTCTTCATCCTCTTGCCACCTCTTGGCTTGTTCCCATTGCCTCAGTTGTGCTCGAATATATAAGCTTAGGTCTTGAATTAAATCACTAGGCGTTGTTTGGAAGACCATCTTGCTTCGTTGATGCCATATGCTCCACCAAACTACTGCAAGTTCAATGAACTCTGTCTTCCCTAATCTTTTTTTAATATCGTCTAGAACATTCCTCGGGCTTTGATGTGGGGGGACGTACGCCCTAATTACTCGCTCGGTATCTACATTTATGCTTTTTATCACCCCTAGCGTGTACGGGCAATTAACCATCAAGTGTATCGAGTCCTCGTGGGTTCCATTACACATGAGACATCCTTGCGGTATTGCGACATGTTTTTCATAAAGCCTTTGTTTGGTTGGTGGTCCATTCATATCAACTTTCCATAAGAAATTTTTCACTTTTGGGTAGATGTCAAGATTCCATATCCAATCATTTAGACTCGGATTCATCGCATCCTCCTTTGTAACTAGACTCACTGCTGACGCAGTTGAAAACCATCCGTTTTTGCTTGGTGCCCATATAAGCTTGTCTTCTATTTCATTACATGGAATAGGTATCAATAATACTTTATCCACTATATCCGTAGGGATCGTTCTTCTCAACTCATCTATTTTCCATTCGTGTGCCGTTGAAATAAACTGTTCCACTTTAATGTTAACATTCTCTATAACACTTCTGTTAACAAACTTCTCCAACGGATCTTGCATTACCCAGTTATCAGTCCAGAAATTTACTGACTTTCCATTTCCTATTTGCCACCGAAGACCTTTCTCAAATTCCGGCTTGAGTTTAATCAAATTTTTCCATTGCCATGATGTGTTAGCTTTACTCCTATAGCTTTACTCTGCAAGCGTGCTCCTTCGTAAATATTTTTCTTTCACCACTTTGACCCAGACATTGTCATGCTCTGTGAGAATTTTCCACAACAGTTTCATCTGTAATGCCTTGTTCATATCTGCCACTTTCCTTATCCCTAATCCGCCATATGCCTTTGATTTACATATTTTGTCCCATCCTACTAGGGGTTTATATTGTCTATCCTTATTCCAGAAAAATGTTCTATTGATCGCATCAATTTCATCATGCACATGCTTAGGCAACATAAAACTTTGCATCAAGTAGTTTGGCTTTGTAGCGAGATTTGATCGTATTAGTACTGACCGTCCTTCTTGAGATAAAGTACTAGCTTTCCATTTTGATAGTTGTCGTTGAGCATTTCCTATTGTAGAATGGAACATTTCTTTGTTTACCCTGCCATTAATGATCGGGCATCCAAGATACTTTTCTAAATTTGTCATTGTGTTAATTCCTAACGCTTGTTTGATACTCTGTTTCTGTTGATTTCCCACCTTTTTCGAAGTGTGAAAAGCCGACTTGTGGTAATTTACCTTTTGACCTGAAGCCGCACAATAATCCTCAATAATGTTCTTCATCAGACTACATGCACTGTGGGTCCCTTTTGCAAATATAATTATGTCATCCGCGAAGGCTAAGAACGGTATCCTCATCCCCCCTCTTGATACTGGAAAACCAATTAGAGGTTTCGGGTTTTCACTCACTTTTTGTAGCTTTCTTGCCAGAATTTCTGCGCCAATTACGAAGAGATAAGGTGATAATGGATCACCTTGTCTAATCCCTCGTTCTGAATTAAATGGGATAGTAGGTCCACTGTTAACCAAAACTGAAAAAGATACTGTGCATACGCACTGGCGGATCCATTCTACAAATTTTCTATCAAAGCCGAACTTCATAAGCACTTGGAATAAAAAAGACCAATCCACCCTATCGTATGCTTTTTCCATATCTATTTTAACCGCCATCCAACCATCTTTTGCCTGGCTTCCTCTAAATGAATGAAATATTTCATGCGCAATGAGAACATTGTCCTGTATTACTCGTCCTGCTACAAATGCTCCTTGTAGTGGATGAATGATCTTAGGCATTACCCTTTTTAATCTTTCTGTCAAAATTTTTGCTATTGTTTTATAGATCGTTGTGCGCAAGCTAATGGGGCGATATTCATTTGTTGTCGAGGGGTTGTCATTTTTCGGGAGAAGTGAAATAAATGTGTGATTAGTTTGTTTCAACAATTTTCCAGAATGGAAGAACCCTTTGATTGCCTTGATTACTGTTGGGCCCACAATGTCCCAGTATTTTTTATAAAACTCCGCTGTCATGCCATCCGGTCCTGGGGACTTATCCGAACCAATCTGAAACACTGCATTCTTTATCTCTTCATTAGTTACCTGCTTGGTTAGTTTCACATTGTCTTCAATTGTTATTTCATTATCTATGAGGGAGAGATATTGCTCAAGAACTGAATTATTAATCTGTTCCTTAGTATATCTTTTCCTAAATTCATTTCTGATTTCTCGACAGATGTTTTCTTCACCCATTATTTGAGTTCCATCACTTGCGACAATACTCTTTATGGCATTATGGTTGCGCCTTCCTGTAGCTATCTTGTGAAAATATCCCGAGTTTGAGTCAGACAATTTGACATGCTTTGTTTTTGCCCTTTGTTTCCAATAAGTTTTGTGAAACTGAAGAATGCATTCTTTTTTCTTGAGGAACCGAAGTTGCTTTTGGATAAGATCTTGTTGCGGGGATACAATTATTTGCTTTTGTACATCAAGCAGAGTGTCTTCAATTTCCTTAAGTTGTTCAAAGGTGTTTCCAAAAGTCTTGCGTTTCCATTGTTTTGTATGTTCTTTTAATACCCGAGTTTTTTTCATTAGCTGGAACATATAGGACCCTTGGAAATTCGCCCTCCATGCTTGCTTTACTACATTCCGGTAGTCTTTTCTTATTAACCACATTTTCTCCATCTTAAAAGGAGCCGCCTTAATTAAGTGCCCGTTCATAAGTTCTATTGAAATTTTGCAGTGATTAGATGATGTAAATGCATGATTATGTGTTCGGATATCCGGAAACCACTGAAGAATGTTCTCACTTACAAGAACTCTGTCCAATTTTTCATATATGTTATCGACCTCTGTCTTGTTCTTTCTCCATGTCAACTCATTTCCCGTTGTTGGTAAGTCTCGCAAATCACAATCGTCTTTAAACTTTCTTAAACGTTCAAACCTAGCAGTCGTAGGGGCATTACCACCCTTTTTATCTGTGTACTCTTGGATTTCATTCAGGTCGCCTAGCACAATAACAGGGAGGTGAGTGTCATTAAGGCAATTGGAAAATTCACGCCAGAATTCATCCTTTTGGTTTTCATTCGGGGGTGCATATACAAAACACAACGCCAAAGAATATCCTGTGAGGTGGTTTACATATTTCAATATAACATATCTAGGCTTGTGTACCAAGATTTCTACATATTCACTATTAAGTTGGTGTTCTTTCCACAACACACAAATACCACCTGCCCTTCCATCAGCAGGGGACCACACAATATTATCGAATCCTGCACGCCTCCATGTTTGATCACTTGGCAATTTATCTGTTTTAGTTTCTACAATTGCTAGTATCTGGATACGCTCAATTTTACAAAATGAGTCAATTTCTGGCCAAAACGATCTCCTACCTATCCCCCTACTATTCCAAAACGCGACTTTCATTTGGCTCTAATATTTATCTGTGGTCTTACAACTCCAACGAGTTGAATGTCATCTTGTCTTAGATACCTAATATAGTTGACAAAATAGCATACCATATCCTTTACACTGATATTACAGCCTCTGGTCATATACCTGAGCGTAATCCGAAGGTTTAGTTTGCAATATTTTCCGTGATGAGACTTCCTATATAGAGTATATATGATATATTCAACCCACTCTATACATGCTATTTTAATTCCCAACACACAAATAAATACTCGGGCTACATGAGAAGATACTGCTTCAATGTGTTCAATTAAGGCACAATCCACTTTTTCTTCAAACTCATGACATGGACCTAAATTCTTTTTGTCCTCACATATCTTTCTTCTGTCATATGCATCAAGCAAGTCCTGAATCTCTTTAAGCTGGTCTCCACCAAGCAAGCCCTGAATCCGTTTAAGCTGGTCTCCTCCTAACACCACCTCAACTTTCATGTTACAGCGGCACCCAGATGTCCATTTCAATTTCTTATTTCGTTTTTTAGTGCCAATCACCTCATTAGTATTAGTGCTTAGGCTGTCCCAACATACAGTCCTACACCAAGTCCGTGTCAAACTATAGTGACAAGGTTTCCTTCCAAACTTAGAGCCTATGTCTTGTGTTTCATACAATAATCGACCTTTAGATCGCAAGCTATCCACTCTTCTTTGAATATATTCAGCCTCACCTGTACTAAAGACAAGAAAACAATGTTCAATTTGCCTTACATCATAATAGCCTTTTAAGGTATAATCTTGATTAATTGACCACATAGCACACCATAGAGTTATTTCTTTATTTAATTTCCTACAAATTCCATAGCCATGCAAGAATGAGATTAAGCATTTATTAGCAATAAGGAAGATCAGACATACTTGATCTAAGACTACATCCGAACATATGATTTTCTTACATCTACCGTATACTTTCAAGTAATTCAAATTCATGCCGCTTTGATCCCACCAGTGACTACATGAAATATCTAGCTCAATCCAATTTGTTCCATTTCTACAATATGATCCTTTTTCTTTTTTGCTACTCCCTCCGTCCCATTTTGTTTGTCCTAAAGGACACATTTTGTGGTTATTAAGGAAGTGATAAAGTGGTATTGGGAGATGGGAAAGTGGGTAAAGGTAGAAATTAAATGAGGGTAGTTTTGTAATTATATAGGTGTAAAAAGTGAAAAGGTGATAAAGTAGAAGGAAAAGTTGCATTTTTGGTGTAAAAAGTGAGATTGAATAGGGGTAATATTGTAAGAAATTATTGATATAAATGGAAAGAGGACAAACATTTTGGGACGACGGAAAAGGAAAGAGGACAAACAAAATGGGACGGAGGGAGTACAATTTTGAGACTCCCGTTTATCCATCACTAATTGCTTCCATATTACATACAAAGACACTAAGCTAAAGCACTTCCAGCTTGTCAATCTCCTAGTAGCTTTGATGGGAGTAATCTGTATTTTCTCATGCTTAAAGAAAAGGTTACCTACAACAATTCTAAGCAATTTTCCAGAATCTGAAATCAGTTCCAAACATCTCCTTTCCTCCTTTTTTACTTGTTTCCAATCTCTCTCAATTTCCAGCCTTGCATCGCTTTTGCTATCATCATGTTTTAAGAGTGTGAAATCAGATCCAAACATCTCCAACCTAGCAGTTTCAGTTGAATCCCCCAACACAAGTGCACACAAATAGGTTTCCTTCAAAAGAGCAATATTTTTCTTCACACCAGACAATTTCCCTAGCAAAGCAACCATACCAGTCTTTACCTTATTCTTTCCTTTTTCTTTTTTTACGACAGAAGAGCCAGCCTCAATAGGTGCTTTGGTTTCTCTACCCTTTAAGGCCGCATCGGCCATGGTAAAGGATTCTTTAGAGGTTTCTTTAGATTTTTCCTTAGATAATTGGTCTTTAGAATACAGGATATCAGAGCATAGAGCATTCTTCAGACTACGATTATCTTTCTCCATGACCTCAAGAAATGAATAAAGCACAACGAAATCAGACTCACTCCCGATTTCTCCCTCTCGGCCTAATTTATAGGCGAATACCAATTCTACCATCACAGTGCTATTAATTAAAAAAGCCATAAGAAAAGAGTAACATAAAGCTAACCCGATTTGTGCAAGGGTTTGGCGCAGGTCGTATCCGCTCGCTGGGGAGAGAGATAGATCTCTCCCGTTTTCTTTAGAAGAAGGAGAACGCCAGGAAAGCCGAAGAAGAAGCCCCCGTTTCGTCCTCCCCAACAACTGTCGAGTGAACAATATGAAGCTGTGGAAAAGTTCAGCCCGCCCTAGCCTTTGGTTGTGTTTTGATTCCGGTTCTTTGATTATGATACCACATCTTTTGAATCTAGAGCCCTTATGCCCTTGCAAGAAGACGACAGCACCCCTACGCCTTCTCTTCAGCGTCTGTTGAGGCCGATTTTGGGTTGCGCCATCTTGGGCATTGGTCAACCAAATCGGGATTTGGGGTGCCAATCTACTAGATCCGCACTTAAGCGACCCTTGCTGATCATCATTCTTGGTAGCGTAGAGAATTGCACAGAGAAACAAGAGGAGATTTGCTTCAAATTGGGGGCTAGGGTATCGTGGTTGTCTGCTACAGTAGCAATTGGTATTGTGGGGAAGGGAGGCTAAAGGGAGCGTTTTCTTCATTTTTCTTTTTATTAGTATATTTATCTCACTGTGATACATCCCTAATATTCTTTGCAATCAAAGATAACATATTCACATTAGACTTAAGCCTCTTATTAATTTTATCTGTCTACATCTACGTGTAAAGTTGGAATTTTTGATATTAAATGCCTTGAATTTATTTACTTTCAATTAAGTTGTCTTATGTTCAATGTAATATGGTATTGCTATTATTAGTTTATAAAATAATAATAATTATTTAAGACGTACTATATATTATCTAATTAAATGTACTTTATCCAACATACATGTAAATTTGAATATTTTCCCATTACATACAAACACTTCCATTCATTCTAATGTGTTATAGTATAGTATATATGTTATTACGTTATTATATATTATGATGTGTTAAAGCATATACGCTATTATGTTATTATATATTATCCTCTTGTAATAATTATCATAACACATCCTTATTTTTTTTTATAACATGTAATATTCTCTTCAAATCTCACCGTGATAATATGATACACCCTCTAAAATTCTTTGCAATAAAAGAGGACATATTCACATTAGACTCAAACCTCTTATAAATCTTACTTGCATGTATTTTTGAATTTTTGGACGACAAATGTATTCAATTGATGATCAAATTATCATTGTCATATCATTATCACTACAATATTTATATATATATATATATTATACAAGGTTAATTTTTTGATTGGATTATATGAATTAGGTACAATTCTATAACTCATTCGTTTATAATTGTAGTGATTTATATTTGAGCAACCCCTCTTATGGAGCACACACACGGATAACATCGTCTTACGGATTATTAAAACCAAGACATTTTGTGTGTATATATATATATATATCAATATATTAATCAACCTAACTATAGACATAAACATACATTAAAAAAATAAACTAATATTAAACTACTGGTCCGGGCAACACCGGAAATAAATGTCTAGTGTCATGGGATTATACACTTTCATAAAATTTATGGGCAGCGGAGGACCTATAACAGTTATGCAAGAGCGGGATGAGCGTCTCGTGGGACGGGACGGGGCAGGAAGCGGCTGGACGGCGCCCGGCAGCCAGGGGGTTGTGTTACCAATTTATGGCTCATAGGGTTTAAATTTAAGCAAACAAAGATGAAAAAAAAATTTTAAAAATCAAATTAGAACAATTAGGAAAAAGTTATTTTTTTTGGAATTTAGTAAGGTCGTAGATTTACTTTACCTTGTGAGAGACCATCGAGATTTTAAGCTCTTTTATGTAATTATTTTTTATCGGTTTATTAATTTTTTCTAACGATGGATTTACATAAGTCTATCTAGATATAACTTACCGTAACATGACTCGATCATTTATCTAACCTCCAATTTGATGCAAGTGAGAACGAGGGATAAACCCCGATTAAAACGACTAAGGTTGCGTACAATATATAAGGTCGAGTCAGATGATTAGGCGAAAATCCGTCCCTCATCCATAGATCTGGATCCGCCACTGTGATTATGGGCTGGATTGACAAAGATAAAGACAAGATGGATCCGTATAGATGATTAAGGATAAAACCCTTCTAGCACTAAACCAAAATATAAACAGGTTTATTTTATGGATCTACAAACGCATTAAGAAAGTAACAAAAAATTCAATTTGTTAATGAATATCTTGATCCTTTATCCAAAAGAGAAAAGAAAAGATGGCGTATCATAATTTAATCAAATGCAGATTTCCTTTTGCTTCCGTTGACAACCTACCTAAAGCTATTAGCCAATAGTTGGTACTTTCACTTGAGCATATAAAGGAAGGGGATCATAGAGAAGTTGGATTGTATTCATCAAAGAACATTGCTCTAGTGACGGTTTCAAATATCATTCCAACATAAGTTAATCGACCACATGAGCAGGTGAGTAAGTAATCTGGATGTAGACGTGTCTATACAAACACACATGCACAAGTGACCAAATATAAGTCCGATAAGATTTTATAAGAAGTTAACAATAGAAAAGATAACATCCCGACCAAAAAAAAATATATATAGAAAAGATAACATAAAAAACTATATAGTACGTGCACTTGATTTTCTATATTTCACTATGCGTGTTTCAATCAATCTATTCATCTATACTATATATTAAAGTCGAGACCTTTTGAGCTTTCACGTTAATTCTGGTCCTACCTCACGTTAAAATTTTAATTTAGAAAAAAAAATTTAAAAATATTTCTTATCCTTATTAATTGTCTATCATCGATCTATCTTCTTCCTTTTTCTAATTTCTATCTTTTTCGACCTAATATCTATATCTTTTTCAATTATTTGATTAGACACTCATTTTTGTATATCAAAAGTATGATTAATTAGTTAACTTATTTTTCACTCTGAAATTTTGTTTTTATTGTATTTTTATAATCATATATATTTGCCATATTTTTTTGTCAATATTTTTTGTACAATGAATTTAGAATCCGAGTAAAAAATATCTAAAAGTATGTATGAAAAATATATAAACTAAGTTTGTGTTATAATAATCATTTATAAATTGTATTGGTCTATAACTTACTATATTTAAATTAATCATAATTTTATAATATCTATTAAAATATTAATTGTATTTTAAAAAATTTTATGACTGATGCAAGTCTATATTTCTGAAAAATTTATGCAAAAAAAGTCATAATTAACTTAATTTTTGATTTTATCATCATATAAAAGTCTAATTAACTATAAAATATTTATATATTGATAAAAATTTTCTCTTGAGATTTCATATCATGTCACATATGAAGTTTTTAATAATCAGATATATTTTAGCCTTCGGGCATCTAGTCGAGCGGTTAAGCCTCCAAGGGTAGTACCCAGAAGTCACAGTTTCGACTCTCATGGGCAGTGCCCTCAACAAAAAAAAAAATCAGATATATTTTGAAATAAAACGATAGTATTATACCTATGATTTTTTTAAAGTCATATTACATAAAATTTTACTTTAAATTTATTTTTACCATCAAATCACAATTTTGTATCAACAAAATATCATAACGATTTAGGATAAAAAAGACAAAATCAATATCTAATTCCAAATAATATTATTATGCATTATTGTATCGATTGACTTCGGGAGGTAAGACTGCGGTGGTTTGGTCATGTCCAAAGGTGGAGCCCAGAGGCTACAGTTAGGAGGTGTGAGCGGGTGGACTTAGGTCCCTGTTGTAGGGGTAGGGGTCGTCCGAACAAATGGTGGATGGACAGCATAAAACAAGATGTCAGTTTGTTGGGGATTTTAGTGGACCTGGCGCAGTGTAGGGAGAAGTGGAGGGAGAAGATCAGGGTGGTAGACTGTTAGCTTCCATGGTGGTGGAGTCGTATTCCTTGGGTGGTCTGCGAGTGCTAGCGTTTCGTCAGGGTGTTTTGGGTCCTGTGGGCCTGTGGCAGCCTTTTACCTTTTTTTCAACTAGTTTGCTAGTTTTCCTCTTTTGTTGTGTTTTTAGGCTTTTTTGGTTTTTTTTTGTGGTTAGTTCGGTTCCTTGGGTCTTTTCGGGCGCATTCCATCTAGGTTTGGATTGCCCCCATCCTGACCCCCCAGATACTGCTCATTGCGGGAAATACTGGGTAAATGTTGTTGTTTTTGTTGTTGTTGTATCGATTGAATAATACATAAAATTGTTATCAATCGTGTCCCGTATAGGGTACAAGCAATAATCTAGCATCTTTATCATCGATTGCATTTGAGCTTTTTTTGGTTGAATGATGGAATTTGAATAAATCACAAACATGGCTCGATTTGTCTTGATCAAGGAGATCGAGGGACTGATCTCCACCATTTATTAGGAATAAAAGGGACGACTAGGCACCTATAGTTTGTTTTTGATATGATCGAAATGAGCTTCAAGGGGGTACAGTGGAGTAGTAGAAGAGTAGATCACTGGATGAGACCAAGATCCTTGAGGTCTTGGACGTTCTCGGCCGAAGAACACTCAGGCAGAGGTGTCTTTCGAAGGAAGCGGATAGGGTAGGCGAGTTTCTCCGAGGGAGTGTAGGGGGAGGAAAAGGCGACGGACGCGGCTGTTGGAGCATTTATGGCTCCAAGTGTAATGCTGCACATGCAGTTACACGTGAGCAAAGCAATTGAGCTAAAAGCTCTTTTAGCTTCCCACATCGGTACATAGGTGGGTAATATACCCACTATATATTATGCATTGGTATATCATGGGTTAGTGAGTCAAGAGAGGAATGCTCCCTCGCGCGCGCGCCGCCGCCGCCGTCCGTCCGGCTCGGATCGTGACACGTGCGTGGTGTGGTGCTGGGGCGTATCTTTCTACAGGATTTTTCAACTATTTCATTAAATTGGGCCTCCGAGATTTGCGGATTAGTTTGCCGATAGCTCTTCTGCAAATCTCCGTTTTCAAGTTGTTTTCAGATCCGAAACTTGGGGACTACTTATTTGAATTAGTCAAACGATCTTATCACTTTGTTTTAACTAAAGAGGATCTCGTGGGTGGTTGAGAGAGAATCGTGGGATGATGGACATTACTTGATCTATTTAATCCCATCAGCGTCTCTTCTCAGATCATCCAAGTCTTCTCTTTTGCTTTCTCAAAACTCATCCCGTACCTCTCTTCTCACTTGTTCTGGATCGTCCGTTCCCACTCCTTCTTATCCGAGTACACGGATTCGAGGGAAGCTGCGCTCAATCCTTGGGGGGCAAGCGCTCGTTTGGATCTGTACCAGTGTCCGGGCGTATTGTTTCTAAGGCAGTGGATCCGTCCATGACGCAGTGCAGTAACACATCAAATTATTTAGCCTACATTCCTTGAACGTATTGATCGTTTATTTTTGCCTTGCAGAGAATATTTACTTACAAATTAGAAACAATACCTCTCTGCTGCTGTTCGAATGGAGAGCCAAATCATCAAGCTTCTCGATCTGTCCAAACTCGAGCTGCTTGATGGAACCAACTACCGCCGATGGTCCCAGAAGCTGCTCATCATCTTCGAGCAACTCAAAGTCGACTACGTCCTCAACAAAGACCCTCCAGTAGCTCCTCTTAAGGCGCTTCCTCTGGCCAACAACGACTCCCAGCCTACGCCAGAAGAAACCGCCGCTGTAACACCCCGTCTTTCTGACAAGGCGTTACTCGGTAGTAGACCTCACGAGGCGCTACCAAGCTAGTTCGACAACGGAACATTCGGATCTTGCAACACGGGCACGGCGAGAAAGCATTGAAAAAACATTCAACTTGTATTACGAAATAAAACTTTTACAAAACAGTTCATGATCCCAACTCAACACCAGACTAATAATTACGAACTTTCCCAAACCCCAAGCACATCATCTAAAAATTTATGATATGAAACTATACAAGATAATTCAAACAAACATAAATTAGAATAGCAATAACCCTTCCCAAAACCCCAAACCATTCTATGACACGTATCGCCGCTTCGCACCACCAATCCGCCAAGTCTCTACACGGATTCCTAAATACCTGTAGTCTGGAAAATAGTTCCCCGAGGGGTCAACTACTATCCTAATCCAAGTCAGAAAACATATAGTACTAATAGAACGTATCAAAACGAGTTTTCTAAGGTCAACAATCAAGTCCGCAATCACACGCATAACTCTAGTCCAGTCCTAAGTCCAGTTAGTCACACACATACAAATTCACTAGCATAATCACAATTACAAATCCTCTTACACAAACATTCACAAATCCACACAAACACACACACACGCACAATCACACACGCACAATCCTAGGCGGGGTGTTAACGGCCTCCACCCACGGCACCCGCATCTAAGGCATCCTCCAGCCAATCTCTTTTCCACACACACTTCTAACCCCTGGTCGAGCCCCTACTAGAGCACTCGCCAAAACATTTTTATATATTTTTGAAGGGGCTCTCCTTGCCATACGACCATGCCTCTAGAAGTCCCCTTCTCCTCGAAAATCCGAGACAAGGCCGTTCCGGTAGATGCCAACACACAGAAACCGCGTGAAAAATTTTCATATGTTAAAACCCTTTTGAAAACCAGTTTCACACATAAACACATAATATCACACACACACACATATATATAAATAATATATTTTAGAAAAATAATACTTTGGAGACTAGTTCCCCAAAACCAATCCTACCAGCACAGCATGCAATCCAACCAGAATAGAATAGAACCACCTAGCCGAGCAAGTCGCAGAACGACTTACCTGGATTACGAAGAAGTTTTACTATGAACGAGAAATGGCGACGGCTCAACGGAATTAACCTCGTAGAAACGATAATTAATAAAAAGAATATTAAAACCCGCTTTTCTTGAATTAAGAGAACGAGAACCCGACATGGACCCGAACCAAACCCAACCGACTTAATTTCGTATACTCGGTCGAAACACTTTATGCTAACTAAAATTCACACCCCAATTGACTAAATTAATGATGTGGTCCCCACCTCTCCCTTACCTCCTTCCTCCTGCGACCTCTTTCTCTGACTTTTCTTTTTTTTCTGAATCCCCTTCTCTCTTTTCTTTTTGATTTCACTCACCCCTCCTTCTTGACTCGGCCCCACCTACTTTGCCACAGCCAACCCCCCCATTCTAATTTACCCTCTGCAAACCCGAGCCCTCACCTTGCTTTTCCTTGCCCCTGTTTCCGGCGACGCCCAAACCGACCCCGATCCCGACTCCGACTCTCGATCTGCAGGCCCGCCGACCAACCCTGCCCATGCTCTGCTCTCGCACTCGTCCCTCCTCCGGCTCGCTCCAGCCGCTATTACCCAGCCCGACTAACCCCGACGAGCCCAACCCGACGAACCCGACTTCCGCCTTCTAGCTACCCTGCCCCGGCCCACCAGGACTCACACCCAACCCCCGACTCTACCGATCGAAAACAAATCAATGGCGGAAAAGAAATAGAAAGGAAAGATAAGGAAGGTTACTGGCTGCTAAAGGCACGAGAATGGAATTGAAGAAAAACAAAAGATAAAAGAAAAGGCTGCCTCCTCCCACAATATATAAGGGGCTGAACGAGATTTTTTTTTTTTTTTTATCCAAAGGAGGGCTAAATGCCCGTTTTATTTAAACATAAAAAGATTACATATTAGTGCTTATCCAAGGAGTCTATCTCCATGAATGACACGAGATCCACAGGTGGGTCGTTAAACATTACTAAATCGCCATTACAATCATCACTATGTTTAGATATCCAGTCCGCCGCTTGATTAGCACTCCGAGAGATATGATTCACTTTGACCTTCCACTTCTTGTCTTGAATTAACTTCTTGCAACTGGTAATGATGTCCCACAGAGTATTAGGCTGTCCATTCTCATCAGCCACTGCCCGGACCACCTCCAAAGCATCCATTTCAACATACAGGTACTCAATCCCTAAGTGAAAAGCAACTTTCAGCCCCTGTAACAGGCCCAACAGCTCAGCTTGAATGGCTGAATTCCCAGGCATCTTGACAACAAAAGCTATGATGAAATCTCCCTCTTCATCCCTAATTATCCCGCCAGCACTGATGTGAGCGTTTCCAATAGTAAACGAGCCATCAACATTAAGCTTCTTCCAAGGCGCCTCTAACCTCGTCCAGTGAGAAAGATTGGAACTGTGGATCGCACGTTTCCTAGCCTCCACCGCTGCAATGTACTCCTTAGACCTTTGCAAGACAAACAAGTGCTTATCTCCTTGGAAACTTGGCTGACTTCCAAAAATTCTTTCATTCCTCCACTTTCAATTCCACCAAGCCCCATAAGCGAAAACACTCGGCCAGCTCCCTTCCCTGATGAGATTTTGAGACAACCACTCCTTCAAGCTACTAGCAAAGAACTGGCCCTTCCTGCTGTCAATGAGCAAACTGTCCCACACCTCACGAGCACCTGGACAGTCACGCAGAACATGGAGTGTGGACTCCGGCGTACCATCGCAAACGCTACAACTGTCGTTCACACACAAACGGCGCCGGCGCCTATTAACATTGTACATAATCGAGTCATGCGCCACCAACCAAAGAAAGGTCTTGACTCTTTCGGCTGCATCTAACTTCCATATAGACTTCCACAGCAGCTCTCTTTCAACATTGGGCTCGTTTTTGATGATCTCCAAGGCAGAGCAAAGATTGAAGTTGCCAGACACTGACGGTTTCCAAAAAAAATTATCTCCCACACCCTCTTCAGCAACCTTAAGTCTTGCAATCTCTTCCAGCGCTTCAAGAGGCAACAGATGCGCGTATTGATCCCACATCCAGCCTTCATCGCCCCAGTATTCAGCCACCGTCCGGCCTATGTCATCTTCATTGACCGCTTCAGTCGCCACCTCGATCAAAGGCGTATCCACAGCCCAAACATGATCCCAAAAGAGAGTCTTCTTTCCATCTCCGATCCTTGTCTTGACCCCCTGCAACAGTGGTCCTTTGGCTTTCACCACACCATTCCAAAGGTTAGACGCCCCATTCTTGCGCTGGAACATATCCCGATCCTGCCGGCCATTGCAATACTTGCCTCTAACCACTCTCGATCAAAGAGACTCGGAATCCATCATGAGTTTCCAGCCCATCTTAGCCATGAAAGCCGAGTTGACTTGCCTCATACTTCTTATCCCAAATCCTAACAAGATAGAATTTTTTTGGGTAGATTTCCGATCAGTTAGACAAATCCTAACAAGATAATTTGGTTACTTTTATTCTTATTATTCTAGGAAAAAGGGGTTGTTAAATTTATAGTTGACTTATATTTTAATTTCGGGTATTCATTTACTTAAATAACAAGACTCGAAGAACTTGCGGGTCAAGAAAACGGGACTGAATAAAGCCGAATATTACAGCCGCAGCTACTGAACTCGCCGCTAAAGCTGCTGCTGAAACCGAAAAGTATGAACAAGACAATAAGACTGTAAGGGGTATCTTACTGAGCCATATGTCCAATGCTTTGTTTGATTTGTTCCTTACTAACAAATCTGCTAAGTCCATTTGGGAGACTCTTGAGAAGAAGTATGGCTCAGATGATGCCGGCAAGAAGAAGTATGTCGCAGGAGAATTCCTGAACTTCCAGATGGCTGACGACAAGCCTGTGATGGAGCAGGTTCACGAGTACGAGAATCTGGTTGCTGACATCCTTGCTGAAGGGATGGAGATGTGTGAGTACCTTCAGGCGAACTTCCTGATTGAGAAGCTTCCAGATTCATGGTCCACCTACCACAACCACCTCAAACCCAAGAAGAAGAACCTGACCCTAGAGGAGCTAGTCGGTCACTTGAAGATTGAAGAGGCAAATCGCCTCAAGGATAAGCCCTTGAATAATTCTGATCATTCAGTCAAAGCTAATATCGTTGAATCTTCTGGTCCGAAGGTTGACAGGTTAAAAAAGGGTGATGCTGGACACTCTGGAAAGAGCCATAAACCTCTTCAGAACAGGAGAACCCAGAATTTTAAGAAAGGTGGAAAGGGAGAAAAGATGAAAGGAGGATGCTTCGTCTGCGGCAAGCCAGGGCACCGGGCTGCTCAGTGCCACCACAAAAACGAAGGGCCAAGGAACAACCACGCCAGGTTCCAGAACAATGGCCCTAAACCGAACGAGGAGCAGAATCAGGCCAACCTGACTGAGGAGGACCTGGTTGCTGTAATCTCAGAAGTAAATGTAGTGGATATGGCTGAATGGGTGGTCGACACCGGAGCCACCAGGCACTTCTGCGCCAACAAGGAGCTCCTCTCTGACTACAAGCCTGCTGAAAAGGGCGAGCAGGTCTTCATGGGCAACTCCAGCATCTCAGAAGTTGTCGGTAAAGGGAAAATTCTTCTCAAACTTAATTCTGGCAAGAAGCTATGCTTGATGAATGTAATGCATGTTCCTTCTTTGCGTAAGAACCTGATTTCTGGTGGACTGTTAATTAAGGCTGGCTTTAGACTCCTGTTTGATGGGGGGAAATTAGTGATTAGCAAGAAAGGTGAATTTGTGGGGAAGGGTTTCATGTCTGGAAATGGTTTGATTGTGCTCGATTTTGCTATTGTTGAAACTGATAATAAAGCTTCTTCTTCTGCTTATATGATTGAGTCCTTTGATGTTTGGCATGCTAAATTGGGACATGTGAATGTGAATGCTATAGACCGATTAATTAAAGCAGGTTTAATTCCAAAATTATCCAAAACCGACCATAAAAAATGTGATGTATGTGCTGAAGCGAAATTTATTAGAAAACCTTTCAAACCTGTAGAAAACAGGAATTCAGAATTGCTAGAATTAATCCATTCGGATTTGGCTGATTTTAAAAATTCTAAAAGTAGAGGTGGTAAGCGCTATTTCATCACATTTGTGGACGATTTTTCTAGATATACTAAAGTATACCTGCTAAGGTCTAAAGATGAAGCTGAAAAGACTTTCATGATATATAAAAATGAAGTAGAAAACCAACTAGACCGAAAGATTAAAAGGCTTAGGTCTGATCGAGGAGGAAAATACTCAACCGAGTTCTTGAAAAAGTTTTGTCAAGATAATGGTATAGTTCATGAGATGACTGCACCTTATACTCCTCAACAAAATGGAATAGTTGAAAGGAAAAACCGGACCTTAAAGGAAATGATGAATGCTATGTTAATTAACTCTGGTTTATCTAACAACATGTGGGGTGAAACTGTTCTGTCTGCTAACCATGTCTTAAACAGGTTACCTCATAAAAAATTAGATCAGACTCCATATGAACTTTGGAAAGGCTATGCACCAAATTTGTCGTATTTGAAAGTGTGGGGGTGCTTAGCTAAAGTGGCTTTTCCTTCATTTAAACGTGAAACTATTGGTCCGCGGACCTTTGATTGTGTTTGTTGGTTATGCTGATTGCAGTGCTGCATATAGATTCATGAAGTTGAATGATAAATCCATCTGTGACTATCGTGATGCTGAATTCTTTGAGCATATTTATCCTTTGAAATCCAAGCATGTTTCTACTCCTGTAAATGTGTTACCTACGTCTGAGCCTAGAAAACTAGTTGATGATGTTCAACCTAGAAAAAGTAAAAGGCGTAGAATAGAAATTGATTTTGGTCCTGACTTTGTGACCTCTTTCCTTCTAGAACTCAAAGACATAGATGTAATAGATGAATCTGTGATTAGCCTTCATATAATAGAGAATGATCCAAAAACTTATGAAGAAGCTATGAGTTCTATAGATGCGAGTTTCTGGAAAGATGTCATTAACAGTGAGTTAGATTCCATTGTGTCAAATGGGACGTGGGAAATTGTAGACTTGCCTAGAGGTAGTAAAGCCATTGGGTGTAAATGGATTTTCAAGAAAAAACTAAAAACCGATGGTACCATAGATAGGTACAAGGCAAGATTGGTAATCAAAGGATTTACTCAAAAATACGGCATTGATTATTTTGACACATATTCACCTGTTACTAAGATCGCCACTATTCGTGTATTGATTGCATTAGCATCTACTCATAATTTGCTTGTACATCAGATGGATGTTAAGACAGCTTTTTTGAATGGCGATCTGGATGAGGAAATCTATATGCACCAACCTCCTGGATTCGAGATCCCAGGACAAGAGAACAGGGTGTGTAAGTTGAAGAAGTCCTTATATGGTCTAAAACAAGCTCCAAAGCAATGGTATGAAAAATTTCATAAGACTATTATGAGCTTTGGTTTTGTAGTCAACAGTTCTGATGCTTGTGTATATACTATGATGATGCATGCTAAATGTGTGATTATATATCTATATGTTGATGACATGTTAATAATGGGAACTCATTTAGATGTAATTAATGAGACCAAAGATTTCTTATCATCAAAATTTGAAATGAAGGACTTAGGTGAAGTTGATGTGATTTTGGGTGTGAAAGTTACAAAAACAAAAGATGGCTTCACTCTATGTCAGTCTCATTATGTAGAGAACATACTAAGAAAGTTTGATTCTTTTGATGTCTCGCCTGTAAGAACACCTTATGATCCTAGCATACATTTGAAGAAAAATAAAGGGAAAAGTGTCTCTCAATCTGAATATGCTAAGATAATTGGCAGTTTGATGTTCTTAATGAATTATACTCGACCTGATATTGCCTATGCTGTAAGTAGATTAAGTAGATATACTCATAACCCTTGTAATGATCACTGGAATGCCCTAAAAAGATTATTGAAGTATCTAAAAGGTACTTTTGATTGGGGTTTACATTATAAGAGATTCCCTAATGTGTTAGAGGGCTATTGTGATGCAAACTGGGTATCTGACAATGATGAAGTTAGTTCTACCAGTGGTTATGTATTTGCTTTATGTGGTGCAGCTATATCTTGGAAGTCTGCAAAGCAGACGGTTATAGCAAGATCTACTATGGAGTCAGAGTTTATAGCTCTCGACTTGGCAGGGCAAGAGGCCAAGTGGCTGAGAAGCCTAATGGCTGACATCCCATTGTGGGGGAGGCCAACACCTCCCGTATCTCTACACTGTGACTCTCAAGCAGCCATGGGGGTTGCTAAGAGTAGTGTCTATAACGGAAAGAAGAGACACATACGAATCAGGCATGAGTCAGTGAGACACCTGATTCTGAATGGGGTACTCACAATGGAGTACATAAGGTCAGAAAGAAATCTGGCAGATCCCTTAACAAAAGGGTTAAACAGGAAAATGGTCCTGGAATCGTCGAGGGGAATGGGGTTGAGACCCATATGAAAGCTTAAGCTTTCTTAATCCTATGGCGAAATGAATAAGATATTGAGAGGATGAGCTTCAAGCTCTTAATGACTTCATAGCCCGAATTTGGGTGGTTTGTAATGAGACAAACTTGATGAGGTCACCTACGTGAGTGCATTTGGTTAAAATCCAAAAGGCTGAAGACCTTTGAGGGCACTCATGAGCATCCCAAGAAACCGAGATTCACTAAGTGAAATCTCCATCGCGGGAATGGAAGGACTATTGACAAAGTGTGTGTTCTAAGGTAACACTCTCAGCGACAGTCAGAAGTTCAAGACTTGTTCACTTCTTGACTTGAGAGCATCCCTTAGTTCACTAAAGCAGTTGGTTCAAATCGTAAGATACCATCTGCTTAAGCACTAAGTCATAAAATCCTATTCAGAACATAACCTAATTGATGTACAGCATTAGTGGGGGATTGTTGGAGCATTTATGGCTCCAAGTGTAATGCTGCACATGCAGTTACACGTGAGCAAAGCAATTGAGCTAAAAGCTCTTTTAGCTTCCCACATCGGTACATAGGTGGGTAAAATACCCACTATATATTATGCATTGGTATATCATGGGTTAGTGAGTCAAGAGAGGAATGCTCCCTCGCGCGCGCGCGCCGCCGCCGTCCGTCCGGCTCGGATCGTGTTCGTGACACGTGCGGCGTATCTTTTACGGGATTTTTCAACTATTTCATTAAATTGGGCCTCCGAGATTTGCGGATTAGTTTGCCGATAGCTCTTTCGCAAATCTCCGTTTTCAAGTTGTTTTCAGTTCCGAAACTTGGGGATTACTTATTTGAATTAGTCAAACGATCTTATCACTTTGTTTTAACTAAAGAGGATCTCGTGGGTGGTTGAGAGAGAATCGTGGGATGATGGGCATTACTTGATCTATTTAATCCCATCAGCATCTCTTCTCAGATCATCCAAGTCTTCTCTTCTGCTTTCTCAAAACTCATCCCGTACCTCTCTTCTCACTTGTTCTGGATCGTCCGTTCCGAGTACACGGATTCGAGGGAAGCTGCGCTCAATCCTTGGGGGGCAAGCGCTCGTTTGGATCTGTACCAGTGTCCGGGCGTATTGTTTCTAAGGCAGTGGATCCGTCCACGACGCAGTGCAGTAACACATCAAATTATTTGGCCTACATTCCTTGAACGTATTGATCGTTTATTTTTTCCTTGCAGAGAATATTTACATACAGCGGCCAGTGTAAAGTTGGTGTCGTGGGGGATCTCGGAGCAGTCGGGATCCGGGCTTTGCACGAGAATTGAACAATCTCGCACTGCTTGAACTTGTAGTCTGCGGGCATCGTCACGTTGTATGTTCCTTCTTCGTCCGTCAATGCTTCCTTGCTAAAGAGTACATTCGTTGGATCACTCGGGCTCCTGCACTCTAACCGCACTTTGGCACCTGAAACAATCATATATAAAAACATTACGTACACATCGATGACACAAATTAAGATATATTTATGTACGTACGTACGTACCTTGAATATACTCGCTAAGTTTGGTGATGAATTTGACAAGGCACGTGTCACACTACACCTTTCCCTGAATGCTGTACTCGCTTGGGGTAACCGTCGTCTCTTCTTCCGCCATGACAAGCGCCACAAGGCACAAGCCACTCATCACCACAAAACAGATGGCTTCACACTTAACCATGATCGACCACGTACGTAGTCTGAGCTAATCACAAACGTATGTTTAACAAAAACTAATTCCTCCACAGGATTGATTGCCTATGTTCAAGAGAGAAGAACACAATGGAAGAGTTTTTCTAGGAAACAAAGTGTTGTACGTTGGTTTGCAAGGCTGTGGTCTTCCTTTTTTTATTATTTATTTTGACCAATTCTTTGCAAGGTTTTTTTTTGGTTGAAATTCTTTGCAAGGTTTTCATGATGAAAAAAAAGGAATAATATACATATAAAAGTCATAAGGTTTGGCGTACTTACGAATCCTGGTGTACTAACAATATTCACGCTCTTTGTGATACGTACGGAACCAATTTAATTAAAAATCACAACCCACCAATCCACCATACAAGTTTTATAACTAAGGTGAAACATTTTAACTTACAATAACATTTAGTTTTACTCAAAATTTTAATACTTGATGATATATATATAATATATCCATGCCGATTGGTGTGTGAAACAAGTAGAGTAAGAACGTGGAGAAAAAGCTCATGATCAATGATAGACACATGTTAGGTAGTGTTTTAGAGCATGTTTGGTTATGATTTTTATGGTTTTTGGCTTAGTTTTAGTTAGTTTTGTTAGATTTGTTAGTTTATAGAAAGATTCGAATATCTACACCTTGTTGTGGTTTTTGATTGTAGATGTGAAGACAACAAATGTATAGGAGGTGAAGTGAAAGCATTGGAGGAGGCAAGAAGGGAACCAAACCATGAGATTTGCTCAAGAGGCGAGGGGAAAAGCACACTTGGATCCGGACTGCGTATTGGAGTTGTTGTTTCGACACCTCTTGCTTGCAAGAGATGGATCTGAAGCTACAATGGTTGGATTGGGCTGATTTTGGTGTCATTGGAAAGCTAACTCGAAGAGCTACAATTCATCTTTTTACTCCGAGTCCAAATTCCAACTCGAAGTGTGTCAAAACAGCCTCTGAAGTGTCACGTGACGACCAGTGTTGAAAACGCGGGCAGGAGGTTCGAAAACTCGCCCGAGTTTTGGAGGAACAGCCCGAGTTTTTGGACCTGAGTCTCTGTCGTGAAAACGCGGGCAAAGCTGCGGAAACTCGCCCGAGTTTCTGTGTGCCACCCCGAGTTTTCGCCCGTGTCCGAGTTATGTCCGAGATTTATATGGAATCTTTTTGGGCCTTTTAGGTTATGTTTTTAGATATATTTTTGGAGACATTATTATATATAGTTAGCCCTAGTTCTAGGTTTGATTATCTTTTGAATCTCTGACATTGGTTATTGGAGACTTGGAGAACAAGAACCCTATGGGAAACTTTGTAAGCTTTTCAATGTCTTTCAACAACTAAATTCCTTTTGCTTGACTTGTTAATTGAAGTTGTGAACGAAACATTATTGTGAGGTTTGATTGTTCTTAATTTCCCTTGACTAGATTGTTTTCTCTGTGCTTAATTGATTAATTTCAGCCTAGGGTTTTATTAGCTTGATCACCTAATATGATTTCTAGGATGAATTACAACTAGATCTTTCTAATTACCGGTCGGTGTTAATTAGATCATAAGTAGAACCTTTAATCAATCTAGGACTAGTAGGAATAATTGATTAGAGAAGAGAATTCAATTGCATGTTATTTGGATGTCTGGTTGCTCTGAATGCATGTTTCTATTGATACTTGAATCTTAATGCTGTTGTCAAGTTGAATCTAGGAGGTCTCTTAGGTTATTTGATAATTAGGGTTGTTAGTACCGGTCGGGCTAATAACTAGTATTGAAGTAGGATTAATAATGCCATGAAGTTGGGTTATTAGCATTCCGCAATAGATTAGTCAAGGTAAAAAGAGAATTTTGATAATCAATGATCAATAATCAAGTTCGCAATGGATATTAACTGGTTAAGCATACTTCTCTCATATTTGATAAATCAATCTTAGTTTTGCATGTTCAATTTGTTAGTTAGTAGAACAATTTCACAAAACCCCCTTTTCTAACTCTGAGTAGCATAACAATAAACATTGAAAACCTGAGTCTCTGTGGGATCGACCCTTACTTCCCTACTACGTTAGTTGGGTTGTTAGGTTTACTTTGATAGGTATTAAAGGCGACTAAAATACCGCTATCAATCAACCTCTTTCTACGCCTGCTCGATCCTACTTTTGCATCTTTCATATATACTCCACTTCATGGCGGCTACATCTCTACATCAACCTTTCATCCCTTTCCCTCTTTTTCCAAGTCCTTTTCCCCTTTCCTTCTTTTAGGCTGTGTTCTTCTTTTTTCTATCTTTACTTGTTGCATGCCCTCGTTCAACTTTAATTTTGGTTCATTTTCTTATGTTATGTTTTGCAACCCTAGATCCATCCCTTAGGCCTTATATATATAGACACACACCCTTATACTCTAGCCCCTCCCATCACCTTTCTTCTAATTCAAGCCCCTCTCGCAACACCCATCCTAATCTCAATCTCCTCCTCGTTTCATCGGTCCCTGGAATCGCGTACGTCACTATGGCAAAAGTCGAAGATGATCAAGAGGCACAAGGGATCAAGTTATTTGGAAAAACTATAGTCTCACAAGCCAAAGAAGAGGCAATAAAAAGTGTTTCCCATGACAATAAGAGCGGTGAACAGACGAGCTTAGAAAAGAGGCCGGATACAGTCATTGCATGCCCTAGATGCAAGAGCATGGAGACCAAGTTTTGTTACTTCAATAACTACAATGTGAACCAACCCCGACATTTCTGCCGGGGATGCCAAAGATACTGGACGGCCGGGGGAGCCCTTCGTAACGTCCCGGTTGGTGCGGGACGTCGAAGGGCCAAGATGCCTGGTCGCCCAAGCATGCCCAGTGCATTTCCCGAGAATCATGTGTTCCATGTCTATGAGACCTACCACTTTGACCAATTCGTGGATGGGGTGGCCTTGGAAGAGTACTGGGCCCGCAATCATCAGTTGGCGGCCACGGCCGCTAGAGGAGCCGGGGCTGGCGGAGCTTGTGGTGGTTTCAACCCTGATTTCCCGGCCAAGAGGAGGAGGGATGTGTCATATGGTCAAACTAATTGTTGATCATATCATTTCTAGAGTTCTTTTTTTTCGCCTTTCTTTGTCATTTTTACTTGATCATTTCAATCAGGGTGCGGTTAAGAGAAACTTGTACGTTAATCAATTGTCTTAATATGGGGTTAATTGGGAAAGTCAACGATTTGGTTGTAAGAGAATCATATAACTTTCAGCTTACAAGAATTAATTTGGTGTACATATCTCTCAATAAGAACAGACAATATCAGAAATTTCTATCTATTATATAACAAGCCTATTGTTCTATAAGGTACACTAAATAAATAGTTTTGATCACAAAAAGTAATTGTTCGTAGTTATTCTCACGGCTTATTTATACTTACTTTTCTAAAAAAATCTAAAATAACACATAAAATTGATCAAATTTCAAATGATAAAGCGATAATTATTTTCGACCAGTTTGATTCGAGGGGAATTTCAATTTTATGACTCGAAAAGGAAGCTTTCTATTGGCCAATTGAAGTCTTGAGTAAATGCTTTTGTGAAAAAGCTATTGAAAGTTGCTTTGTAAAAAGTGTATTAAAGTAGCAGATAACAATTAAAAAGTAGCAGATAACAATGCATAAATTCATTATAAGTCAGTCTGACCATTAAAGTAGTCAAAATACATTTTCGGTCTCTAAACTTATACGTTTTGTTTTAGAATGTTCAAATAAACCCTTAAACTTAATCTTTTTGATCTCTTAAGTACTTACCTGTGTTGTAAATATAACACGCACTTTACGTAGATGACATGTAAGCATCATATTGTTTTTTTTTTAAGATAAAATGTCACATAAGTTTATCACCTTGGCAATTTAATCAAAAAACACAATTGAAAAGTTGAGATTTAGAGTCGCCAACAATTGGGGGTGTGGAAATACTCAGTAGTTTTGTTGATGTGGATATTGTAATTGTTAGAATTTGGATTTTACATTTGGAGATGATACTCTATGCTATTGTTTAGAGAATAGGCATATAAAAGTTATTTTTTGAAAAACAAATTAGTCTTTTCTTTATTTCAAAATCTATATCAACTACTAATGCTCTTTTAGCACTATTCGTCTCTACTTAATGTGCTCAAACGAGAGGGTACACCATACACGCTCAAACAATCAACATTGAGTGCTTAATAGACAAAAAAAGGTTAAGAGCATCTCCAATAGAGTCTCCAAAATTCTCTAAAATGGAGAATGAAAAGTTCAAAATCTCCAAAAATTTTATAGTTAAATTCTAACAGTTTCTCTATTATAGAGATCAATCAAACATCAAAAGGAATATATATTTAATTATATATTAAAATAAAAAAGATTAAATACTATATTTATAAAGTTTGTATTGAACTATGGGAAGAATTTATTTTTGGAGAATGGAAACCTTGCTCCAAATTTGGAGAAAAACTAGCTCTTTTTCTTCCCCATCCCTATTTTAGAGAATGGGATGGAGAAGTTGTTGGACCTTAAAACATTCCAATATTCTCCAAATTTGAGAAATAGAGAAACTGTTAGAGGTGCTCTAGCTTCATAGGCTTATTTGACCATTTCAAAATACAAATGTTGGTTTGCGAAAACATATAACTTCAAGGCCTAGAGATGTATTTCGCCCATCAAAGTAGCCGTGATGGTTGCTTTATGGCAAAAGCGACTAAGGAGCAATCAAACTCACCAAGCCCTATCATATACTGTATCTTTCTTCTTTTTTTTAGCTTTGTGCTTTTGACTTTACTTTTGTCTGAATGAAATGTATCTGATATTGTCACACCAAACATTATAGTTTGCTAATTTGGCCATGAACCAACATTTTAGGGCACTTCTTTAAAAATTCACATTCAAACCACAATGCCTCCAATATAATTCTCCTACCTTCCACCATTCTACACAATGTTTTCATGTGCTATTCCCTTCTCTTTGAGCTTGTCTTAAGTAAATTATGTACTCCCTTGTTGATGATCTTATATGCATTCAGCAGACGTAATTGTTATAATTATCTTTTGAGTAAACTGTTTTTTTTTTGGTCGAGGAACAAGCTGATAATTTTAATATTGTAACGTTTAGTTAAGATTTTACCAATCATGACACTTAATTGTGATTAGTTCTTTTAATTAGCCGATCAATTCTATCATGTTTTTTTTTCTAGTGATTTTATAAATTTTATGTATAACATTTAGCCAGCCCTTAGTTATTCTAGTTACCTTAAAAAAATATAAAAAGTTATTTCCAAAGGGCATACGGTAAAAAAAAGATCATCTTGTAGCATGTGATTGCATCCGTACGTAGTTGCCAAGTGCCAACTGTCTATTCTTGTTTAAATCCATTGAATCAGCAATCATGCACGTATTATATACAAATAGACGTTAGCTTGAACAGTTTGATAGCAATTGAACAACAACGTAATGATGGAATTACAAAGCATTAGAGTTCAAAACGACCAAGGTGAAACACAAAAGTATGGTTTTTTATATGAAATGAGCTTCAATAGTTGAGACCAATATCCTTGAGGGCTTCAGCACACTCAGGGAGAGGCGTCTTTCTAAAGAAGCCGAGAGGGTTGGCGTGTCGCGTGGGGTCCACGACGCCGTTGTGGGAGGTCAAGCTAATGCCCGCGGACTGTTTAGTGTAGGTGTCGTGGGGGATCTCAGAGCAGTCGGCCATCGGGCTTTTCAAGAGAACAATCTCGCACTTGTTCAACTCGTAGTCTCCGCTTACCGGGATGTTGTATTTTCCGTCTTTGTCCGTCACTGCTTCCCCGCTAAAGGTTACATTCTTGGAATCAGTCGTGTTCCTACACTCTAACTTCACTTTGGCACCTGAAACAATCAATTCTTATGAGTACTTCACAAAGACAATTATGTCATTGTCATAAAAAGTTAACGGATGAAAGAAGGATATATTTGTGTTGTGATCACAAACTAACAACCAATCGCACAGAACGCGCCTCACGCGCGGCGATTTTAGGAAAAGTGTGTCAGGGTTTGTCTCTTCCTGTCGTTTGCGGCCGCCGCCGCATCCGCTCGAGCATGGCGAGGGGGAAAGCTGCCGGCAAAAGGAAAAAGGGAGGGAGCCCTCCAGTCAAAGGGAAGGAGAAGAGCGAGTATGCTGCGGAAGTATCGGAAGGGACGATTCGTGCTAATAACATGAGAATTCTCCGTAGCACCGCGAACTTGGTGCTAGAGGCTGCCCCTATAAGCGAGAGAGAGCAGGGCGAGATTGTGGAGGAGGGCACTCAGGACTCGGAGTCCGTTGAAGTTGTGGACAAGTCAGTGTCCCTTCCGGAAGAATCTGAGATTCCGTCGGTTGATGTGGTGGCCGAGTCTAGCTCATCAAAGGAGCCAGGGGAGGGGGAGGCTCAGATTAAAGAGCCGGTGCCTAGTGTTGAGATAGTAGCCAGCCCTCCTCCTAGAAAGGCTTCCTTCAGAGAGGCTCTGGCTGGAAACAGGGCCAACTCAAGTGGTAAACGATTGAACTTTGTGGATGGTTTCAGCAGCGGTGTCATCAAATTCACCAAAAAAGACATCGAAAAGACGACGGAGAAGTGGAAGAAAAGTCTAGTTGGCATGGTTGCAGGGTCTAGGCCTGCGTTCTTTGTCGTCCAGGGATTCGTCAATGCGAGGTGGATCGTCAAGTCCCCGCCCAAGGTCATTCAAACTGATTCGGGAGTATTTGTCTTCAAGTTTGAAAATGAAGAGGACATGGAATGGGTGCTGAGTAATGGACCGTGGATGCTAGGGGGAAAGAGGCCGCTCGCCTTGAAGAGGTGGAGCGAGGGAATGAAGCTCGACCCCTCTTGCTTTGAAACTACTCAGGTCTGGGCCGACCTCCCTAATCTTGACGTGAGATTCTGGGATGAAGGATTCTTTGAGAAAGTAGGCAGCGCAATTGGAAAGCCAATAATAGTGGACAAAGTCACAGAAAATGAAGAGAGACTTTCGTTCGCCAGGATTCTCGTGGAGATTTCAGCGCGAATGCCCCTTCGAAAAGAGGTGGTGTTTGAAGGGGAAGATGGTGAGAAGGTTGTCCAACCAATAAGCTATGAGTGGCTGCCGCCAATCTGTGAGGTGTGCTCTGCATTTGGTCATGAAGCGAAGGATTGTGGAAAGATCCCGGAACCCCAGAAATTCCGTCCAAGATGGCCAAAGAGGCAGGTGCGAAGACAGTGGGTTCAGAAGAAGGGAGAGAGCTCCGTTCCCGACATAAGAGGGCCTCAAATCCAAGCAACAGAGGTTGTCCGTCCCCCTTGTCCGGAGGCTGGTGATCAGGTAGGAGCCAATTTTGAGGCTAAGCGCTGTGAGGGCAATTCTCAAGGCCTCAAGGACAAGGATGAATGGGAGGTAGTCAAGTCTAAAGGGGGCAGGGTAAGTGCTGAAAGAGTTTTTCAGTCGAAAGGGAAGGAAATCATGATAGGCCAATCCAAGTTCTCAGTGTTGAGCAGAATGCAGGGGATGGAGGAGGAATTAGTGGATGAAGGTGACCATGATGTTAACGGTCCTAATGAATAGCTTCTCCATAGCATGTTGGAACATTAGAGGGCTTAATGACCCCTCTAAGTGTGACTTTGTAAATAGGATGGTTAAAAGGAAAGGGGTGGACATCATGGCCACCCTTGAAACGAGAGTTCGAATGGATAATGTGGAAGGAGTATCTAGGAGGATTTTAAGGGGCTGGCAGCGAAGCACAAACTGCATGGGCAGAAATGGAAGGATTTGGCTGTTTTGGAACCCGAATACTGTCGAGAGCTTGGATAGCTTGCAGGAAACCGATCAACTAATTCACTGTAAAGTTGTTGATGGTATTAGTAAGAAAAGCATGTTCCTTATGTTTGTTTACGCCTCCAACGATGAAAGGGAAAGACGTTTGCTGTGGAACGACATCTCTCTTTTAGCTAATTTAGCAGGGTCGGTCCCTTGGGTCTTGATGGGTGATTTTAATGCAATAAAGGAAGTAAGAGAAAAGTGGTCAGAGAAAGAGAAAAATTCAAGTTTTAGTGGTGATTTTGTTGATTGTCTGGACAGAAATGGGCTGCAGGATTTGAGAACGTCAGGGGCGTTCTTCACTTGGACTAACAAGCATTCGGATGGTTCGAAGGTCTTGTGTAAGCTTGATAGGATAGTAGCTAATCAAGAATGGTTTAATGAGTTTGATAACTATGAGGCTTATTTCGGGGAACCGGAATGCTCGGATCACTGCCCGGGATTGCTTAAAATTAAGGGGGACCGTCCGAAAGAAGTGATCCCGCTTAGGTTCAATAACGCATGGGCGGAGCTCCCAGCTTTCCTTGATACAGTGCAGCAGGTCTGGAGCTCTGCCAAAGTCAGGGGTTCGTCAATGTATAGGCTTGTTCAAAAGCTCAAGAAACTCAAGATTCCTCTTAAGAAGCTCCAAAAAGACAGCCTTGAGGTTAAAGAAGCTGAGATTAAAGATAAGCAGGAGAAGCTCAGATTAGTGCAAAATGAAATCATCGTAAGGCCCATGGATAGCGGGTTGTTGCAAGCAGAGACAGAGGTGCTTAATGATTTGCGGAAAGCCCTGAAAAGTAGGAGGCTTGAGCTCCAACAACAGGCCAAGGTTCATTGGCTTAAATTCCACGACTCATGCAGCAACTTCTTTTACAACAGCATTAAGCAGCGAAAGGTGAAAAACAGCATAAACTCGATCACTGATGAGAGAGGCGTCGTGTTGAATGAAGAAGTTGCCATAAGAGAGTTCGTGGTTCAGCACTTTGATAGCTTCTTGGGGAGGAAAAAGGCATGTAGGGCGGCTGATTTGGATATTCTCAATGAAGGTAACTGCCTTGATGATGCCGACAGAGCTGATATGGTTAGGTACTTCTCCAAGGAGGATGTTCGTAGGGCTCTTTGGAGTATCAGTAAAAACAAAGCGCCTGGACCGGACGGTTTTAACGCCCACTTCTTCCGGAAATCTTGGAGCATATTGGGCGATGACTTCACTGAGGCGGTTCTAGACTTTTTCGCCAGTGGTCGTTTGTTGAAGGAAGTTGGCAACACAGTTATTGCCCTTACCCCGAAGACAGAAAATCCGACCTCCATTGGCGAATTCCGACCTATTTCCTGTTGTAGTGTGATTAAGAATGTAATTTCAAAGATGCTAGTGGATAGGCTGCAAGCGGTTTTGCCTAAAATTATCAGCTGTACTCAGGGGGCGTTTCTCAAGGGCCGAAGCATCAAGCATAACATAGCGGTTTGCCAGGATATAGTAAAGAGCTATGGGAGGAAAAATATAAGCCCAAGATGTGCGCTCAAAATTGACCTTAAGAAGGCATACGACATGGTGGAGTGGGATTTCCTGATGAAAATGATGGATGGTTTGGGTTTTCACCCGATTCTCATCAATTGGGTTCGTGAATGTGTAACCAACAGTCAGTTTACCATAGAAATCGGTAAGAGCTTTCATGGCCATATCAAAGGGAAGAGGGGGCTCGGGCAGGGGGACCCTCTTTCCCCGTACTTGTTCGTTATTATCATGGAGTTCTTGAGCAGGGCTTTATCTAGAATGGCCAAGCAAGGGGTCTTTAAATTCCACCCGGGCTGCGCTAGAGCTGAGGTTTCGAGTATGTGTTTCGCTGATGATCTGTTTATTTTCAGCCATGGCAATCTTAGATCCGCTAGGGCTGTGAAGGATGTGCTTGACATGTTTAGTGAAGTGTCAGGGCTCGAGATCAACAGAGGAAAATCGAAGGTTTACTGCGCTGGCCTGAATGTTGTTGATGCAACTGAAATAGTGAGGTTGCTATGCATGGAAGAGGGGAGCCTACCGGTTAAGTATCTTGGGGTGCCTTTGAGTAGTACGAGGCTGCTTAAAAGTGACTACTCGGGGCTCCTCAGCAAGCTTAAGGCTCGAATAAACTCCTGGGCGTGCCGGCATCTTTCCTACGCGGGTCGTTTGGAGGTTTTGAGGGCTGTCTTGTTTGGTGTTTTAAGCTATTGGTGTCAAATTTTCTTGCTTCCCAACAATGTGATCAAAGAAATAACGGGGATGTTGCGTAATTTTCTGTGGAGTGGGCGCTGTGAAGGAAGAAAAGCCCCTATAGCTTGGAAAAAATTATGCTGTCCTAAGGAGGAAGGAGGTCTCGGTTTGAAAGACTTGAAGGTGTGGAATAGAGCCAGCTTTGCCGGGCTTATTTATGATATTGTAGAGGGTGAAGCGGCTGGGTCTATATGGCACGTGTGGGTAAAGAAAAATTACCTAAGGGCTGCTGATTTCTGGGAGGTGAATTGTAAACAGACAACGAGTGCTACGTGGCGCGCCATTCTCTGCATTAGGGACGAGATCAAAGCTTCGTTTGATGTGGAAAATGGCCCTGCTGTGTTGATTGCGAGAAGAGGAAACCTGGATGTTCATGAACTGTATAATAGCTGGAGGAATAAACAGGAAAAGGTCCATTGGAATGGGCTGGTGTGGCAGAACCTTACCACTCCGAGAATGGCGTTTCATCTTTGGAAAATTGTGCGTGGTGGCAGCATGACAAAGGCAAGCCTCTCACAGTTTGGCATGGTGCAAGATGATAGGTGTGTGTTGTGTAAAGATGGGATGCAATAGACAGAAGCTCACCTTTGGTTCAGCTGTTGCTATACTAAAGCTGTGTTGCAGGATGTGTTAGAGTGGGCAGGGATTAAAAGGAGAGCTACAAGTATTGAAAACTGGTTTGACCAAGCAAAGCACATGAAGGGAAAGAAGTCCCTGAAATTTCGAATTTGGTGTTTGTGTCATAGTGTTGTTATCTACAACATTTGGTATGTTAGAAATAGGATCATTTTCCACAATGAGCAAATTGAGAAGGCCATTTATGCCAGGGAGAGTATCATTTTTGTAAGAAATAGCCTTAAAGCTAGATGTAAGGCAATTTCGAGAGAGGAGAGGAATTTCCTCGCCAATTTAGATATCGGAGATGATGTAACTAAGTAGCCTAGTGCTAGCAATTTCGTTCGGCTCGTATGTGAATAAAAATAACCCTTTTTATTCAAAAAAAGATATATTTGTGTTGTGTACCTTCAAGAAACACGCTAAGTCGGGTGATGAATTGGATGCGGCACGTGTCACAATACACCTGTCCTTGGACGCTGTACTGGCTTGGGGAATCCGTAGGTTCTTGCGCCGCCCTGACAAGCGCGACAAGGCACAAGGCACTCGCCACAAAAGAGATGGCTCCAGACTTAACCATGGCTGCGTCGTATGAGCTAATCACAAACGTATGCTTAACAAAAAAAAATCCTCCAGAGGATTGTGTATGTTCAAGAGAGAAGAACAAAATGCAAGAGTTTTTATAGGAAAGGAAGTATTGGGTGTCATTTTTAGGAGTTGGTTAAAATTTGTTTTAATGGTGTTCATTGGTTTGCAAGGGTGTGGTCTTCCTTTTGTTTTCATTTTGACCAATTCTTTGCAAGGTTTTCCTGACACAAAAAAATGGAACAATTGAGAATAATAGATATTCAACAGATGAATGGACCAACAACATCCATGAACATAGATATGGTCTTCCCTATTTTCCTCTCATGCATACGTCAAACATAGAGTTGATATTTTGGGTAATTTGTAGTTTCGTTTTTCTTTACTGTCATATATCTTCCACTATCACACTATAGTACTACACCATACATTGTGGCCGGCCTATGTCTAGAACAATGGCCAAAAGGAGGTCATCAGCAAAGCTAAGGTGCATGAGCCTTTTCTTGTGGCAATTCAAGTGAAGCTTCAAAGGGAGATTCTAGCCTTTCCTTCGCGACAGGAGGTGGCGGTGAAGAGGGTAAGGCCGAGGGGTCAAAGGTGGCGACAGTGGCGAAGTCCTGGCGAGTTTTCGGCACCCCATCTTCTCTGATTCTGGCATGAGGCTCGGAATCGTGGCCCCAATTGGGGCGAGGAGGCAGCGTTTGTAAGCTAGAGTTTTGCGTTTTGCTTCAGAGCGTCTTCATGAGAGTTTAATTTTTGGTTTTCCAACTAAAGTAGAGAGGTTTATAGTTAAACCTTGACTTACCGATTTCACAAACTCCACATATAAACATGAAACATGAAATATGAAATCATATTCAAATGCAGTCCACAGTCTGATAACAAACTAGGACAGCTAGTTAGAAATAGAAAAATTCATTCTGGATCCTTAAGCTGATCAACAAGCTTTACCAAACTATAAGTTACTGCATCTGGCCTTGCCCCTCCTAGAATCATTCTCCTTAGCAAATTAGGGCAATACACTTTGGCTTTAACATAAGCTTCAATCAAGGAGTTGTAAGCAAATGTATACCTTGTATAATTACCTTCCTTCAACTCTGCAAAGAACCTCTCAGTGTTCTCCACATCTCCCATCTCTGCAAACCTCTCGACTAAGCAAAGCGTCGTCTCCAACCAAGGGGACGATTTCTTCACACTTCTACTCGTAGTCTGCTTTGCTCCCATCTCTAGGGTTTTCAACGCCTCCTTTACCAATCCCGATCTCAAGCATCCTAAAGCAAGATGCCTGTAAGTGATTCCGTTTGGTTTGCAACCGTTTTCTTTCATTTCCTTGAAAAGACTCGAAACCTTGTCTACAGACCCGTGCCTGCAGTAAACAGAGATCATGGAATTAAACTGCTCAGTTAATTTTAGACCCTTCTCTGTCTTGAGCTCCAACCAAATCTCTTCAGCTCGACTGACTTTGCCTGCTCTTCCAAACGCTTCTATAGCAAGCAAGAAACTCTTCGGTCTCACATGAGGGAAATCTCGAATGACACCCCAAGTTTCTTCCAGGGATCTCACTTTTCCTAAATATCCATACAGGATCATCAGCACATCATACGTAGACCAGTTATTACCCGTCATTGTTTTCTTGATACACTCAACAAACTCTTCACACCCAGTGTACAATCTCGCAACAGCGTGAGAAGTGGCCACTATGCAATAGGTTATCTCATTGGGCTCAACATTTGCCTTGTTCATATCGCTCAAGACTCTCATCAACCCGTCAATGTTGTGCTGGCTAGCCTCAATCTTGAGCAGAATGTTGTACGTGGAGACATGGGGAAAGGTCTTGTCGGCCCTCATTTGCGCAAGGATCTTCGGGATCATTTTCCGATGGCTCGGAGAGGAGTGAAGGATAATAAGGCGATTAAAGACTAAATGTGAGATGGGATGGCCCAGGGTTCTCATCTTCTTCATGTACTCCATTGAGAGCCTGATCACACCCTTGTCCAAACAAGCAATCACCAGATTGTTGTAGAGCAAATCGTTTTGGTACTCAACAGGAACATTTGCAAACAGCTTCTCACCTTGCGATATGCCGTGTAGCTTCACCGTGAACTCCAAGAGGTACGAGTAGTCAAGCTCCTTTGGCCTGTAAGGCTTCTCCCTTATCACCCACTCCATCACCTGCCATTTTCAACGCAGAAGACAAACCCTTTTTAAGCTCCACTGCAAACGGGTATCTTCTTTAGGCATTTTAACAAACACCTTGCAAGCATATGCTAAAAAGCAGAAAAGGACCCACCTCAAGTGCACGCTTGTTCATCTTGAGCTTCCTCAAACGGTTGATGGCGTGAAATATATCGCCCTTGTGGATCGGAAACCCCTCGCCCATCCATCTCTGAAACACGAGACCCAGAGGCTCCCCTCTGGGCATCCTCTCGATCCTCATTGACAAGCAATTGGGTCCTTCTGGAGTACCCAATTCCGTATCTTCCAAGCCCGAATCGTCACGAGTTGCATCGGAGCAAAATGAGAAGGAATCATTAGGCCCGTGTCTGGATTTCAATTGCCAGGACACACCAAGTGTTCGATGAATTGCCGAAGCCAAAGCTCTGCACCGAAACGAAAACGCTGCTGCTTGCATTGCTCAGATCTTCATCCTATGTGTCGATATATCAGTGCGAGCAACGAAAGACTGCCGCTTTTTGGTGAGAGATTCAGGAATAAATTTCGAAAACGGTCGAGCGGGTTGCACCTCGCAAGTGGGAGAGAGACAACGGAGGGGCTCGAATGGGACTGTTCGTAGGAGGTCTAATTGCTGTAATTTCGTTTTTCAGGATACCTTTTGTACGGGGTCTGTGTTTTTTTCATGTACTTTGTATCAAAACAACTTACTTGGTAGAAAGTATATTTACTTAGTAGAAAGTATATTTTTTTATCTTGAAATTTGTGAAATTTAGTTCATTTACATCAATTTCAAGACAAAAAAAATATACTTTCTACATGGAAGAACCACAGTTCCTGAGTGTACCATGAGTTTTGACATTAATACTCTCGGCGAGTTCATATAGTACTTGAGACTATCCTAATTTCTTCTTTTTTATATATAAAAAATGTGAAAACTCATTTAAAACTCGTCAAAAAAATGATTTTGTATCATTGTTTCATAAATATTATGATAACTTGTATCGTTGGTTGTTTGGTAAAACATTCAAAATTTGAATTAATTGTTTTGACTCATGTTTCTTCAAAGAATTCAATCTTTCTAAGTCATGATTATTTCCTAGTAGTCTAAGTATCCTTTAATACATTAATTATATCATGTTCTATTATTATAATAAGAGCATGTCCAATAGTTTTCATATTATTGAAAAATAGGAATTTGGAGAATATGGTGTAAGTTTTTACTCTAACTACGGTGATTGCATGTGCTATGCATATAGCAATTTTTATTTTATACATTCATGTTAATTTATCGGTAGATTTAAACACTTTCAATATTCATATCAAAGAGTTTAATATTATTTGCACAAATATTTTGTTTTGTATATAAGGTTATCATATGTTATTTCAATTAACATAAATAATATATAATAGTAAATGTTTTACAAAAGGACAATTTTTTATTTTTTGATTGAAGAATAGAAACTTAATTTCTTTGTTTATTTTAATTTTACAATAAATATAATCATCTTGATTTTAATCTAATTATTATGTAATCATGTGTAAAATATTTCAAAATGAAATATGTTTAATGTAGTAAATTTTGACTTTTCATCTTCTTTAATTATCATATACCAATTAGCACTTTTAATATAGAATTTACCAAAATATAATGATACATATATTTATACAATTTCTCTAATTAAGGGATTTTTTATTAATTATATAAATAAAATGTAATTAGTATTATGATTAGAAATTAAATTGTCTAACATTTAAAACACTATCATAAACACTATCATTACAACAATCTCTAGAAGAATATAATGTTAAATAATATTTAGTTAAATGCATCTACTTATCAAACTATATGTACAAATATCATGCTAGAGCACAAGAACTTATATATACATTATTAGATATTTTATATCATTCATACAGTTATTTTATAAATACAATTTTTACGTAGTAAAATGATGTCAAAAAGGCTTGAACCCATGAACTATATGATATTAGAAATCCCACTTACCACTACGTTATATAATATAACTTGTTTTTAGTTTATACAATTTTGATTATATAGATACGGTGGTAAGCACAATTAATGAAGACAATAAATGAGAATACCATCTAAATTTATAATAGATGTATATACATATAGATAAATAGATAATTTCTCGATCATAATCTCCAAAGTAGACAATTCTCCAAAAAAATGAACTATTTCCCTACACTTCGGCAATTTTCCCCAAAAAAGGGAATGTATTAATTGTAAGTGCTATGATGATAACGGTTGATTATATCTCTAGAATATAAGATTTTAAGATGAGAAAGTTGTTGGCGTTAGACTAAAATAATTTTGGAGAACATACTTATGATTCTTAATTTTGGAGAAAATTATGGGATATTTGTTGGACGTGCTCTAAACAACCTACATCATTAAAAGAACAGTTTTTCTATCCTATGTATTAGGGCATAGGATAAGAGTCCTAATTTAGAATTTAAAAGCATACTTAGAAAACTATAAAACCTACATAATAGTTAAAAAAATATAGTTACAAACAAATATATCTTTCCAATTTTATATTCTTATTCTATACCCTTAGGATATAGGGTAGAAAATCATCGAAGGAAATATCATACAAAACCAATAAGCATCTAGATTGAAATCAAAGTTGTGTCATGATAAATTAAATAACGAGCCCACCTGCACTTCTACAATCCTATTTCTAGACATAACTCATCCTCTACTTCTTTAAAGCTTGGTTTGATATTAAAGAGTCAGTCGTCTGCGTATCGAGACCCGGCATAAGAGAAGAAAAGAAATGTGGATGAAAGTGATCCAAAGTAAGTAGCCGTTACTTCTGATCCTAGTGGCTATGGCTCAGGAGCGGGGTAACAAAAAGTAAAGATTCGACTATGCTTACTTTCACAATGCCATGGTTCGCTTACAGTAGTGTTGATTGACAGGAAACAAAGTTTCGAGTCCAGTATGACTTATGAGCTTGGGGGTCAAAAAGCTATATTAGGTGTGAAACATTGATGGCAGATACCTCATTAAGGATCGGATCTAAAGCAATCAGGAAGATGGAGACACGACAAAGGACAATAGCGGTGTATTCCCAATAGATTTAATCTCTAAAAGACGTTAGAGATTCTCCAACTCTAAAAATAGCGTAATAAACATTAGATGTTGTTTTGAACCAGCTTTATCTTTCAATGATAGCTTGAGAAAAGTGTCTTTGTGATCCTTGAACTTTTTTGTCTTTGCATTTATTTCATTTGGGGTTTAAAATTGGAGCAAAATAATTTGACACTTACTCTTAAGTAGAGGCTTAGATGTGTTCTCTAGATTATTCGGGGTGTTGAATTCTTTCCATTTATATTGGCGCCTCTCAAAATTATATGCACAAAACTTGAAAGAATACGACACCAAAATTTTAGGGTTGAAGTGTGATAACTTGAACCAGAAAAACTAAAATAAACCGAACTCGATTGGTTTGAAACCCAAAACTCATGAGTTTGACAGATTTAATATATTCAAATAATACAAATTTTGTATTTTGAAAATAAAAAGGAAAAAAACCAAACTCAAACTTGTTCAAAAACCCATAACGATCCGATTCGATTGATCCATGACTTGATAACGACCGAAACCCGAGTCAATCTAAAGCCAAAATGACCGAAAAAGCATGATCGAACTCAAATAACCATATTCAGCCTCGATGATTTTATAATTTCATGGTGAGCAACTTGATGTTGATGATTGCAAGTAGAGGTGTCAAACGGTACGGTCATGTGGACTCGGATTCGGTCTTTTCGGGTTCAGGTTGAACGCGGGTTCGGGTCAATCGGGTTACAAGTCAAGTCGGATTGGGTTTTGACAGGTTATTGTGCGGGTTCGGGTCGACCTAACAAGTCAAGAATTTGAATTCTTAATGATTATTAAAATAATATTATGATTAAATAATAATACTAAATAATAAAATACTGTTTTAAATAGATTTATATACTAATATTTTATTTATAATAGGTTTTATAATAAAATATATTATAATATTTAAAAGAAAATATATTTATTCTACATATATAAAAATATTCGGGTCGGGTTCGGGTTAATCGGGTTCGATTTTTTTTTTTGCTCGCTACTATTCGGGTTGGATTTCAATCCTAAATTTTTCGGTCAGTTTGGTCTTTTTTTACGGGTCGGGTCAGGTTTTGACAGCTCTAATTGCAAGTCTTAACACGGTTTTGTTATTCTCTCAAGGGAGGGAATTTGGCCATTTGCTCCTCTAGGAAGTAAACTATGATTATTAAATCCAACACTAAGGCTGCATTCGGCGTAGCGGAAATTTGGAGTGGAAGATGAAGCTTGTCGTGAAAAGCTACTGGGCAGTAGTGTTCGTCGTGCAGCGGGTTCAATAGCGGGATTCTGCTCATTCCAGTCCCATCGTCTCCCAATTTGTCGTAATTTGTATCGCTCCAGTTCCAGCTATATGTTACCGAGCGGGGCCTAACTGCCTAAGGTTATTACTTCCACTTTGTTCATGAACACGTGGAGTATCATAATCATGAACAAAGTAAAGTTTAAATTCCGCTTGTTGGTGGAATTCATGAACATTTTGTTCTGAATCTCCTAATGCAAAATTAAGAAGATCAGATCCATAACATTCCTTGCATTTCAATTTCTATAAATGCACATTGAAGTTGGTTAACAGCATAGAGCACAATGACAGTGCACACAACATAGTTACATTCGCAGCATAATGAACCACAAACGTGCTCAAATCTTAAGCTTTTAATTACGCGCTTAAGTTCATTGCATCGTACAAATCCACTAATACATCCTCATCCCACAGTACATCCTCATCCTCATCCCACAATTAGTTATAAATACATCCTCATCCCACAATTACCAAACCAAAAATTCAAATCCCTTTAACAAAAAAAATGGCGCAAACCAACGGAAAGTGCACCCAACGCGCGGCCACGAAACCCGCCCACGTAGTCATCCTCCCGATCCCGATCCTCGGCCGAACGAACCCAATGCTCCAATTCGCAAAGCGCCTCTCGTCAAAGGGCCTCACCGTAACCCTAGCCACCACCTCCTCCTTCGCCGGAAAGCTTCTCTCGACCTCCGAATCGACCCCATTCCTCTCGATCGAATCCATCACGGGCGACTCCGACCAGTCGCACTCCGCCCCGATCGATGAGCTCATTGGGAAATTCGAGGCGGCGGCGGCGCCGGGGCTAGCGGCCCTGATCGCCGGGAAATCAGCGGCCGGAACTCCGGTGAGGTGCCTCGTCTACGACTCGTCATTCCCGTGGGCGCTGCCGTTTGCGGAGAAGCTCGGGATCTTGGCGGCCCCGTTCTTCCCGCAGCCGTGCGCGGTGTCGCTGATTTTTTGCCATGTGTATAGAGGTGTATTGGAGGCTCCGGTGACCGGAGGCAACGGAGGCCGAGTGTCGGCGCCCGGTTTGACGGAAATGGTGGTCGGAGACTTGCCCACACTTGTGACGGAGTTGGGCAAGAATCCAGTGGTGGAGAAGATTGCGTTGGATCAGTTCTCCAATTTCCACGAGGCGGATTGGCAATTCTTCAACACGTTTGACGATCTTGAAATGGAGGTAATTTCTTGGTGCACAAATCTTACCGTGTAGTCTAGACCATGAAAAAACGTGCGAAACCGAAGTTTTGTTCATTATTAGACGGTTTTCTCCCCTATAAAAGTTGTATTTTTTATTTTTATGAAAATCGCAAGAATAACTATGCATAAATCATTTTAATTCCAATAAAAATAACTGCATTTTTATTTTTAATTAAAATATTATTTCATTTTAATTGGTTCAATATAATGGAGAATGATACTTCAAATCATGTCGTAGAGAGGCTTAGTCGCATAGAGCTTCACCAAACCATGATTTAAAGTTAGATTTTTAATTTAAAATTATATCATTCTATAAATTTTGTGAGTTAAAAATGTATAACAAGAAACTTATAAACCATTTATGAGGTATGTTTAAAATAATATTTTTAATATAAAATAATATTTACAAGTTAATTGGATTGGGTTATACATTCCTACCCATGTTTTTTCAATTTTAATGATTTGTGTATTCTCACTTTTCACCTAGACATCTATCCTCATATGAAACTCTCCCCATATAAAAATATGCTCATTTAGGATATAATATACTTAAAAGGGAATGTTTCTGAGTCCAAAATTAAAGAGTTTTGTATTGGAGGTTTTATGTAAAACAGCGAGTCCAAAATTAAAGAGTTTTGTATTGGAGGTTTTATGTTAAACGGCTTGGTAAGGGTGCTATATATCGAGCACATAATTACATGGAAGTAACCTTAGAATCAATCGCATAAAGCTAAGTGTCTCTATTCTAGAACCCACTACACAATCGGGATTGTGTAGTGCCCTCGATCAAAAAGAAAAAGAACCCACTGCACAATAGCTGTCATGAGCTACACTACAAGGATTATAAACGTATTTATGCTATTCTGAGATGATGCCTTAGTAAAGATTTAATCTGATGAAAATCTTATACTACTAAACATTTGATTGGAAGAAAAAAACTATTTTCGTGGCAGTTTTAAGCTGATAGATGATCACATTTTATTGGTTTCCAAGCATTTATCTTATTTATTTGTTCTTTCAAATTTGCATTCTAACATGTCAAAACCAGAAGTTTCTATCAAATGAAGGTTTCACAATATTCGTGTCGATTTGTAGGTCATAAACTGGATGACAAAACAATGGCCAAAAGTAAGAACAATAGGTCCTGCCATACCCTCAATGCACTTAGACAAGCGCTTAACCGACGACAAGGAGTATGGCCTCAGTCCTTACAACCCTGAAACAAACACATGCATCGAATGGCTCGATGCCCAAGAGCCGTCCTCGACAATCTACGTCTCGTTCGGTAGCCTGGCAGCCCTCGGATCAGCACAGATGGAGGAAATGGCATCAGCCCTCAAGAACACAAAAATGCCATTCTTGTGGGTCGTGAAGGCAAACGAGGCCGACAAATTGCCTCTCGGTTTCAAGGACGATGCTTTGGGTCAAGGCATGATTGTGAGTTGGTGCCCTCAGCTCGATGTGTTGGCCCACAGAGCGGTTGGGTGTTTTTTCACGCACTGTGGATGGAACTCGACTCTGGAGGCGTTATCCTTAGGGGTGCCACTGGTGGCGATGCCTTTGTGGGCCGATCAGCCTACAAACGCCAAGTTTGTGGAGGATGTTTGGAGGGTCGGGATTCGGGTCAGGGAGGGTGCAGAGGGCGACGTGAAGCGGGAGGAGATCGAACGGTGCATTAGAGAAGTTATGGAAGGGGAGAAAGGGAAAGAGGTGAGATTGAATGCGGCTAAGTGGAAGAAGGTTGCTAAGGAGGCAATGCAGGAAGGCGGTTCATCTGATAGGAACATTGATGAGTTTGTTGCGAGGATTAGTAGTTAATTATATCTTAAGCTGATGTTAGTTTTTTTGCAAGAATTAGTCTATTGAATATTGCTGCAAGTCTAAGGTTGATGAAGAATTCAAATGTATGCCTCCCATGCAAATACATGCAGCACTTTGTCATGAATAAAAAGAATTGGCCAGAAATTATTGTCTTTTGGAAATGTAAATTAAGAGTAAAGTTAGTGGACTATAATCTTAGCCCAGAATGCATCGAATTCAATTTGAACTATTACTTGGTCAATTGCAACTTTTGTATATGCTGCGGAAAGAAACATACCACATGATTATAGCTCAGTATAGAAAACAAATCAAATATCTGCTCATTGCTCATCAAGACATCTTTCTTTGTATGATTGGAATTATTAGCAGCAAGCAAAAACTCAGAATTATGGCTAAACATGAACATGTTTTACAAAACTTAATCAGATGTCATACAAGGAGTCTTCTTTGATCAAATGCAAACAAATTAAGCAAGCAAAATCATTGAGAGGTGATATTAATCCAAAAAGTGACATTAAAGTCGAACAAAGATTCTGAGTACACATCAACAACAGCATAAATCATTGCAAATCATACTTGCCAGAAGTAAGGATTCAAGAACAGTGAAAGAAATACATGATCAACAGTTTACCTACAAGAAGCCCTCAAAGGCGGTCATTACTGCACGACCAGTTTCCCGTTCCAGGGGTTGGATTTGGGGCAGAGAACCTTACGTCCCTTGTCACGCCTGCGTTTAAGCAACGCTCTACCGCTGGTGGTTCTCATCCGCCTACGAAAGCCGTGGGTACGGGCAAGAGACTTTCTTGATCTGTTCCTCTTGGTCTGACAGAGCTGGTACTTCTTTCCGGCCCTCACAACAAGACGCTGACATCTATCATTTCCAGCTCCAAAGCTAGAGCTCAGGTTTAACCCCAATGACAATCCTGAAACACTTGCAAATAAACCTCACCATTGTTAAATGCCTCTCCTAAGCATAAGCACAAGAAAACACTTCCAAATTCAAGGATAGAAGTTTCAGTCATTAAATTAACAAGAGTTAAGGTCCTTTGCACATCATTCTTGTAGCAAGACTTTGACACTGACATTAACATCAACATTCCAATTCTACATGCCAAGAGCATTATTGCATTAATCTGCAAACAGGATTGATTTGAGGTCATAGCATAAAATTGGAGGACTAAAATTAGTGAAACTATTCACACAGCAGAAGATCTTTATATTGACCTGCAACAATTAGGTTCTGAATTTCGTCAATTTCCGCAGCATCACAAATTCAAACTCCAAAATTAGCATCCTATTATCCGGCATTCGCCAAATGCACAGGCAATTTGGTTCTTAATACGAGCTCAAATTTCACTTCTCCTCCCCAATTTCATCAAATTGAACAGTTCATCGAGCTGAAACTGAAAGAACATGAAGCGAGGTATAGGGAAAAGCGGAAGAACCTGCGAAGGAGGAAGAGAGCGAAGACGAAGACGACAGGAAAGAGGAGGTAAGCAGCGGGGGGCGAGAGGTAGAAGAACAACGGAGGGAGATTCCGGAAGTCCTGACAGAAGATCCAGAAAGGAGCGCCATTGGAGGTGATGGCCTGAGAGTTGTCGTGCCTCCTCCGCCTGACAGCCATGGCGCCATGGACACCGTGAGCGTTGCCATTGTTTTTCTTCCTCCTATCTGCTTTGTCTTTCTGTTCTGTTTCGTCTCTGCGTTATCTTGTTCTTCGTGAGTGGAGGGTAAGGGTGTTATCGTATGAAATGATAAAAGATTATGGGCTTGCGAATAGGCCCATTTAGAAGTGAATGGGCTGCAAATATTATTTTATCGTAAAGGTGTCAAAAGTAAAACCTCAACTCACAAGTTGGTTAATGGGTCAAAACATAGACACTTCAACTTGTCAAAGCCTACCGTAAAGACTTCGTCCCTGATTACGAAGTACCGTATTACACACATACCATTACGTGAACATGACTAAGCATAAAAATGGTCACATGATACCAAATAAGGCCTTCTTGTTTAATTAACTGTAACCTAAACCCGTTGCTATACTACATTGGCAGGCAAATTTATACACGTAACCTTAAAAATATCTGACTTTTAATGAAAACACTTTCAAATAAAGTGCACATCACACGCGTAATGCCACATTAGGGACGAGGTGTTTAATAGGTGGTCCGTAGCCTTTGACAAATTGGGGTGCTCAGTATGTTCGTTTCAAAGGTCAGATATCTAAATGACCAAAATGGACAAACTCATGTGTCTGTATATGTTTTGAGCCGTTGGTTAATGGTTATGTTGAAATAGGTAGGGGTTAGACATGTGACTTGTCTAAACGTGGGTTGGCACGCTCGGCCCACCCAATTCACCTGCAAATAAGGGCGGGTTTGGACAAGGGTTCAGACCCTATGGGTCCAGGCTGACCCGCAGATATTTAATCCGGGTCGGGTATGGCTGACTGTTAGGCCCAGTCCGGCTCGTAATATTTTATAAAAAGAATATTCATTAGATTGATGAATTAATTAGTTCTCATCCAAACCCTAACCCCTTCATTTATTGAACTCTTGCACTTGCACAACCGCTCACTCCTTTCATGCATCTCTCTCTTCCTGATCTCTCTTTCCTTGTTTTTGAACAATTAATGCATTACAATTTAGAACGCAGGTTTGTAAATTGTAAATTTATAGAAACAAGTTTTAAAATTTTAGTGAGCTAGGATGTCCACCGGACAACCCAGCCCGCAATGCTGAGTGGATTTGGAGAGCATTTTAAGCCAGCACATATGAGCCAAAAATTAAGTTTAACCTGGCCCGACTAGACCGCATTTGGACCGGTGTACTAGGTATGGGTAAAGGGAGGGGTGTCATTTTGGATTTAAGGATTGAAGTCAATTGTGTACAAGTTCCACAATTCCGAATTTATGTTGTAAACCCTTTATTTTATTTCGGACAAATTTAAGGCTTGGCTGTCATTTTGGATTTCTCTAAAACCACACCCACATGACCTTTCGATTAGTTGCTAAAGACAAAAATGTTTCTTTCCTCATTGACATACCAATAGTTGTAAATAACAAGTCATACAATGCTAGTTGACCAAAAATTCTTTTAATTAGCCAGACTGGAGCACATTTTAGCTTGATAGGTCAATTTGAGGTGGGAAATGACAGCAAATAAGGCTTAGTACACTAATTTCCCAATTCACCAACGCTCACACCAAACAAGAAATTGCTAAACACACGACATAATGTTTACTTTACACCAAAAATAATAGGGGCCATAAACTCCAGCAGCTGAGATATAGCTGCAGAGGCTCCTAAACAAGCTCCTAGCATAGCGTCGACCGGCACACAAGCTTCGGGTGCTGGCCATTGCATTGCACGTGACAAGTTCCGGCTTTATCTCTTAGCTCCTGGAACGCCCTCATTGTCTCCCCATCAAATCCTCCAGCAAACTGGCAAATAATGAACCATATATGTACAGAACAGCATTGTTTAGCTACTAACTACACTTGATTTATCACCAAATGTCAAAACAGATTGTATGCAGCTTAGAGACAGAGTTGATTGTAGTAGCTCACCTGATGAACCCGGAATGCAAACCTAACGCCTTGAACAATCAACTCCTGTTCCTCGGGGCCACCGCCAACTGTCTCCAGCTCAGCTGATACTCTCTTCATGTACTTCATTGCCAGTTTAACTGAGGCCAGCTTGATCTGCTGACAGTGTTCAGATTTCAGCATATGCAAAAATATCTATCTTACTGAGTGCTAACAGGTAAAACACTCGACACCAAGCAAAATTTGAGTTCTAGTCCACTAGGATGCTCTAGCTAACCGAGTAATTATGAAAAAGAAAAGAACATTGTTGGATTTACATTCTGTACATTTTAAGCTACTGACTATGGTGCATTTTTACCAAATAGTCAAACAAACAAGGTAACATTCACGTGCAAGATCCTGGTAAAGAGGCCATTAAAAGTCAGTAACTTAGGTCAAGATTCCCAGATTAAATTAGAAATATATAAACACAAAATGCAGGATCCAAAGTTAATTAGGCAGCAGCATCTGGCTAGCAGATTTCCCTCTTCCCATTCCAATTGCCCTTAATTTATATATTGTAGAAGAATCCAGGATATGGGGCCTAATCCTCATGCTCTTTGGCTGTTATAATGCCTTTGAGTTGGATATGACCCCTACATCAATTTTGGTGCATTTTAACTAAATTCAATTATGATTGGCACATAACTGAGTTTCAGTTTTCTTTTCTTTTCTTTTGGGTCTTTCGGGCGCACCCCCTTTGCGTAAGCCAGGGGTGCCCCCATCCTGACCCCCCAGATTCCCCGGAAGGGGAACTCTACTGGGTTATAAAGTAAAGTAAAGTAAAGTAGAAGAATCCAGGAATACTGAGGAAATCCAGCACTTAGTGAAAGAGGCATGCAATGATCCTTCCTAGTGTGAATATATAAATTCATGGGGATTCATAAAAAGGTCAAACCCGCCAAAAACTCTGATACTAAGCACCAACAACAACAAAAGGGCCAAAATGAAAAGCAGCTTCTTTTCTTTATCTGGGAACGGGCGTTTCACATGTGCACGCGCATGCACGGGTGTGGATTTCTATTCCAAGAGCTACTGTATTTTTTATCCCTACCTTTTTGTCAACTAGCAATCATAGTTTAGAATAAAGGTCTCCTGTGCTCAAACAAAACTAGATTGTGTGCAGTGGAGGAATGCAAAAGCAGCCACAAAACAAAAGGGCCCATGGCAATCAAGGAAGAGCAAGGATGCCTTCAAAGGTTTCTTAGTAATTATAATCAGGACAAAATTTTGGGAGTTGGGTGAGTCTATATTATGATCACTGTGCACTAATTAAGGATATAATCATAGTTTCTTTACTCAAAGCTGAAGAAATGAGAACATGATTAGGTAGAAGTGGTACCGGACTAATGGGTCCATTTTCAAGCATCCAATCTACAGGAATGTGAAACGACTTGAATCGGTTCGTAGCGGATTCTTGGAGTCGCGAGAGGTTGTAGACCCCATGCTCCAACCTAGTTGCATCATAATAAAACACTGATTAGCTTTAAACCTTCTACTAGATGAAAGCAACACTTGATTGAGAAAGGCCCTTTATGCATACTTCTCAAGCAAAGTCTGCATTTTCTTGAGAGCTAGAGAGCAGGGCTGCCTAGCATTGTCAATGAACCCGGACGCCTCGGACCTGAGCTTCTTGAGATCACAGTACTCGAAGGCGGCCTCTCTAAGGGCGTCCGCCTTCTGCTCAGGCCAGTTGAAGTGTTTCAGAACCGCCCTTTCATCCACCTGAACAGTTCACATTTGATTAAGATCCCCGTGATGAAACAGTGTTTGTAAGAACTCTATAAAATACTGAATAGTTGTTTAACATGGTACCAAATAGGAGAGCTCGTCATCTAGCCACTTTACAAACGAGACCACGTCTTCTATGGCAGAAAATGCAGCATCCTCAATTTCTTTAATCAGAAACCTTATGAAATCTCCTTGAGTCTCCACATCGGTTTTAATCTGTCAAGTGAAAGCCAAAGAATAAGTAAAATTACACCAAAACTTGATGGTTGCAGAACAGAACAGTAGTATATAGGGAACTCAGAATAACTTACAGATAGCAAATAGGAAGAACGGTTCTCGAATTCTCCGACCAAATCCCGAGCACTGGCCGAAGAGACCTCCACCGTCCCGCCCCCAGGGTCTCGACGGGAGTCTCGTCTCATCAGAGAATGGTAGAACTCCACCACCTCCGGCACCCGCCTGACCTTCGCTGGAAATGCCTTTGACGCCTTTGCAGGCAATGGCGGCGGCGGAGGAGGCGGAGGCGCCGATTTAGCTGGCGGAGGAGGCGGTGGAGGAGGCACAAGAACGTTGCTAATCTCCGTGGATTTGTGATCAGAATTCCTCAACGGCGGAGGTTTCGGAACCCTAGGAACGCGAGAGCGAACATCCGCCAATGCCGATACAGAAGCCTCCGGGAATTCGTCGGAGCTAGACAGAGAATGCCTCTCTAACTCCTCCGCCTTCGCCGCCTTTAGACTCGCAGAGCAACCATCGGCGGATCTGCTGATGACCGGCTTTTTGGCGCTCAAGCTCTTAATCAGATTGGACTTGGAAGCGACTTCAATTAAGCCCTGGAACCTCTGCGAGGCCGAAATCTCGTCCTTGTCAACCCTAGCTTTCTCAGCAAGACTCCGCTTCAAATCCGCCAACTCGGCCTCCAACTCCGCCGCCTTCCTGTCCTTGTCCCGCCTCTCTTCCTCCATCTTCGCCACCATCGCCTCCCCCTCGCGTATCAGCCTCTGGTTCTCGGACTCCAAGGCCTCGATTCGCTTCGCGAAGATCTCGAGATCGTTCGTCTTGGAGGCGATCTCGCTCTCCAGCGCCGGAACAACGGCGACGGCCTCCTTGAGAAGCTTCTGCTCGAGAAGCTCCGTCCGGAGGCGGTGCTCCCTCGACCGGAGCTCCTCGACCAGGCGGAGGAGCTCGGAGACGTCCGGCGGCCGGGGCTGGACCTGAGCGGAGGAGCGCGGGAAGTAGGCCCCGAAGGACCGGCCGAAGACCGTCGTCTTCCGGTGGCCGTGGTCGGAGGAGGCCGACGCCGGCGGAGGAGGGGGCGGCGGCGGGAAGGGAGCGGCGGCGCTTGAGAACTTCTTTGAAGTAGGCTTGTTCCGGTCGAGTGAATGCTTGACCTTGCCGGCCGCCATTGCTGGTGCTTTGGTGAAGAATGTGGTTCTGTGTTTCCTTCTCCGATCTGGCTGCTAGTTTTGGGAGGACATGGCTCTGTGGTGAGCTCTAATCAGTGAAGAAGGGGAAGAAGAGAGTAGAGAGAAGGGTAGAGTGAAGAACAGGGCAGTGCAGAGAGAAGAAGAAAGCGAGAGGGCACGGAGAACGCGGAACGGTCCTGCTCTCTTGTTTCCCATTCACACCCGTTTCAAATTTACAGTACTCCGCTCTTTTATTTATTTATTTATTTATTTATTTATATGGATAAATTCAGCAAAAACCACCCGTTGTTTTCATTACGATACAAAAATATCCTTGTATGTACGTAATTAATTTGTTTTTGTGCCAAACATATACTGTAACGCTTTCGATGTCACCATTATACAGTAGTTTCTAATTTGAACAATTATACAGTATTATTTTTAAACGTGAAGACTGAAACTTGATCGAAATTGTACTGTAGAGAAATGGAATGGCAACACAAAAATCATTCAAAGCACAACTTTTATCAATTAGCTGAAAACGTGCAATTGGCTTAAATTATGTTTTCTTTTTTCGGTGTAATGCCTTAAAATTTGTTAGGAACGTACAATGGACCGTTGAAAATGAAAGAACGAGAGTACTTTTCCGGGTTACAATTTTGTAACTATTCGATCAATGACGAATTGTAAGAGAGCTGTGATATTTTACTAAATGAGGTAATTTTAAATGTGACTTTGTAATATACTTCGTATGTCGCCGTATAACCAATGATTTTTGCGATGTAAACCAAGTACATACGAAGGTATGTATGTAACTAGTTGATTTATAGGAGTTGTTTTTCACGTATCAATTTGGTCGTTCCTCATGAGCCCTATTAGCGTATTCTGGATCTGTCAGCAGCTTTGGCCTATTCTTAAACAAATGAATATAATTAAGTGTAACAACTCTCAAATGGACACATAATAATTGTGTCATGAAAAATTGCTCACCATTAATTAATAAGCTAGAGAGCTTGTATTAATTACGTGCATGCATAGAGTAGTGCGCTTGGCGATGTTAGCTAGCAAGCTTAGCATCTTGGGAAGAGATAGATAGACATCCTTTTTAGGTCAACATTGAACAAGTTAGAAAAGAGTCGTGTCTTTGGAAACATTTGTATTAAAACTCTCATATCTTAAGCTAATCTCTTCTTTATTGACGAAAGTGAACGTAGTGATCACCGTTTTCCCGGATTACCTTGGTTTTAGTTAGTTTAATTGCAAACAAATGGGCGAAGAATACAATTTTAAGGACATAGGAATTGCTGAGCGTATAAAATAGCTTTTTTTTTTGGTCGAAGGAGAGACGGCACTCTCCGGCTCGTTAGAGAGCATTTTATTAAAAATTTTAAAAAATGGGCTAAGTAGTCCTCACGCGGGGGATAGCCCGACCCCTTACATCGGATGATGAAGTAATAAGTACTCGTTTTAGTATCATTTCCGGCAGTAATTATTATGGAAATTTACGAAACCGTTGATGCATAATCGGCCCTAACAGCCCTTCTTTAACCATGATTGGTGTTTCTCCATTTTTTTTGGTAGAGAAGGGCAAATCCCCGGAATTAATAACACTTAAATAGAGTCAGTTACATGCAAAATTCAGGGCGTAGAGCGACCCCTAGAATTGTCCGAAAGCACATTGAATACCCTTTCAATGTTGTCCAAACGTCTCGCTTTCAATGTAGAATCGTCCGAAAGTACGTTGAAAACGCTTTCAGGATTCCTTCCAAGACAAACTCGGATCAGTTGCCTTGCCCTAGTAGTCCAAACGTCGTGCTTTGTAAGTGCTCTCCGAATTTTCTGTAGACCAAGTGTATTTCGACCCCGAGAAGCCCATATCAATGAGCCTTGCATGGTCAACCCATCCTTGGAATTTATTCGAGTCAATAGACAAAGGCTCCACCGTTCCATGGCTCTCCTAACTGTTGATCACACAATTGAAGTCTCCTTCGCAGAAGTAAGGCCTTGTCTCAGCTTCAGAGCATCGTTTCAGGTCTTGCCAAAACATAACACGATCACACTCATTTGGTGGTGCATATATCACACTTGAATTAATAAAATTTCCTTTAGCATTGATTGTAGCATGAATTAAACGATCATAAAGTTTCACGATTGGGAGGCAAAGACGTTCTTCATTCCACATAAACCAGATGTCCCCTACAAAACCAACAACCTCTATTCGAACTTTATTAGCAAAATTCAGCTTATTATAGACGGCATTGGCACGAGGATCCGAAATCTTCGGTTCCAGGATCGCTAGGACATCAGTACTGTTGTGCTTTATCATATAACGGATGGCTCTTCGAAAACCATCATTTGTTGCACCCCTGCAATTCCAGATTATACATTCATGAGATCTAAATAAAGGACTTGGAATAACAAACAGTTAAACAAAAGGATTGGCAACATCCAAAACATCCTCATGCATGCTATCTCTTTCCACAAGGACTTCTTCTGAAATCTTGGGTTCATCCGCAGTAAGAATCTGGGCCCTTAGATCAACCAGAATTCCATTATTTGTAGATAGGCGACTCACTTCCTTTGTCACCGAGGTTTCCACCAGACTGCTGCCGGCGAAGTTGGTTATCGGAGCTACTTGACTGTGCACCCCAAAAACAGAGTGCATATCTCTCTTTGTTTGATTTCGGCTTTTGGGCTTTTCGTAGCTTCTAGGTCCTTTAGTAGGCCCATTCCTCAATTCTGTTTTAAAGCCCGTCTCACTAGTATCTTTACTAATCTTAGGTTTTATTCTTTTATTCTTATTAGACACCTTCTTAATATCAACTTTGCTTCCAACCTTGAAGATTCCTTGCATGGGCCCAGCCGCCACATTAGTTGTCGATGAAGATTTTGAGGCCTTCCCGTCAACATTCTTTTCAAAATCAGCAGAAGCAGTGATTAATTCTTTCCCCTTTCCCATATCAATGTTCACAACATCAAAGTTCCGCTCATTATTGCCAGTTTGCTTGCCCATGCTCTTGTAACGGTCGTTTTGGTTTTCTAGAGTTGCCTCACTGGAAACCCCCGACGTGACCGCCTCTCCTGCCGGCGGCTTGGACTTGGCGGCCCTCTTCCCTCGTGGGACCTCCATCTAGGGGCCATGAATCTCATGATCCTCAGCCACCCTCGAATCAGCAGCCATTGGTGATGCATCAATCTTAACAATATTGCTAGGGTTAGCTTCGTTTTCTTGATTAGCCGAACTCTTTTGTTGAACCTTTGCACTAGGGCAATTTGGAGCTAAGTGTCCATATCTACCATAGGAGAAAAAGATAGCATGCAGACCTTCATACTCCAAGTAGAACAATTCACCATCAATGATAATTACGCCCTTAATTAAGAGGTTTCATTAGGTCAACTTCTACACAAATTTTAGCATACCGATACCTATTAAAGAAAAGGGTCCGCATATCCACCTTCATTGGTCTACCAAAACTTTCAACAATCTTCATCAGGAGTTCATCCTCATAGTACACCATTGGTAGCTGGCGATTCGAACCCATGCCGGGGAGGTTCGGATCACGTCCGTTTCTGTCCTAAAGGAAGGCCTCCGGCCAGGATTTTATGATGAGATAGTTTCCGAAAATTTTCTCCAATCGCTTTAATTGGAGAAAAGAGAGATTGTCTCATTGAGTTGATGGGCTGGATCATTCAGCTCTCTTTTGAGAGAGATTGTCTCATTCAGCCCAATAAGAAAAGGATATATTTATTTGGAGAAATAAATATATAAGGCCTTTACAGGAAAGAAGAGAGCAAGAGTTTCATAAATTTTACGTAAAACAGAAAAGGCTCTCTTTTCTCCTTTTCTTCTAGTCTTTGACACTTCGATCTAGCAATCGAAAGCGAAGGAGATCCAGATCCCGTGCTCGTGTGGACTGATTAGAGAAGTCACAATTGAGGCTTTATCTCTCGAAAGGAGAACCCTAATCGCGCATCAAGAGGTATTCTACTAACCCTAATTTTGTCTCTAATCAAGAATGCTTTAGATCCATGTTTAGGTGCAAGAAATTGTTTCTGAAATTCCGCTTATACGCATCTAAAACCCTTCAGTGGTATCAGAGCCATAAGCATCTCTTGATTGGATCAAAGATTTAGGTTTTTGTTCTTTATGCAAATTTTGATTCAAATTGATGAAATTAATATATAATTTTTTGTGCTGGATTGAAATAGAGATTTCAATTAATTGGACTATACGGTAAGTGGTAAGTGAATTTGGATAATTGAAATTGGATTTCAGTTAAGTAGGAAATGCTACCGTATATGAAAATTATAACCTTCACGTGATCGCATGGAAGAATTGAAATAAGTTTCAATTCAATGATGCCGTGCACAATTTTGAATTGTGTTGACATCATAGTGAACGTAATTACTTTTGTAGAGTGGGTTATTTTTGGCTTAATTAATTTTTTTTTTCCTCGTTCAATCGTGTTGTCATCTCTGTTACTTTTGCAAAGTGTAAATAATGGTATGTACGAACACGATGGGAATTGAAATTTGGTTTCGATTCCAAGGCATGGTATACAATTGGATCGATCGTTCACGTGGAATTGAAATTGGATTTCAATTATAAGTACTATACGCAATTGAGATTGTGTTGTACATGCTGCCGTGAATTAATCGTTTACGGTGCCGTGAATTGTAAATTAGATTTTAATTCACGTAGCCATATATCAATATCGAAAGAGCATATCTTTGTAATTTGTACGGTGAATTATATTGTAATTCAAGTGCAATTGGATTGTGCTGGTCCGTATAAGTACACGTACACGTAAAATTAGGTTTCACCGAAAGTTGCTTTTGTACCGTGTATATAATTACGGAGTATGTTCTACGTATACATAAATATGAAAATCGTACCAAAATTGAAATTAGATTTCAATTTGTTTTGGTATACTTTTGTCTTAATTAATAAGAACAACTTGTATAATGTATACAATTATTTTGTTTTATATAATTTGTGATCATGAAATTAGATTTTGTGATCTAGTGTTCTCTAAATATTATGTGTACAATTGGATAAATTAATTGTTAATTTTATCTTTTGTCTCATGTTAATTTGGATATTGACTAGGTCATGATCCGATCTAAGAAAAAGTAAAATTTTCATAATGCATGTTAAGATAAGATCTTATCGGTATATTAGATAATATTGTGATATTATCAAATAATAATTTCCTAAGGAGTTAGGAAATCCCACTAAAATAAGACAAAATATTTGATATTATATCTTGATCATACAATTTTGTCCAATTAAATGCACATTGATGATTAATGTTGATTAATATTATATATTAATTTCTTTTGAATCAAGATTTTCATGTTAGATTTTCCATGAGATGGATTGTCTAAAAGTTATATGCTTGTTTTATAATATGATTTTAATTCTTGCATATATGAATGTTTTATAATATGATTTTAATTCTTACATATGAATGGTTCATAATATAATTTCATGAGATGAATTATTTAAGTTTTGCATAAGTTATTTATTATGTTTTTGTCACTAGTAATAAATAACCATTGCATGCTTAAGTTCCCAAAAGAATATTGGGGCAATGTCTTTCCATATCATAACCCATGATGTTTTTTGGTTTTGGTTGGATGGGCTTCGCAAAAGCGAGGGTGTCCTTCTTAAACATTAAACTAGTGAGGGTGGATCTATACGGGGGTTCATAAACCTTGATATGGTTGTACCCAACAAGAGACCAAAAGACAAAGTTTTGGATCTTGAGACATGGTAGTGGATCCTACATTGGATGTGGACCACTAACCAAGAATTATAAGGAGTTATAATTAGCAATTGTTGCTTACCTTGAACACACAAGACTTAGGGCAGTGCAAAAGTACGTTGAGTCTTGTCTGGAATAGGATCTTGGAATCATTTTATTCACCGGGAACAGAAATTGTTTATTTGAATAAAATGTGCATTTACTTGTTTTAAAGCATGTTTAATATTAAGTATTTGCATGTCAAACATGAACTTTTATTTGTTATTTCCTTTTGTAGAAAGCATGTCTAGCGATAATTTGAAATTCACTCTGTGCTCAATTGTTGAGAGAAACAAGCTCAATGTAGCGAATTTTTCCTGATTGTGATCAGAATTCGAGAATAGTTCTCAAACCCAAAGGACGTGAGAATGTCTCAGCAATCCTAATTCTTGTTCTGACTGATGCCTCAAATGTTGAGGAAAAGACAGTAGAAGAATCATATCCAAGGGAAAGGCAAACAAGTTGCAAAACCCAAAGAAGGTGAAAAGCCAAAGGTGGCTGCTGACCATGATTGCTTCTACTACAAGGATAAAGAACCCTAGAAGAGGAATTGTCCCAAGTACTTTGAGGACAAGAAGAACAGAACTGTGAGTTCTAGTTCAAGTATTAATGTTGTTGAAATTTTAACAACCAATGCTACTACTTGGGTATTAGATACCGGATGTGGTTCTCACATTATTTCGAATGTGGATGAACTAAGAAGTAGGAGGTAGTTGGAGAAAGGAGAAATAGACCTACGCGTTGGAAATGGAGCAAGGGTTGCTGCGTTTACCGTAGGAGATTTTAGTCTATTTCTACCTTCTGGTTTAGTTTTACAACTGAATAATTGTTATTTTGTTCCTACTATTACTAAAACCTTGTTTCAGTTTCAAGTTTATATTCTGAAGGATTTGAGTTTGATATCAAGAATGGAAGTATATCTATTTTAAGAAATGGAATCTTCTATGCTTGTATTTCAATGGTTAATGAACTATTGTATTGGATCTCAAATCAGAATCGTATAACATTAATACCAAAAGGCAAAAATCAAATTGTTTGAGTGAGTCTCATCTATGTCATTGTCGTTTAGGTCACATTAGCTTGAATCGCATGAAGAAGCTCCATAAAGATGGAATTCTAAAAGATATGGATTGTGAATCTATTGATTTATGTGAATCATGCTTGATGGGCAAGATGACAAGGTCACCTTTCAAAGGAACAAATGAAAGGGCTAATGAACTTTTGGCCATAATACATACTGATGTATGTGGGCCTATGAGTACAGAAGCTAGAGGTGACTATAGATATTTCATTACATTTACTGATGACATGAGCAGATATGGGTATATTTATCTTATGTCACATAAAGCTGAAGCCTTTGAAAAGTTCAAGGGAATCCAATATGAAGTAGAGACTCAAACTGGCAAAAGGATAAAAGCACTTCGATCTGATCGTAGTGGTGAATACTTAAGCCATAGATTTGATCATCATTTGAAAAATTGTGGGATTGTAACACAATTGTCTACTCGAAGGACACCATAATTGAATGGTTTGTATGAAAGGAGAAACAAGACCTTGTTGGACATGGTTCGATCTATGATGAGTTTTGCTAACCTTCCGGTATTCTTCTGGGGATATGCACTCACGACTGCTGTATTTACACTAAACAGGACTCCGTCAAGGATTGTAGACAAGACCCCATATGAGATATGGACTGGAAAAGTTTCAAAGTTGTCTTTTCTGAAAATATGAGGATGTGAAGCTTATGTAAAGTGTTTACAAACTGATAAGCTTGCACCTAAATAAGACAAATGCTATTTTATAGGATATCCTAAAGGTAGTTTTGGATATTATTTCTACAATTCCACTGCACAAAAGATGTTTGTTGCAAGGGATAGTGTCTTTTTGGAAAGAGAGTTTATTTCCAAAAGGTCAAGTGGGAGAAATATTCATCTTGAACCGGTTCTTGATGAAAAGCAACAAACACAACAACAAGATGACATAGTTGATGTCGAGGATGAGATGAATTTGTTTAAAGGCCAAGGATCTGATGTTATCCAAGAACCTGAACAAATTCCTCAAGAAGCAGATCCACAAATAGTTGTGGAACATGCTGAAATCTCAGATCCACAAATAGTTGTGGAACATGCTGAAATCTCAGTTGTTGAACCAGTTGAACTCCTACGTAGATCAAACAGGCAAAGGTTTCAACCAAGACGATATGATGATTTCATCTTGACCGAAATCCTTGATGTTCTAATGTTAGAACATGGTGAGCCTGCTACCTATAAACAAGCAACGACGGGTCCAGACTCCAAGAAATGGCTTGAGGCCATGAAATCTGAAATGGATTCCATGTTTGAAAATCAAGTCTGGGACTTGACAGATTTGCCAGATGGGGTAAAACCCATAGGATGCAAATGGGTTTTCAAACTTAAGATTGACAAAAATGGAATGTATCTGTATACAAAGCAAGAATAGTTGCTAAAGGTATTAAACAGATTCATGGTATTGACTATGATGAAACATTTTCGCCAGTTGTCATGATTAGATCCATAAGGATAATCCTAGCTATTGCCACTAATATGATTATGAGATTTGACAAATGGATGTTAAAACCGCTTTTCTGAATGGTATTTTGGAAGGATGTGTACATGACACAACCAGAGGGTTTTGAGGATCCAGATCATGCTGGGAAGGTGTGTAAGCTTAAGAGATCTATTTATGAGCTTAAGCAAGCATCTAAGAGTTGGAATCTTCGTTTTGATGAGAAGATCAAAGAGTTTGATTTCATCATGTGAAGAAAATCCTTGTGTATACAAGAAGTTTAGTGGGAGAAAGGTGGCTCTCTTAGTCTTGTATGTGGATGACATACTGCTTATCGGGAATGACATTCCAATGCTAGAGTCCGTTAAGGAATGGCTGGAAAAATGTTTCTCACTGAAAGAATTGGGAGAGGCAGGGTACATACTTGAAATAAAAATCTATAAGGATAGATCTAAGAGATTGCTAGTACTATGTCACGATCTTATATGGATAAGATTCTTGATAAGTTCAATATGCAAAATTCAAGTTTCAAATCTAGACATGTTATGGGGAAGTATCATCTTACTCAACAAATAGTTGTTGAAGGTAACATCAAGATGTGTAAGGTGCATACAAAAGACAATATTGCAGATTCTTTGACTAAGCTTATGCCTAGGGCTAAGCATGATAGTCACACTAAGGCTAAGGATCTCAAACACATTGGTGAATGGTTGTGAGATTGCCTTATATTACATTATTTCTGCTTAGTGTTGGACACTTGTTATGTTTGACTTTCTGATAATATATGATATTTCATTCTTATTTATATATTATATTGATTAATATTGAATAATATGTCCGAATAATTCATAGTTCGTAAATGGGCTCACCTTAAGTGTTTTGGTGAATGAAACCCCATTAAGTGACTACAGTTATGAATTATTGCACGTCCATAGTTTGAATCATTAAATAGGACATAGATGATTTCATTTATAACTATATTGTACATTGACTGATAGCTCAGGGTTTCATGTGCTATGGGGACATAGAGGTGTCCAGTCAATTACATAGATATGTATGGATGATACATATCGGACAGACCAACCTTAAGACTCTCCAAAAGGGATTGTGGAGTTTTAAGTTGACCATGATTGGTGGATTCCTTAAACATGAGTATGTTATGTTTTCTAGTTGATGATTGGTATGTCTTTGATATTGCTAAACGCTCTCCGTAAAAGGGGGTTATAAAAGCAATTATTGGGATTGCCAAAAGTTGAGTGGGAGCCATAGTCATACAAGATTGGAATTGTCCTCCTTATTAATGTATACATTGATGCATGAAAAAGGAAAGGTGTCTAGGCCACTTGAAGAGCTAGAACTAGAAAATGCATGGCCATGCTCGAATGGATTAATCGTAATCATTCGTTATTTGATAGTTCGAACTCAGGTATTCAAGAAACATATTTGATGGGAGATATGAATGTCAGCATATCATCAAATAAGACATTAAGTGACAAAGGTATCTTAAAATTGCACACTTGTTTTCAAGGACAAGTGGGAGATTGAAGGAATTGTGTCCTTTAATAAAAGTTGCAATTACCGAACATGGAATAGGACAGTTGATAAAGAGATTCAATCCGGTTATTTTAGGAGTCGTAGTGTTTTGCTAGAAACCAACTACGATTAATGGATTAAATAGTTTAATCCATAGCTATTATAATTGGGTCCTATGAGGTCACACACATTGAGTTGATGGGTTGGATCAGCGGGCTGAAAGTCAGCCAATAAGAAAAGGATATATTTATTTAGAGAAATAAATATATAAGGCCTTTACAGGAAAGAAGAGAGCAAGGGTTTCATAAATTTTACGTAAAACAGAAAAAGCTCTCTTTTCTCCTTTTCTTCTAGTCTTTGACACTTCGATCTAGCAATCGAAAGCGAAGGAGATCCAGATCCCGTGCTCGTGTGGACTGATTAGAGAAGTCACAATTGAGGCTTTATCTCTCGAAAGGAGAACCCTAATCGCGCATCAAGAGGTATTCTACTAACCCTAATTTTGTCTCTAATCAAGAATGCTTTAGATCCATGTTTAGGTGCAAGAAATTGTTTCTGAAATTCCGCTTATACGCATCTACAACCCTTCAGTGGTATCAGAGCCATAAGCATCTCTTGATTGGATCAAAGATTTAGGTTTTTGTTCTTTATGCAAATTTTGATTCAAATTGATGAAATTGATATATAATTTTTTGTGCTGGATTGAAATAGAGATTTCAATTAATTGGACTATACGGTAAGTGAATTTGGATAATTGAAATTGGATTTCAGTTAAGTAGGAAATGCTACCGTATATGAAAATTATAACCTTCACGTGATCGCATGGAAGAATTGAAATAAGTTTCAATTCAATGATGCCGTGCACAATTTTGAATTGTGTTGACATCATAGTGAACGTAATTACTTTTGTAGAGTGTTTTGAAATGCTACGACAAAAAATGTATTTTTATTTTTTTACAACAGAAAAATTCGTCTGTGAGGAACTGGATAAATTCTTCTATGATGAACTGCACAATTATTATTGTTGGATTTATACCAACGAAAAAAAATGGAGGAGCCTAAGGAACGAGTTTAGGGATAGAATTGAAGCCCTAGACAGAGGATCTCCTTATCTGGATGTACTCGAAAAAAAGACTCGATTATGCAATAATAAAACTAAAGAAGAATACTTGCCTAAAATATATGATCCTCTCTTAAACGGATCCTATCGTGGAATAATTAAAAAAATTTTTTTACCTTCAATCCTAAATGAAATTGAAGTCAAAAATTCGATAGAGACAAATTTGATAAATAAACTCAATAAAGTTCATAGTATCCTTCTTTTTGGGGGTAAGGAACTTGATTTTGAAGAATTGTATCAGAAAGTGGAAGCGAAAGTAGCTATATTGGAAAAGAAATTGGTCCATCAAGTGGCCGATAAATTGGAAGATAAATTGGGAGAGACAATATATACATTGGATAAAAAATCAGTAGCAAGAGAATTGAGTCTTTTAATCGATGAATTTGCTGAAGAATCAATACCAAATTGGAAAGGACTTTCTTTATTTCCGGAACAAAGAGGAATTGATTCAGAAGATCCAGAAAAAGTTTTGAGATTTTTATTCGAAAAAGTCCTAATTGATCTCAGGATTCAAACAATATACGAGACAGCCATACTTCCTCCCATGGAAAACACAACCCGAAAAAAATCGATTGGAATAAAGAAAAAAGTCCCCCGATGGTCATACAAATTATTCAGCGAGGTAGAACAAATCGGAAAAACTGAAACAACGGAAGAGGGGGAAGAGTGGATAGTAGATCATCAAATTCGCTCGAGGAAAGCGAAACGTATAGTTCTTTTTACGCAGAGTCTAGCGAATACCGACCCTAGTATCAAAACTATGACGAAGCCTGATGAAATAGAAGAAGTGGATATGATAGATTATCCCTATGAAGCGGATTTTCGTCGAGACATAATCACTGGTTCTATGCGTGTTCAAAGACGTAAAACCCTTACGGGGAAAATGTTTCCCTTATATCCGTATTCCCCACTTTTTTTCGACAGAGTAGGATTTTCTTGGGATGTTCTTTTCGAACCATTCATATTATCAGTAATTGAGATTTCCGACCTAATACAAGACATTTTTAGAAAGGGTAAATTAATTTTTGGCTTAATTAATTTTTGGCTTAATTAATTTTTGGCTTAATTATTTTTGGCTTAATTAATTTTTTTTTTTCCTCGTTCAATCGTGTTGTCATCTCTGTTACTTTTGCAAAGTGTAAATAATGGTATGTACGAACACGATGGGAATTGAAATTTGGTTTCGATTCCAAGGCATGGTATACAATTGGATCGATCGTTCACGTGAAGCTCGACCATTATCGAATCTCACTACATAATATCCATTGGGGAAATCCGTCAAAACCATAGGTCCAATCGGTCTCCACATATCTCTTCACTTCTTGTCCATAACATGATAGGGCACAAAGCTCCGCAACATCCTGATGATCAGAGAGGATTTCCGGACATCAGCTAGAACTCCATGAACTCCCGGGGAAATCTAGATGACAGGATTGCTTTGCTCACTCGTAGGGAATGCGATGTTAACCCTCCCATCTAGAAATTCTTTCGCAAGTCTAGGCCTCCGAAGCCCAATTTCGTTCGTGATAATCACCCTCCACGTACGTAGCTGGCTTGCAGGTTACTCAGTGGTATTACCTCTTGATGGAGGTGATGTAGATGGCGGTGGTTGGCTTGCAACCACCACCATTGGAGTTAATCTCCGACATGCATAAAACGCAGGACAAATACAGAGAGAGAAACTAGAGAGAGGTTTTCTTTGGTGTTTCTCCATTGCCTTTGATCAGTACTTGATAAGAGTTGGTGACAAAATGGTGTTAGAGGGTGTAGGTTTATTTGTTGTTTTTAACTTTTTTTTATAAGGAAAAAATTTAGAGGAGCTAGCTAGGACATCTAATCATTGTTTTCCTAGGCCATTCTAGTGGATTAGATTGATCACATAGATTAGAAGAAATATGGGTGTCAATGAAGTTTAAGAATGTCTGGATTATATTTCACAAAGATTAGAACAAATATACGTCAATTCTTGAATCATGACAAGCAAAATGTTAGATTTCATCATCACAATTCCTCATGGACGACTCTAATTGCCATTCATTGTATTCACCAAGCGCATTTGTTGCCTTTAATCTCAATCTTTCGGAGGCCCTTGTTGGAAGCATCAATGACTCCGGCTCTCAATATTGTACCTCCACAATGAGGATTGACTTTTTGCCACACTTGGACATGCCCATGTTGATGGGTTCACTGACTTTATTTCGAAGAACTAAGTCGAAGATCGAGTCACTAGGTGTCAAAGTTGATCCATCAAAGTTGAGTTGTATTGATCCCGTTTTTACTTTGGTTTCTCATATGATTCTTCTTTTTCATCTTGTTTTTGTGATTTTCTAAATTGGTTAGTTATTGGGTCTTAATGTAGAACTATGAGGGTCAATTGATTGTCATAATTATTTTATCTATTTTCCGTCATAAAGGTAATTTATTATGTTTTTTATATATTTTATTATAAATCTAAATATAACGGTTAAACATTGATTGGTAGCAAGATATCAATTGTTTGGGGATAAAATTTTCAACTCTCATACCCTCTCGCTTCCAGTATAAATACATCTCATTGCAATGTGTGAAGAGCATCTTGAATTCTCTAGCATTCTAGCAATTCTTGTCCTTAACCTCGACGCTCAATTGACGACTGTTCTTCTGACTTAGGCATCGGAGGAGGATTAGAGTGTCCCTGCCCCCTTTGCCCATTGTTTTGCAAGGCTAGGTTAAGAAAACGGTTAGAACGAAAGGTGAAGTAGAAAGTGATTGATCATAACTATATACTAAAACGGAGGTTAGAAAATATTTAGCCCGATATGTGTCACCTTTTCATTGGACCGCATCACCCATCTTTAATAAAAGAATTCAATTTGTTTAATTGGTTGAAATTTCATTGTAGACCCTACATTAGATTTCTTCTTATCTACTTATTTCCATTATAAAGTATTTTCTTAAAAAAAAAATATTTATATAAAAGATATAATAAGCCACATAAACATTTATAGACTCTACATACGGAGTATATTAAAAATATATATACATATGATTTAGACTTGAATATTTTTCCAAGATAACTACAAAATAATAATTATTATAAAATAAAATAATTATTTATTAAAAAAATATTCAATTCTTATAAAAAAATTATAATCCTATAAATCTTTGTTTGATTAAAATAATATATAATAACAGAGATAACATATCTTTAAAACAAAGCCCATAAGAAGCAAATTAAATAAACTAATAAAATACATTGTATCAAACTATTATTTTGAATAGCTTTATATAAAATTAAAAGTAAGATTTTAGTTAAATCAAAATCGTGCCTTCAAGGCACGAGATTGATACTAGTTAAGTTATTAAATACGAAAATTTTGTCCACTAACAAGAACGATCTCACAATCAAATCTAACTTGAAAAATGTATTTCGCGATATAACTTCTAACTTAAAATTATCTCATTAACCGGACTATGATAATGAGAATGATTCGCACAATCAAATCCAGAAATTATGTCGTTCGACCAAAATATAAAAAATCCAGAAATCTATATTGTCTATAATATAAAGAGGAGGCAAAGGCCTTGTTCGGTAAAACAAGGTTTTTGAAGAGGTTTAGGTTTTTAAAGAGGTTTTTTGATAGGTGTAGGTTTTTTACTAGGTAGAGGTTTTCTTTTTTAAAACCTGCTAAAACCTAATATGATGTTTGATACTACAGGGTTTTTACGTAGGTTTTGATTTAAAATTACCAAAAGTTTTATTAATTAAAACAATAAACAAAAAAGTTTAGTTAAAAATTCTCAGAAACCTCCTAAAACCTATCTCTATCAAGGTTTCTATTTTATCCTTTCAAACCTCATCAAAAACCTACTAAAACCTCAACCTCCTAAAAAACCTTGTCTCACCAAACATCTATTTAAGTAGGTTTTAAATTGTACAAACTTTCAAAAACCTCCATAAACCTATGCCGAACAGGGCCAAAATCTTCACAAAATATTACGTCACGTGTCATATCTTTATTAAAATAATCAACCGGGCCCTTGCATATATAAAAAACACTAATCACAATAGAAAGATAAATGTATACGGTTTGATATTTTTAAAGAACATATAGGAAGATATCTCTAGAAAGATATAATTTAAGATATAACACCTAGGAAGATCTATCATCTATAGGAACATCTATCTAATATATACATATATGTATATTGTTATTTAATAAAATATGATCTTTATCGTAAAAAAAGAAGAAGAGAAATATAGATATAGTCTAATTATTTATTTTTTAAAATTCGTACTTTTTCGAAATTAGAAAAAAAACGAAAACTCATAACTAATTGTATTTTCCGATTTTATCTTAATCTTTATTAAATAATAATATTAACTAAATCATATTTATGTTAAATTGAGTTTATAATCACATTAACCGTACATGGTACGGGGGTTCAACTAGTTATTTCATTAAACCCGTCAATATCTCAAAGATGTGAGTGATTATTCTATTGAATTTGTTACTCCGTAAAATTTAGTCTCAATAATGTGTTTTACAAACCCTCTATTACATTGACTTTTTTCTCATTTGACATATAAACTCAAATTCACAATTGGGCACAAGCAAAACAGTGGAACGAAGATGAAGACTTTTAAAAGAATAAAAACACACAACCTCTCACAAAAGACAAAAGGAATTGGAAAAAACCAAGCAATGAATTTTACAAGATTAATGTAGATGGATCAAGCTTTGCAAACGGCATGGAGAAATTTGGCTCTATAATAAGGGGACTCCAAGTAGAATTTATTGATATAGCAACAACCATATACCAAAAAGCCTCAGCCTTAAAAGCAGAAGCACTAGCTTTTCGAGATGGCATTCGACGAGCCATACAACTCAGAATAAAGAAAATTGAAATTGAATGTGATAACCTAACAGTGGTCAAAGCAGTTCAAAATAGAGGACCATATCCCTGGGAAATAGAAATGTTGAGATCTGACATAATGGGTATCCCTGCAAAACTTCAAAATAGTTAAAATTTCTCATGTGGGTAGATGTTGTAATACTGTAGCCGAACTGATTGCAAAAATGGCTCATAGTCTCCCGAGCTCTACCATTTCATCTCTGTCAGAACTTTTAATTCTCATCCGAAAGGATGTCCTAGGGCACCCTTCATAAGGAGCGACCCCCTAATCATTACCTTGTCAAAAAAAAGGTTGTTAGATAAACTCTATCTACCGTTAAAAATGCATTATAAGTGTAAAAAATACATTCATATTAGAAATGTACTCTTGATGTTTTACGATGTGATACACTTTAATGTTATACAATACATCCTAATAATGTCATTAGGAGCGTACTTTTTTATCTATTACGATACATTTTGATGCTTTACAATGTACTTTTATTTATCGTATATTTTGTACATAATTTTTATTCTGCACGTGATCCAAATTCAAAATTTAGAGCAATATAGACCACGATACAAGGACTCCAATTTGGCCCGAACTGAGAATTTGTCAAGACTGGTGATTTGAAAATGACTTGACTTGGCCTAAATTCACATGATAATTAAAATGACTCAAAACCCACAAAAAGCTAGACCAGTTTAGAACAAATCCATACAAATATACAATATATACCAAAATTTGAAACAAAACATATATCAATTTGATTTTTAAAAATGAAAAATGTAATCCAACCCGATTAAAAATCCAATAAAAGCATGACCTGACCCAATAAAGAACCGGACCCAAACGGACTGGTGATTATATATTTGTATGATTCAACACTCAATGAAACGTTTTGTCAAGGAACTAAATAGACCTCTCCTTCAACCAAAAAAATAAGCAGAATTAAAGAATAATGATCCTAAATAAATTTTCATTTTTTTTCCTGTGTTACCTTTCTCGAGGAACTACGTACATAGACCTCTCCTTCAACCAAAAAAGGAAAAATGATTCAAAATAATCTCAAGTATCAACTTTCAACCAATAATAATCCCAAGTTTGGAAACCATCACCAATAATATGAATTATCATGAAATCAACCAAAAACGATTCAGAAGCCTTTTTCGATAAGTTTTCCGGTAAAATTGATGATGCGGGAATCCAAAATCTGACATAACAACTTCAAAATTTACACTTGATTGAAATGTTTTCGATCGTCATATCATCAATTCCACTGGAAAACTTGTCGAAAAAGGCTTCCGAATCGTTTTTGGTTGATTTCATGATAGTTCGTATTATTGGTGATGATTTCCAAACTTGGGATTATTATTGGTTGAAAGTTGATACTTGAGATTATTTTGAGTCATTTTTCCACCAAAAAATAAACACAATTAAAGAATAATGATCCTAATTAAAATTCCGATAAAAAAACTGATCCCAATTAAATTTTCTTTGTTTTTTTGAGTTACCTTTCACTAGCCCTAATGCCCTATTGTATATTAAGGGAGTTCAAACTAGAATCTCGTGAACAACACTAAGGAGACAACCCAAGCTACCGCTAATGCAAATAGCCAGCTTGAGTGTGATCGGAGGGATTAAGCCATGGAACCAGGGCTTAATTAATTAGCTAGCCAATTAAGCACCAAAATAAAACAACAATCCTACGGAGGAATTAGAGCGTTGTTGATGCAAAACTTGTGAAACTGCTTACAGCTAGCTTGCGATCGACATGTGCATTACGTTACGTGTTACGCTATGTTAGCTAGGTTACGTTAAGGTGTATCGATCATCATCCAAAAATGGCCCCGTTTTAGATAGACCATGCATTAATGCATGCAACGTGATGAGTAACGCCATGCAGTCTGCCTATATACATAAATATGCCAACTCCCAACGTGTACGTGGTCCTCGATCATGATCCCCATATATCATATGTAAGTATATAATGTACGTCGTCTTTCGTAACCCTCCATCCTCGTGTACGATACTGTAGGCGGGCAAGATTCCATATCAATTAGTTAGCATTTATTTCTCTATCTTATTTATTATGCTATCCATATTTATTTTGCTTTATCCTTTAATAGGGTAGTTTCTCTAGTTAGGATATTATTTATGGAGGAGAATCTTATCTTCGCTTGAGATAAGATATTGTTGACTTAGGGAGCAAGGCATCGCCCTAACCCTAGTGGGCCGATCCCCTAGGGGCGCGCGCCCCCCTCGCCTGTCCCTCTCCTCTATAAATACACATGTATTCATGTGCCTGGTAAGTAAAGTTCTAAGCTATCGCTCTGCCTGACGCCTTACGACATTGCCCTTACTGACTTAAGCATCGGAGGTGGATTAGGGTCGCTCGCCCCTAGGTCCATTGTTTTGCAGGTCATTGAAGGTGAAGAGGCGTGTAGAGAAGAAGAACATTGAAGAAGGAATCGAGACTTGTACACAGCATATTTCGTGCACTAACATTTGGCGCCGTCCGTGGGGAGAAATTGAACGTTTTTCTTGTTGATTATCGATCCAAGAAGCGTTCCCCCGCTGAACGAGATGACTTTGGGATCAATCCCAGAAGAGGAGGTCGCAGTGTTCGTTGACGACGGCGAAACCCTAAACGCTGGGGGCAACGCCATCGCCCACGATCAAGCCGACAGCGCCGGCCACCACGTCGCCCCCGCCATCCAGGGAGCGACCGCGGCCGAGAATCACGCCGGCGATCGCGCGGAGAGCCGTGAGGCTTCCCGCGGAAATCGCCAGGACAGGCCCGCGACCGCGGGTGCAAACCCCGCGATCGCGGGTATCACGCGGGCCGCGGGCGCGGATCTGAGCCCAGCGCACAGACCGGGGATCTTCGCGATCGCCTCGGTCGCCGCGATCACCACCCCCTGCTGAGGGCGCGGGTGAGGGTTCCGAGGAACCTCATAATCAAAAAGACACGAACAACGCTTTGCGGTTCGAGCGCGTTGGTTCGAACGTGGCGAGTAGTTTGGGTCCGCCTATCGAGACTCAGGCCGACCTTGACTACTTGTTTCAACCCGAGTTGATAGCGATCAGGAGTTCGCGTGACTCCGTTCCCGAAGGAGGCATGATCGTTCGACCCTCCGCATCCAAGAGCCTTCGCATGACCACGATAGCTCGCGAGCCCACCGGAGCGGTGCGCGCGGAACGAGAGAGGTGGTCGGGCTCGGGAATACCACGGGACCGACAAACGGTACGCCCGGGAGGGGATCATGAAGGAGAAGTTGAGGAGGAAAGGCCTCACCTTCAGTCTCAACTCGAGGAAGCCAGGAAAGAGATTGCAGTGTTGAAGTTCTCCTTGGAGAAGATGCAGGGGAAAGCGCCCGGTCGACGAAAGCCATCAACCGCAGCGTTTGGCTAGCGTCATCCATGTTCCCGATGACCGCCAAACCCGGAACCCACGGGTGCCGGGAGCGACGGTTCGGATAGCGACCGGAGGGCCCCAAGGGGCCGAAAGAGAGGTGGAGACCGCGAGCGCGGTAGGCGGACCCAGAGCCGGGACCCGCCAGGAGGATTCCCGTTCCACCGAGGAGCAGAGTTTGCGGGACCACAACCGACGCGGGTACGAATCCCGAAAAAGCGGTCACGACGAGCAAAAGGGTCGCAAGAAACGCACGACCCGCGGGCGCGGAAATCGCGCAGAGGCGCACGGCCCCGAACACGACCCAACCCGCGGGCGCGGAAACGAGCCCGCGGGGCGCGGGAACCGCGCAGAATCGAGCGGTTCAGCGAGCGGCTTGACCCACGACCGCGGGTCCATTAGCCGCGACCGCGGGTCGGAAGGCAGACGCGGGAGAATTCGTGATCGTGATCGGTACCATCCTAGGAGTCGACGCGACGAGGATGAGGACAGGTTTGACCGCGACGAGCGTCGCGAGATTGAGGCTCGAGCCGAGCAGCGGACCGAGAAGAGGCTGCTCGACCTGCTCAAGAGCCAGGGAGGACTACGGCAGTCGGCTCAAGACCGAGTGGATAAGAAGTTGGCTTTGGTGACTTCTACACCATTCCATCGGACTATCCAGCAGGCGGAGCTGCCCAAGAAATTCGCACCACCAAGCTTCACGGTCTACGACGGCGCGTCGGACCCAGTGAACCACATCGCTGATTACACTCACAGGATGGCGTTATGGACTTCTGACGACGCCATCATGTGTAAGATGTTCCCCGGAAGTCTCGGAAGGGCGCGATTAAGTGGTTCAAGGCTTGGAGCCCGGGTCGATCCGGTCTTGGGGGCAGTTGGCTTCGGCGTTTGCCAAGCGATACATTGCCAACAGCCGAGAAGCGATCTCCTTGGATACGTTGCTTAGCCTAAGGCAACACATGGATGAGAGCCTCCGTCGGTTCACAAACCGCTTTATGGAGTGCTACGCTCAAATCGACGGGTGCGATGAGAAGACCGCCATAGCCGCCTTCCGCCGGGCTGTACCAAAAAAGTCCAAACTCCGAGAGAGCCTGACTTTGCGCCTACCCTCCACGCTTGACGAGTTGCAGGATCGGGTCCATCAGTATGCTAGATTGGAGGATGAAGACGACGGCGATCGGTCCGCCACACCTCCCCGCCGTTCGCGCGGATCGCGAGGTCGGGTACCGGGAAGCGAAAGAGGGTGGACCAAGTGCAGGCCGTGTTTACCACGTTCAACATCCCGATCTACCGTATCTTGACCCGGATTCGGAACTTTGAATGGTTCAAGTTCCGCCGAGAGGGAAGATTCGGAGGAAAACGGGCGCGGGCGCAAGTTTTGCGCGTACCATCGAGCCCGGGGGCATATGACCGAGAATGCGAGCCCTACAAAGAATATCTCGAGGAGCTAGTAAAGAAAGGACACCTCAAGCAATACGTTAAGACTTCGGACGAAGAGGGAACGCCTGCTAAGCAAATTTGAGGTGGTCCAGACTATTACGGCTATTTACAAGGGAGACGATCCGGAGTCGCGGAGTCGGTTTCGCAAGGAGTGCCACGAGCTAGAGGTGATGCGCGTCCAGCATGCCGAGCCGCGTCCCACGCACGGACCGCGCGGTCTAGGGCTCGTCTTTCGCGACGAAGACTTGGCAACCGTCCAGCACCCACACAACGACCCGCTCGTCCTGGCGGTAGAGCTCGGAGACGTCAAGATCCACCGCGCCTTAGTGGATTCCGGTAGCTCGGTCGACGTGATGTACTACGACACGCTCAAATCGCTCGGAAAATCCAAGAAGGACCTTGAGGAGGTCAAGATGCAACTTTCCGGACTCGGTGGATATCCCACTTTTCCACTTGGAGTCCTAAAGACTTGCGTGAGTCTCGCCGGAAAGGAGCATCCCACCGAGTTCGTAGTCGTCGACGTCCCGGGGCCGTACAACTTGATACTCGGGCGCCCTTGGATCCATGGCATGGGAGCGGTACCCTCATCCTTACATCAAATGGTTCAATTCACGGATAAGGGTGCAATTGT